>LR990280.1:40155121-40755121 GCA_905147355.2 Apotomis turbidana | reverse complement strand
AGGAAAACCTATGTTCCAGGATGGAGTGAAGACAGCGAAAAACTCTACCAACAATATAAATGCACAGGAGACCAAGAAATAGGGCGAAGTCTGCTTGAGTCGTTGGACGCGGAGCGGAGGAACAAGTGGTTGGCTACCGTAGAAAACATGGACTTTAAGACTTCAAGCAGGAAGGCTTGGAAAGTCCTGAATAAACTTACGGGTAAATCGGGCTCAACGAGTGGGTGCGCATCTCAAAAACTGACAGAGTCAATAGCAAACCGTATTGTAGAAACGTCACGAGTAAAAGGAGACCGAGTTCACACCAAAACCGTAAAGAAACTTGCCCGAGACCTAAAAAGAACGTTTCCTGCTGATGATGACATTTCGAAACCCTTTTCAGTAGAAGAAACAATCCACGCAATCAAACTCCTTAAACTCGGTAAGGCGGCTGGTCAAGATGGCATCTACAACGAGTTTGTTAAGAACTTAGGGCCGAAATGTATAAAATGGCTAGCCGACTATTACTCGGATATTCTCACCAGAAATAAACTGCCTTCCGCCTTTAACTTTGCCAAAATAATAGCCATTCTTAAGCCAAATAAACCTGCAGATGACCCAAAGAGCTACCGACCCATAGCCTTGCTTAGCTCTCTTTACAAACTCCTAGAAAAGTTACTGGCAGGCAGGATCACCCCTCTCATCGACAGGATTGTACCAGCCGAGCAGGCTGGGTTCAGAGGAGGCCGTAACTGTGCAGATCAAGTCTTATCTCTTACAACGCACATTGAGACTGGTTTTCAGAAGCAACTCAAAACCGTAGCAGTCTTCGTTGATCTGTCCGCAGCTTACGACACAGTATGGCGACATGGTCTTTACCTAAAACTAATTAAAGCCGTCCCGTCCCGACGAATCACTAGCCTCATAATGAATATGCTCAGTAACAGAGAACTCATCGTTCATCTCGGTGACAAGCAAAGTGGGCGTAGGAAACTCAATAACGGTCTGCCCCAAGGATCTACATTGGCACCCCTACTCTTCAATCTCTACACACACGACCTACCCGAAACAGTATCCAGAAAATTTGTGTATGCCGATGACATTGCTCTGACCCACCAACATAAAACCTTTGAGAGGTCGGAGGTGCAGCTCACCACAGACTTGCAGCTGCTTAATACCTACTTTAAAAAATGGAGACTAGTACCGAACGCCAGCAAAACCGAGATTGCTACTTTCCACCTAAACAATAGATTGGCATCGTATAACCCTGTCGTTGGCTTTGATGGTGGAACCCTCGCGTACAATCCTCAGCCAAAATATCTCGGCGTGACCCTTGACCGGTCCCTGACGTACAGCTCCCACATCAACAAGCTAAGCAAGAAACTAGGTACTCGCAACAACATCTTGCATAAACTGACCGGTACTACATGGGGAGCCAGCGCAGATGTGCTTCGTACCACTGGACTAGGTCTGGTTTACTCCGCTGCAGAATACTGCGCACCTGTATGGCTTAATAGCGCTCACGTGGAGAAGATCGACGTCCAGCTGCGGAAAACCATGCGCTGTGTATCCGGCACCCTACAGTCAACTCCGATACAATGGTTGCCCACCTTGAGCCACATACCGCCTAACCTAACCTAACCTAACCTCACCTCAGGAGACAACAAACCCTGCTAAATGAAGCCAGCAAAATTGCTTCAAACCCAGAGTTGCCAGCCCACCTAGAATTTATGTGTCCTCCAAAGCACCGCTTGAAATCCAGACACCCGCCGTACGTGACCGCACAGGATCTAATGGCACGTAATTTCAACATCAAGGACAACTGGAAAGGAGAATGGCTTTCTAACCTGCCTAGGGGTGCCCACACCAACTACAACCCCACCCAAAGACCCCAGGGTTTCTCGGCCTCGAGACGAGAATGGTGCCAATTAAATAGACTTCGCACACAGCACGGTCGATGTGGCGAATTCTTGTTTAGGTGTGGCTGGCGAGATACTCCTGCCTGTGACTGTGGTGCGCCTACCCAGTCCATCCATCACATAGTCCACGATTGCCCAAAACGCAAGTTCACCGGGAACCCTCTGGACTTACTACTGAATCTAAGCGAAGACGCAACCCAATGGGTGAAGAACTTAGATATTAATTTGTAATCAACACAACATGTAAAGCGACTCAATTATGCCATACGATTAAATAAATAAATAAATCGGAAAAAACGAAAATCTTATAGGATCACTTTGTTGTCCGTCCGTCCGTCTGTGTGTTTGTCTGTCAAGACCCTTTATCTCGAGAACGCGTGGAGGTATCGAGTTGAAATGAACACTAAATGTATATATACTCAGGTCTAGGGTCCCTTAAAGCTGTGAAAAAAAATCACGCTTCTACGTTAACGTGAAAAAAAGATACGGCCGTTTATGTCGCCAAAAACGTACATTTCGACTCTCTCAAGGGAATCAAAGTGATAGGGTACTTCCCGATGACCTAGAACTATGAACTTTGGCAAGTACTACAAATACTTATAAAAATCTGAAATCGCCACATACTTACTACAAATACTAATAAAAACCTTAAAAAATATAGTCCTTTTCAAAGATCAAGTCCACCTTTTGTAGGATACGTTTTCTTTTGTGCAATAAAGATTAATTAAATAAATAAGTAAGTAAGTAAACACTTTATTGTACACAAAAACAGTTAAAAAATACATCTATTACAAACAACATATAGGTACAAAGGCGAACTTATCCCTATAAGGGATCTCTTCCAGTTAACCTTTGAGCGATTGAGTGAGTACGAGAAGAAGATAGACAAACTAACACCGTGTACAAAAAGGTATTAAAAAATAACAAGACTACTAATAATTACACATATAAACTATTAATACATACATACATACATATATATATTATAATGTAATATAAATATACACATAAATATAAATAAATAGGTAAATCATATTTGGAGAACTTGGTTGCGTTAAGTTTGATTCAAATTCAAATTCGTTTATTGCAAGAACATAGTAATAAATTAGGTGATACAGGTATATATAGTGTTTGCTAATGTTCTACCAAAAAGGCATGCAAACAAAATAAAACAATATTCAAATACTTGATTGTTACATATTTCAATTTGTTACTTATGTCAAAAATAATTACTAAAACTCAGAATTTGCAGATTAAATTACATTAATTATTACATAATTTTTATAAGTATTTGCACCTCGTTTGTAAATAATAATAATAAATATCAGACAACCTCACACAAATCATTTCAAAATAATCAATAAATCAATTTGTATGCGGCGCCATACATTTCAGATGCAAACTTAACTCAACCATGCCAATTAAGATGGGATAAGTGAAAGTTTGTACGGAACCCTCGGTGCGCGAGTTAGAATCGCACCTGGCCGGTTTTTTTTTTAATTCAGACAAGTAATTTTATTGCCTACAGCGAAATCAATAGCAGTGGGTGACAAAATCATTAGATTAAAACAGTAGTATTGTTTTGCTAATCCACAATATAATAATGTGCTAGTCAGTTCGTCGTCAACTGACTTGGCGCAGTTTTTATGCACCTGCCTGCTGAGCCGGCGGTCCTTCGTTCGAATCTCGGCAAGGGCAAATATTTCTGTGATGAACTCGAAGATTTTGTTCCTGGGTTATGGATGTTAATTTTATGTATGTACTAGCTTTTGCCCGCGACTACGTCCGCGTGGAACATGGAAGTATGGAAGCAACCTCGTACAACACGATAGATATCAACCTTATCACCTTAATTAATAAAAGAGCGCCTAAGCAAATGTAAGAGCAATTGTGCTTTTGGTTTAATCATTACATTTTCTACAGGGTCATCAATGTCATCATGAATTACTTACTCAGTTTTCAATCTTTTTAGGGATAATTTCCAGGATGAAAACTATCCTATGTCCTTCCTCGGATCTTAAACTATCTCCATGCCAAATTTCATCAAAATCGATTCAGCGGTTTAAGCGTGAAGAGGTAACAGACAGACAGACAGACAGACAGACAGACAGACACACTTTCGCATTTACCTATAATATTAGTATGGATTTCTATATATTGTTTATATCATCGTCTAGTAAGTACCGATATTAAAAGCATTGCTTAGTATAAGGTCAGGGCGAGTTGTGTACGATTGTCCCTTAATTATTTTGTTTACATTTTATATGATATAAAATAAATAAATCTACTCCGTTTATAATTTACCTACTACCTGTCCCAAATGTTGTAAGGTGATGTTTTTATTATTCATATATCACTATATGTAAACATTTTGAACGATAGAAAGATTGAGCTGACGCTTCCATTTAATTTCGTCGCCTAAAATTATAAAAGGTCTGATAATTTAATTTACGACCATACAAAATAAATATTTTCAACATGCATCATATTATAAACCTATACATATTATTATTTTATCGATATCGACTATTTTGATTTGATGACGCCCTTAACCTTTAGAATCAGTAGATGCATACCGCTGGCTGAGCTTACATGACATTTTCTGGGTCGTTAAAATTAAACCCCGTGTTACAAGGATAAGGTTCAATATTAAATGTTTTAAATTGTAACATAAAACCTTGTGATATTTTGCCAGCGTTAATATCAAAAGTGACACTACTGAATTGACGGAAGTAGAAATCAATTTCTTGTCAATTCGAGACTTTGTCGTACTTAATCATAAAGTTACATTTGCCTTTTATTTTATTTCTATTTAAGTTATAATAAAAATAAATGCATTGTCTGATATGCATATAAGGGCTAAAATTCTCGATACTTTGATCGTAGTAGTGTATGACCACGAAAATCGCACACATTAGCTCAGCCAATGTCAACTCACTTCTGTTTGTTGTAAAACCTTATTTTTATACGAATATAGGTAAGTGTGTGCGTGTAAAAGTCGGCTACAGCGGTGCTAGAACAAACTGCGCTGAATGCCATCTCCATATACTCCGTGGTTATCATCAACTATAGCAACCGCGTGGCGTTGCAGCTATACATTCTTTTTAATATGAAGTACTGGAACTAGATTCTATATTATTTACCAAAAATCAACGTGCCGTACATAAAGTACATTGGACGGTGTCTAGGATCGGCTACATAAGTCATCTTCGGATGCTTGAGTGCCTTGCCAATTAGGAGTGAACTTGCCAAAAGTCGGAGGAGATGACAACGATTATGACAGGCCACATTTCTCAACCAATTCTCGTGAAAATTTATGAGCAGGTTCGATAAGTATAAATAATATAGTTATTTTTATCGAGTCCGTGTTTCGTTTTTTTTTCAAAATGGCGGAGTCATTGGTGTGAAACGGTAATAATTTAAAAGTAAATGTCATTTCGAAACAATTTCACGAGGTCTGTGCTTACAGAACCACTAGTTTATCGACCGAGTGAGCGAAGCGTCTCTGCTTCAGTTTCGACAAAATTTATTTCGTATGTCCAGATGTTTGGATGTCCGGCTGTTCTCACCTACGCGCTACATTTCTTAACTGATTTTCATGTTTTTTGAAGGAAGGTTCGTAAGTAAGTACAGAATTTTGTCAGCGATTCAGTTTTTCGATATTTTTAGAATGGCGGAGACGGAGATATGTGGGTTGGAAACGTAAAAAATATTTTTTGCCATTTTTAAACAAACTCCTGGGGTCTACGATAATCTACGACATGATGTACAAATTACAAATGATTGGGAAATAGACTTTACAAAATACGAAGGGAGAGGGATGGAAATCATCGTCTTATCAACTTCTTTCAGCAGACGGGATTTTGGAGCGGTATTCCTGCCCCAGAGAAAATTCCTACTCCATCTTCACAGCCAAGGGATATGATTGTTGTTCGTGGACAGTGCAAAACCGTTTGTAGAAGCCGTGAAGATCCTTGGGTTGTGTCGTTGGGAAGGTAGTAAGTATCCCAACTGTAGCTGTCACTTGGCTGAGACTTTATGGTTCGCTTGGAGCTTATTTTCCTTTTTACGTAACAATCACGAATTTTTACTTTACTTAAAAAAATTAAATGTTCTATGTGTTTTGTATAAATAAGTGTAAGCCATGTGCACTTTCAAGATTTGTATGTTTTAATCCGTGTGTTTAATGTTTATAGCAAAACACTAGCCTAAATGCCATTAACGTTATATATCGAAGACGAGCTTGCTAAGGGACTTGTAATTACTTGGCGAACTGTATAGCTGCACTATACAGCTCATTATGAGTCAGGTCTAGTGACTCGCTCGAGGTAAATATTCAACGGTGTTCTAATAAGCGTTAACGACAGTGTTTACGAAGACGAACATGCGGCCCCTGACCTGCAGCGGCCGGACACGGGGTCGCGACATCGGCTACACAGGATCATAGCTAGCCAACTAATCATATTCAATTATACCATTTAACAGTCTTAGTAATAATGAGGAGGTCGTAGTGAGTAAAATTGCTACCTACATCCTGCGTGACCGTCGTGAACTTCGACCTGGTTCTCAACATGTGGTTCCGTAGGTATGCATCGTAGTGACGTACAGTAGGCCACTCAAATATGAGGGAGAATCAATAAGACCTGCAACTCTTAGATACTCCTAATGAATCATATATGTATAGCGAAAACGGACCTCCTGGCGTAATACCGTTAGCCATCGGTCGGTATTTTTTAATTGGAGTTGGAAGGCTGAGAGCCCTTCTGCCATAAAATGGTATTAACCTCTCACTTACAAAAATACAAAAATAATTTGGAATAACCATGCTGAGGTAATTGCATTTACCTACGGTAAATTACATAGTTAGGGCGGTGAATTCGTGAATATTCCAGATCACGGGTGTTTGTGGTCCGAACCGAAGGTGGGGGCCATAAATATCATCTGCATGAGGGTGAAGACCAAAAAGTTTGCTGCCTTAACTCATTTAATTAACCATCGAATAATGTAACTTAAGGTACTGTTTTGAGGTTCATTATTGTGTCGTTATTTTTTGTCGTACAACGGAAGTTTATAGTTAGCCTTAGAAAAAAAGCGATCAGCATTTTTCAATAAACACTTCATACCAATTGTCCTGCTCGAAATGTGACAGCTATTGCTTAAAAAGCTGGGAGATGGTCCTTAACCATGTTTAGTCAGGACGGGGGTTTTAAAATTTTGGATTTAGGTCATTTTGTTATAATATGTCTGTGCTGTGCAAGACGAGTTTGCGTCAATGAAGTTTTCCACTCGCAACGATCGATAAAACAGACAATTAAAGGTACCTATATAAAATAGTTATTTGTGCAACAAGAGAGCAAAGTTGTTTTTTGTTACGAGTGCTGATTTTGAGTCCCGAGCAAGCGAAGGATCCTGAGTGTAGCGAGGGACTCAACAGCACGAGATGCAAAAAACTTTGCTCTCGTGTAGCACACACAACTTTTCACCTCATCAGCGAGAACATACCTATTCGATATTTTGTGCTTTTTCTTCCAGCGTATGTTTATAGTCTTTGTTGCTGATTTCAATAATATTATTAATCAGAAAATAGATAAGTGCTGCTTAAAAAGGAATAACAATATAATTTAATTGAAATTATAATCAACCAACCAACACGGTTATTGTCATTATTTGATCAAGTTGGAAGATTTAGCAGATACATGACGTGTTTATTCATGAATACATATTATATTACGAGATTTTGTTTATAGATTGATTAATATTTTTACTCGTAAAACACCAACCAAAATAAATGCAAAAGAAAATAACAATTACAATATGAACTCGATATTTTTTAAGGTACGTTTCGAATATGCATTTATGATAAATGGTGAAATTATAAATTATTATATTTACAATAAGTAATAAGTTGAAAAATCTTATTTTATTTGAGCAATGATCTATTGTTTTATATAAAAGGCACAATAGTTTTAATATTCGGTCGTTAAATAAAAATATAGGATATAAAGAAAAAAAAATACGATGCAATTAAAACTTTTTCGGGTGTTTTTAATTATTTTTTTGGTATAACGCGTATCCGAACTGTTCTCAATCGAGGTCGGATTCGAAAATTGAATTTCAAATAGATAAGTTTCTATCCCTCTCTTTTATATACATATGAAAGAAACAGAGTGCATCGAGATTCAAATGATTAGAATTTTATAATTAACCTGTGGCTGAAGAATGACAATTCGTGGTCAGATATTGAAAAAATTAAAAAGCTACTTTCTACTCACGCTCGAAACAAAATCGCATTTTGTTCACTGTTATCTGACAGCAAAATCGCCATGTTTATTCACGCCATTAGGATTGAGCGCACATATTATATTATGTTACCATATCTTCAGTTTTCACTAAGCTAAACAGACGTATTCGCAATGCTTGGCGTGATCAGCCTTTATTATAAAAATCGCCAGCAGCTAAATATAAGGTTTGACTTGAAATGATATATAATGAATGATAAATACATTTTTACATGTCACACACAGACGATCGTCCCAAAATTAGAAATGAAATGAAATGAAATGAAATGAAATAATTTATTCAGTAAGTAGGCCACAGGGGCACTTTTACAAGTCAGATTGTGAATCTACCGGCATTTCGCAAGAGGAGACCGCTGTTGAGAAGAAAGCCGAAAGAAACTCAACAGTAAGTCATTTTTCGTAAATAATACTTAAAACAATTACATGATACATTTGTGTTATAACTAATTACACTGGTACACGTAATGGAGATGTTAGATACTCCAAATCAATGTTAAGTAGGAACATTAAAATTAAAATTTAATAAATTGAAAATATTAAATATACCCAGAGATGTATAAAGTCTCTGGGTGTCACAACATGCAATAAAATATAATTACTTAATTAATTTAATTCCATAGAGATGTATAAGGTCTCTAGGCGTCAACGTGAATAATTTAGAAAATAATTATTAAACCTAAATTTCTTAGAGATGTATATGGTCTCTAGGCGTCATAACATGCAATAAAATATTTTAAAATTATTTAATTTCCTCAGAGATGTATAAAGTCTCTGAGTGTCATACCTACTACACTAAGCTGTTTCTTAGAGATGTATACAGTCTCTAAGAGTTCATATCAAAACATACTTCGGTCCTGGGCCCTTCTAATAACTTATTTGACTTCTATTTATTAGTAAACGTAATAAGAACATAAACTCGTGGCCCGCCCCACTGTTTTGGACTTTTACACTGTCGTGTAGTAGGTATATCTAATAATTATGATGAGCAGGATAATGATGACATTAGTACCTCTTAGTCGCTTAGTGTCTAACGAGCGTTTGACCGATTAAAACTTCATGTAAGTATGCTATAATAAAAGCGTCAAATCGACAAAAAACCAGCCAAGTGCGAATCTGACTTACGCACCGACGGTTCCGTACAAACTTTCACTTATCCCATCTTAATAGGCCTGGTTGAGTTAAGTTTGCACCTGAAATGTATGGCGCCGGATACAAACGTGGTACAAACTTAACGCAACCGAGTTCTCCAAATATGATGTTTGAAAAGGACTATATTTTTATGATTTTAACACAAATCTAGTATGTAGTATGTGACAATATTAATTGACAAATTTCATAGTTCTAGGTCATCGGGAAGTACCCTATATAATTTTGATTCCCTTGAAAGTGTCGAAATGTACGTTTTTTGCGACATAAATGGCCGTATCTTTTTTTCACATTAACGTAGAAGTATTTTTTTTACAGCTTCAAGGAACCGTAGACAGTATATGGTGTTTTTTCAACTCGATGCCTCCACGCGTTCTCGAGATAAAGGGTCTTGACAGACAGATAGACGGACGGGCAACAAAGTGATCCTATAAGGGTTCGGTTTTTTCCGTTAGAGGTACCCTAAAAAATCAATGGACTGTTGGATTTCACCCAATGTATTTTCGTGCATCGTAGCTACTCGTCCTCGTAAACGCTAGCCGTCAAGCTCAAGTTTTCAATTAGCATCACTATCATCACGCAGGTGACTGACAGTGACCACTCGATACGCGCTGGTAGAGTTATCAACTATTTTCGGTCTACCTTTATCTTTTGTTCAGTAATGCCAGACAAATATTTATTCTCCATACTGGCGAAGTATCTTTGTATTGGATGCAATTTAATTTTATAAGCGTCAATTAACTATACTTTGAGGATAATAACATTCTTAACATTTGAACTGAGAGCAAAAGGGATAGCATAACGTTTATCCTCTTCTTTCGGTTTCAACAGGACTCATCTACATAATTTGTACATTACCGCGGGTTCTCGAGTTCGTTATCATTCCACCCACGGCTATTATCAAGCTTACTTAATTAACATCCTACTGAGCGCTCTCAAGCAGTCACACATTGCCCGCTAAGTATCACGCGACGCGGGCCACGCGTCGTATATTTACGATCCTTTTGAGATAAAAAATGTATTCAATAATAATACTTGCAACGCTATTTAGCGCAGTAAAGTGCGCGAGTTACCAGCGCGATGAGAGTAGCAGTCTCTTTCCGACTTACTCGACAGCTTCCAGTCTGTACAATGAATATGGGCAAAAAAATGTAAATTATGGAGACGATTTAGCGGGAATGCCGGGAGGTACCAGGTACCCTAATTATAATGTAGAGTCTTCCTCCTCCACCTACGAAGGAATAGCGGGACAGGGATTGAACAATAATTTGTATCCCGGCTATAGCACTCCGCGCTACGCCGCAGGCTATGAGCAAAACTATGGACAGGGCTACGGCTACGGGCAAAACTATGGGCAAGGCTACGGGCAAAGCTACGGGCAGGGCTACGGACAAGGATTTAGCTCCTATGAATTTCCGTTCGTGAGGAACAACAGAGACTATTGCATTAATAGAGTGCCCCAGAACGGCATCTGGGTGGACCGCCTGATGGGCATGTGGTACGGCGTGGAGCTGGTGCAGCACTTGGCCGGGGACTCCAGGGTTGACTACGGGAGGACGTGCATTGTCATACATATTTCAGAGCCTAAAGATAGGGTAAGTGGTTATTGAGATGATTTGTGTGCTTAGCTACCTAGTACCTATATTTAATTACAAACTTGACACTTTTTAAATACCGAGTAACTATGCTGCACATGCACAAGCGATGGACGCCGCTATTCAACCATTTTATGGTTAGAGAATTAATATTTTTTATTAAATTCTAATTAAGTTGTATGTACGGTCAGCATCAAAATTAACGGACAATACTAATTGCATACTAAAAAAGTCAGGTGCATTTGATTCTGACTGTACACAAAAACCACACTAATCGAATCTCACTTATATTATAAAAGCGAAAGTTCGTGTGTTTGTAACTTTTACACGTGGAAACGGATTGTTATGAAATTTAGAATTGAGATAGATTTTGTTTTGCAATAGGGATTGCAAATAATCGAACGCTTGCATTTACTTTATTTGCTCCCTTGAAATACCTACGTGACAGTGCAAAGTGAAGTAAAATTTGCAAATAAGTACCTACAATGCATTGTTGTGTTGGGTTCAAGAGTGAGAGATTCAGTGTAATAACGGACGCTTATAGTATTACCTCACATTAAGGAATCTTATCCCTGCATATTTACCCATACCCACATTACATCTGGAACCATTAGATTATAATTTTCATGTTTTATATAGGTAGTTATAGCCTATATTCGTATTGTTATCCAGAGTAGCGCGCATTTTCGTCATTTGATGGTGTATAAAAAAAAATCGGGAAATATCGAAAATCTTACATAGCCTCCGGAAGGCCTTTACTATATAAATGGTATTTGTTTTAGGTGGATTGTTGTATCGTATTTATTTTGATGAAATTTTAGGATTTAGATGAAATACTCGTAATTGGTGGTTTGCTTATATATTCTTATAGTCGCTAAAACTATTGAATGCGATTAACAAAATGCACCATATGCTTTTATTGCTTATTCAGTAAAAAATATTTTTAACAAACATTTTTTTCTTTTTCTATTGCCTATTATTTTTAATTTTGACAATAATTTTTAAAATTAGTTTCGATATTTTGGGTCTCAATTGCTGTAAGACACACTAGGTACCTAAATTAAAAAAATAAAGATCACAAGTTAGATATAGTCAAGTTCGTGAGCTGACAATAAAAGTAATTGAATAGAGACGAAATAAAGCGCAATGGTCGCTGCAAACATTACTCGAGTTGCGGCGAAATAGGCTAACAATGACAATTAGAATTCATTCACATCTTGATCATGCGAGCCACTTTATTGCTTGTACTGTAGACTTGAGAAAGGCGCTTTATACATGTCACAATCAAATTATTTATTCAAATATCGCTTTTTACGGAATACGTGGCTATGTCATAGGTGTGATTGAAATACCTGTGACGTGATATACATACCTACGCATCCACTCTATGAATTATTGATATGTTATACTTATACATTGGGTTTTCCCGGATACCTGCATTTAGGCGTTTTTAGAAACCGTAATTAATT
Organism: Apotomis turbidana; assembly: GCA_905147355.2. Classification (NCBI taxonomy): domain Eukaryota; kingdom Metazoa; phylum Arthropoda; class Insecta; order Lepidoptera; family Tortricidae; genus Apotomis; species Apotomis turbidana. The sequence continues at coordinate 40,742,714 of LR990280.1, read as the reverse complement.
TTCTAGTGTTTGGCTTCTGAAGAAAATTTCCTGAGCACTATTATTCTAGTAGGAGACAAGTGTCCTAATAATATGTTCATATATTATTTTATGTTTCATTATGTTACTTCAATACAAATAAATGGAATCGGAAGATTTGAGTATTATTTTCTTCTAGAATTAAGTCGAAATAACCAAAATATTCTCCAAATGCAAAAATCAAGATGAACAACAATTTGTGATAACGCCTGCTAACCTACTCTTAGTACTCTTAAAGTAGCAATTCTCGTAATCTACATAACATTCTCCTGGAAATTCTAAACTTACGTATGATATTTATGAGATTAGGGTGATCTCATCGGTGATTACACTACGCATTAAAAAGGCAAATGGTACTTCTAGATCTATTAAAGCTTAGGGTCAAATGATAACATCAAATTGGGAGCCGCAGAGCCGCGCGCGCTTCGTCGGTCAGTCGATCAGTTCAAACAGATATATTCGCGTACGCCGAACATTTTAAACCTGTCAATATATTTCAGTCTTCCGAAAAAAGTAAATGATTTACAGTGAGAGTGAAAATAAACATGAATTGCAATGGTGACATTCGGTTGTTCTTCTTATATTTACATATTGTGTTAACGTTAGGTAACAAAACAAACGATGTTTCAGTTTCTTGTCGTAACGAACACTTGTATGACAATTTGGATATCATTGAAATACTAGGCAGGTGGAATGTGATGGAAATATATATGCATATATCGAGAGAAGGAGTTATTCTTGTTCATAGATGTCCAGTAGTCAATATATGGGTAGGTAATGGGTTGTTATTATATACGAGTATTATTTATTTCAGTAATTAGCGGAGAAACTTAGTATCACTTATCAAGTTCGTGTTGTTATAATACCGAAATTAACCAAATTTTACATTATTTTATTACCATCGGAAATTTCAGCCCATCCATATACATTGTCTTTTAACAAACTAAAAATAAACTGTACTTACGTTTAATGTGTCGATATACATATGTAATCTAATCCTAGCTCTTAAACGGATGATAGTAAACTGTATTTTGTTTGAAAATTTCTTGATGGGGAGAGTTCTTCGCTAGGTCTTATTCTCAAAGTTAGTTTGGCAGTTTGAAGATCTATATCGACAGCTTTTTTTACCAGCTATTATTCTACTTATGCGTATTTTACATATTATCCAAAATTTAAATTCTATGTTTTGTTTCTGCTCGTGATTAAGTAGGTAGGTATGTGATTATAAAGTGTATTTATATTTTTTATGGTAGTAATGTACTCAGTGACCGAATACAATCTGTTTATTAATTACCGGTTTCCTAATTAACTGGGACACGTATTAAGTATTAAAAAATACTCTAATGTAAATATTACACTGCATTATTACATTATTAGACTAACTTATTCTACTAATTTGTATGTTAGGTATGTATGGGAAGCAGATGCTTATTCATATTTAAGTATGTTTCCTGTTTTCGTATCGTCGCATTTATAATTGTCTTGTACCATCTAACTCCATTCAAACATTTATATTAATTATTCAGCTTCCTAAGGGTTGTCTGGAAGAGATTTAGCGACAAGACTGCCTGTTGTTTACCTTTGCTTATTATTTATTGTATCACATAAGTGTTGGTGGTGGGTGGGTGTATTTGAGGAGTACAATTACACGCGGTATTACTAACGCGTTCTGATAAAAAGTTAATGTGCAAATGTGCTCAAATGCAACGTTCACACACACACGGAACGATCATGGTCCTAATGGGTTTAAATTGTTTTTTCACTTCTCCTGCTCAAAAAGTATGTAATGTAAGTAAAAAAACTATTATGCAACGATGTACGAGTAAGTCAATAAATGCTCGTGGCATCTACACTTGCACCCATGCCATTCGCATTTCTTGACCCCTCTTATACAACTGTTGCTTAAAATACTATTCCAGGTTTGGATCATACCACCTACACATGTTTTGTTTAAGGGGCTTTGACGATTTTCTATGCATGTAAATATGTCTGTAATATAATAATTTGTACCTGTGCCATTATCCTATATAGAACAATAGTACGAACAGGTTGGCTTCATAGCTCACTTCTCTAAGCGGTTGCCGGAAACTGACGGAATCCCAGAACAGATTGCTATATAAGTACGACTACAAAAGGCTCTAATTTTTGCTTTTCGAAGGCCATGATTACGTGCGAGCGAAAGAGAAAATCGCACGTTAGCAGTTTTTAGTAACCATTGCCGCGCGCAAAACGTGAACGTTCGTAGATTACACACGAAGCTCTAAGTATCCTAGCGGCACCGGGACTTGGGAGTTACTTTGTTGTACGACGCCTGGCCTGATGCGACTTAATGTGTCTTGGACCATAGATATACGAGAAGATTTTGTTAGATACTGCAAAATAACAGTTATTCGGAATGGTGCTCGTTGTGGGCGACTCCGTAATTACTGCAAGCGGATCGGCGCTACGTGTCGGGTGAGCCCGAATGCGTCATCCGGTTGATTTGGCTAATCAACTCCCTGCTTCCGACCCGATGCGCACTTGTCCCTGCCAGGGCTTTCTCACGTTCGATGTAGGTAAATAGTTGCGCACAATGTAAGTCAATAGGATACATAAACTTGTAATTACTTAAACTTGTATTGCTGAAAGTACTAGAAAACCCCAAGATAATATATTTGATTGAATCATGTTGTTTTCTCTTCTGCCAGTAACACAATACGCCTCGATAATTTAATTGATACCTACAGCTCTCGACACTCTTGCGACCTATACGTACTTGTTAAACAGGGACTTTGTCATTTATTTATCTCATAATAAAGGCATTCATCATAACTACTTAGGCCGGCCTGCTAATTATTGAAGATATTTAAAAAAAAAAACATTTTTCTAATGAATCGGAAAGTGATAGGAATAACGTAAATAATGTCCACGCGACCCCAAACTGTGCCGTAATAAAATGTATGGAATGCGAAATTGAAATTTTGATGCATTCATTTTAATTGACGTCGAGTGTGGCGCTTGTATTTATACTTTTATAGAACAATGTTGTATAAGTACACAGTTTAGTCCTTTTTAGATTTCGAGGAAAATCAGTTTTTGACAACAGATCGGGGTCAGGTCGGGACCTTAACTCCTACGCGAATTACGATTTGAGTCAGCGAGTGGCATTGAAAAGGTTAAACTGACTAACCCACTTTATCTCGAGTGTTCCCTGGTTGTTAATGTTAGAGCTCACGCGCTTAACTAGGTACATTGATTGCACAATAAGTGCTCTGGGGGTCGGAGGGGGCAGGACTAACTTTAACGAAACCAGGAAATGCACTTTAGAATTACGACGCGCGCAGTTTTTCTGTTTCGGCCTCTTTGGATTTTTTATACACAAGCGGACGTTTTTTGGGTACGACTACTACGTACTCGGAGGCACAGGTACATTATGGTTAAATCTATCATTAAGATTACTGTCACTGGCATGTTGTAGGTACTCGTAGATGTGGAGACTGATAGGTCGATTAGTCTTACATTTGTGTTTCTGTTCGTGATGGCAAAGTGACGGCTAATGATCGACGACTGCGAGTCATGAGTCATGAGACCGTAATACTGATAGTCGAATTATAAGGAAATATTCACTATGGCGGAGGAACGTTTATACGTACTTAATATTAAGATCTGTTACGTGAAAACTGTATTCATGAAAATAAACAATTTTGAATTTGAATTTGAATTTGAATTTGGTAATACAGTTATGTTGTGTGTGCTTTTTAAATGCGTTACATACCCGAACGTTCCGCCTCGAATTTGACTGTATACCTACTGGATTTTCAATGATCATAATCAGGATGGGCGTCATTAATGCGGGTGTTGGGATGGGATACAACCTTCTAACCCTCGATGATATATTCAAATATTCACCAAATCTTTTATTAGACCAATCTGGAGATGCCTACTCTTGAATAAGAAATAATTTTCAAATGTTTCTAAACGATGGAGTGGAGTGTGAGGTAATAAAGATAAACAACTACGACAGAATTGAGAGCTTCCTCTTGTTAGAAGTCAATCGAAAATACTAGTAGGTAATGTCCTGTCTTTAGATAAAGTAGCTGATAGTAAGCCTTCGAATCCCATCACATCGGTCATATAGCTACTACATGCAGTTAAAGTGAATGTGCTCTGTTTCCAGCTCCCTTCGAACAAGCAGCTTCACCACGTGGAGGCGCTGAACGCGCAGTTCCGGCAGCTGTACCGCTATCTGCGGCTGCTGTGGGACGAGGAGGGGCAGACTGTGGAGTACTCTCTTTACTTCACCAACAACTCCGCCGGCTACTGGCAGGCCTTCGACGGCCAGAATGGTAACTATTACGATAGTCTGTGAGCACCTAAAATTCTTCTCTAAGGGTTCCCAGTCTCTGCACCGCGGTGCCCTGGTGCGCCGTAGAGCATAAAAAACGTCGTCGCAAGGTATTTTATCTAGCCTACTCTCTGGAAAGTAAACTACACTGTCCCGACTAGTTAGGCCACCGATACAATATGGACCTAATTCGAGAATTAACATTTGAGTGATCTCCAAACGTCAAATCTCTATTAGATAACAGTTATATCGCCATTGAACTGTCATTTAAATGCGATGAGCTTAAAAGTGACATATCTCATCTCAATTTTGGAAATACGAAGGCGATAATGATTGTCAAAAATGTTATTCATGTATATAAATTTCTGTTTTGAACGAAACGTAACGGACTAATTTCACGTACTACGCGGTCAATTTAAAGTATGCGCCTGTTATGTATGCCGTCACATACAAAGGAAGCGAAAATTTTGCGCGTCCGAATTGACGAAGTTGCGATGTACCCCCAGGGGGGGTATTCGACCAATTTTAGAGATATAATGGAGATCTCTCCTTTTCATCGCCATCCGTCACTTTTGACGTGTGCCTACTTGACAAGTGGCGATATCCCTAGATCATCGCAACTTCGTCAATTCGGACGCGCAAAATTTTCGCTTTCTTTGTATGTGACGGCATAAATAACAGGCGCATACTTTAAATTGACCGCGTAGTATGTGAATTTAGTCCGTTACGTTTCGTTCAAAACAGAAATTTATATACATGAATAACATTTTTGACAATCATTATCGCCTTCGTATTTCCAAAATTGAGATGAGATATGTCACTTTTAAGCTCATCGCATTTAAATGACAGTTCAATGGCGATATAACTGTTATCTAATGGAGATTTGACGTTTGGCGATATCTCAAACGGCATTCTCGAATTGGGCCCCTGTGCGCCGAAAACTTAAAAAGTTTAAGAACCCCTGCTCTACTCGCGTTTGTTATTTCAACATCTCTGATTTCACCCGAAACCGAAGGTTTTCTGACTTTTATGATCTCATATCTCTTTATTGATGAAGCACAGCGAGAGTGACAAGATATAATACAACCTAAATTAACACAGTTATTGCACTGCGAGACCTTTAACTTTAAAATATGTCAAAAGTAGGTACGAAGGAGGACACATTTTAGTACGCAATTTGACAGAAGTACCGTTAGTGAAATTCGTCAGATACCTACTTTTGATGCTGATCGTACCCTGGGTATATAATGTATACGTATCGAGCCTAATTACTTATAAAATATCTTATTTAGAACAGAATATGTTGTATTAAGTGTACCTTTAACTGCAGCATTTCTTTCATAACAATTTCTAAGATACTTACAATAAAACTGCACCTAAAAATTAAACTAAACTCCAACATAATAAAGTTAAACTAAAACTAAAAATGGCCCCTGCGGCATAGTGCCATAGATGCCGGCGGCATTAACTCGCTGAATCCCCAAACTGATTCTTTGAGCGAGGAAACCGCCAGCTCTCCGGTCACCAGTAACATCGATAGGCCTCTTCGAGATATCTTTGATTTCTAAGTACATATAATTAACATTGCAAAAGTATAAGTGTTTTGCACTTCTCTTCTGCAATAAAGCAAACATTTCATAAATTACCCATCGATTGTCATGACGCAGGTAATACTCGTAAATATATAATGATAGAATGCTATAAAATGCTCTATTAGGTACTTGGCGCACGGGAAAATCAACAGAGCATTTATGTCATCGATCTGGCTGAATAATTAAGGTGGTGCAGTCCGCTGGCCTTAAGATTGTTCTATTCTATTCCACCATGCTAAGTCTAGTTAAGTGGTATTGATTACATGCAGTCAATAAAAAAAAACTGAGCTGGAAAATGACTTATATTAATGCAGAGATTTTAAAACCACAAGGTAAGAATCAATTTCTAACTTACTAAGGGAGTTGAAGATGTGCTGTAAGTTAAATATTTCAAAATTTCTGAGATAAGAGTGTGTTTCACTTAGAATGCGCGTGTGGCGACAGCGGCAGAAAAAAAATAGCTGTCAAAAGTAAACTAAACTTTATTTTTCTTTTTTAAGGGGTAATTTCATCACACGCAGTGTGTAGATACTATATAAAACACGGTATCTATATAAAGCGGATGAGCCAAAGTTCACACAAGTTTTCAGCCCCGATTATTGGAACACCGAAAATGGAAATTATAAAATCCGATTTCGCTAGACCCCGAACCCACGTGGTACCTACCTACTTGTCTGCCTACCTCTAGAGTGTTATTCTAGTACATAAATGGGTTGTTTTTGGCTTTTCAGTTTTTTGATGACGGTTATTTTTTTGCAAACTATTTTTCAATACTAATTATGTAAAATACTTAATTTGCTAACAACGAATCACTCTGATGCAATGCGAACTTCCGAACTGGTTATAATGATTATTATTTAGGTAGGTAATGCTAACGCATCTTCGTATAAATTCGTTAGGATGCATATTAAACTGTTACAGATACGATTATAAATAGTGCACAATGTTATTACATCGTTTTTTGCCGCACAAGCAGGGATCGGAACCGGTAGATATTGAGTTCCATACATAATACCGGTATTCAATTTCGGTATTTCGCTTATTATTACACATTTACAAATTTTACCCAGCTTATTTCAAAGGTCTGCATACCTAAATTCTATTTCATATAATTTTAATAAAAACGTGAAATTAGAAAGATATTTAAATTTTAATTAATACCGGTAACGATCCCTGCGCTCAAGTTCGCTTTAGCTTGCTTGCTTTCTCCGTCAACTTCGGTGACCAAGATGAGATGGAAAACGATCTTATCGGTAGCTTTGCGACTATTTAATTAGTATCAGTAGTTATCAGTTGGTTTACTTTGCAACTCATGTGATGTGAGAAGGCCACAATGCCGGACGGTTTTGTAAAATTATTTTGATTTACTGCGTTATTCCAAGATTTTTCTGGTTCACGTGTTTAAAATGAAAATTATTTATATACCAATATATTTTCATGCCACCACACACTTTGAATATGTTAATCTATGTAGCTAAACAAAATATTTTATGTCTCTCGCAGGCACGATGAGCCACCGCACCACATACCGGCAGTTTACCGGGACCGTTCAAGTGCTGAAAGCGGTCAACGACCACCTGGTGCTGAACTTTTGCCAGGAAGCCACCAACGGGAAATCCGCTGAGCTGTACTCTGTGCTGTTCTCCCGGGAGCCGCGCAGCATGACGCGCTGGGAGGTGGAGTCGGTCCACAGCCTTCTCCAGAACAAGAACCTATCTGTGGCCTCCAGAAGAATGGTGTGCGGCAACGGCGCGTACGCACCCTCTACCAGCATGTCGGTCTCATTCTTGACCTGCTTATTTGCATACTTTGTTTGTTCCTCGTAAGCGGTTCCGCAATGCTGCTGGGTTAAGTTTACAACCGATTTCTATACCGTCGCATACTTAAGCTGGTAGTATTTTAACCCGAACATATCTTTATTTTTTATATTTCTACGTGTAATATGATTACAATAACTCCATAACTCCATTCCGCGTCACGGCCAAATTTCTTATAAGTACAAAACTATTTTTTTTATACGAATCATGCAGTCGCCGGATTAAATAGGTCGATCTATGCTTGACACCTGCTCCTTCACATAAGAAAAAAATATGAATAGGTACTTAGAAACTCGCTACAACTATAATTATTGAGTAACTAAGAATTAGCGAGGTCAAACTTGATGTACGAGTATGTAGGAAGATGGTGTACTGAATACAACCTATGCCTGCAACTACCCTTACCTAATACATAAATATTTAAATAATAATAATAATACGGATAGGGACAGCATCCGCTCGATGTACACCTTGCATTTCATTAAATTGTCGAAAGGGCCTCTACGCGTTGGCTTCGGCTCCGTGCACGCCTCCCAAAGGTCCGGGACACTATTGTCCCGTGAGCGGGTGCGACATACAGGAATAATAATAATAATAATAATTTATTTATTTCAGGCATCAAAGGCCCATAGATAAAAATACCTTACAATCTAACATACATATTAAATATTAAAATAATAAAAACAATCTCTTAAGAATGATCATCGTTATTGTGACGTACTCATACAGATATTCATCATTATACAGACGGCTAAGGTAGAATTAAGAGTTATTGATTTCTAAATATTACTTGTATGTATTGTTAATTTTCTATATCCTTTCTAACAATTGACTTTAGTTCTTAGAGGTCCTTATAATATCTACATATTTAGTTTAAATTAATACGGAAACTGCAGGATATTAAAATATGTATTATTTTAAGTAAATGTTGGGTTTTTTCTTTTCAATATTTAACTCATCTACTCTGATGGTGATGTGCAATGATTTTTTCTCTTCCCCTGCTAAAAAAGTATGTTTACTTTAACTTCTTGAAACGGGGCTAGCAATAGTACTTTTAGTCTTTGAATGGAAACCATATTTCGACGACGCGGTGGCGCAGTTTGTAGTGCTGTTGCCTACTGAGCTGGCGGTTCTGGGCTCGAATCGAATCCCGGCAAGGGCAAATATTTTATATATATTATATCGATATATTTATTTTTATTATGTACCTATATCGTCGTCTAGTATTCATAGTACAAAGCGTTGCCTAGTTTCACCTACATACACCGGGGTTTTGGGAGCGCAACGCGAATACTTTTTGTCCAAGTGACAAATACAAATATTTATGAATATTAAGATAGAACTATTTATTATTGATAGTTAAGTCTCAAGATCCCAAATAGCGAGTTTGAGAGGGAATAATGTTTTATATCGGTGATACGCGAGATCATGCTACCAGGCCTGATAATATGGTCCTAATAGGTAAGTACTAAATTATGATGATGGATTAATAATAGGTAGAAATTGGGACCTACTTCAAAAATCTGCTCTCTATAGTAGTACCTACTCAATTCACTGTTTTTCAAGTAAAAATCTACCTACTCTTTAGCTTATGTCCAACATTCGTGCTACCAAAACCATGGAGTATTGACATGTATTTGCGTCAATATGGTGTACGTATCGTGGTATTATAGTAGGAATCCTTTTTTGAGACCGAATTCACTTCGTTTTGTTCTAGCATACAATGGGACGCAGGCGGTAGGCATCTTTCATTTCAAAGTAGTAGACTGCTTATAAAATCGCGGCAGCCCGATAGTAATTCAAAAACTCGAGAGAATTTGTGTGTACCTACTAAATGTGTGAATGTTAATTTGCATGGATTTTACTCTTTCCGAAAATACACATTTTATATAAGGTTCCTAGACTTTACAACGCTTACTTTATCAGAAGATACCTGCGTCATTCATTAGATGGAGCCAATGGAGGTCTTTTGTTTTTCGTTACTATTAATTAAAACGAGCTTGTATTTACTTTGTAATGGAATTTTGCAAAGTCCAATTTGACCCACTTTCCGGGTTCCGATTGAGCTGAAATTTTGCACGAATATGCAAATTGCGTGACAATGCAATATTATGATGACGTGGAGCTGATCTGATGATGGAGGTGGAAGGTGGCCATAGGAACTCCGTAATAAATAAAGCAATCACATCAAGTTTGGGCTCTTTAGAATCGTTTCTGTAAGCAATTGATGGATGTTCATTAAGCAGTATGTATTAACACAACACAGGTTTCAAGTTACCACTCAATCTGAACAGTTTGCATAAGGGTCGTTCTCAAAAAATTTGCACCGCCACCTGTCAACAGGTTTGTCTTAGAAGAAGTTTTTTACACCGCATTATTTTAAATATTCAATTATCAACACATATCTATAGACACTTTTTACATAGAGGCCAAATGCTTTTAATTAAAACTAAAGTATATTAATAGACAAAAAAAGATTTAAATTGACGTTTTGTCGGTCACTTGCCGTGTCCCAACGCGAGGTACTCATGTTTCGTTGTAATAAAAACATATACATTACCGACTTAGCTTAAGTTCAGTACTCCATTTTATTTTCGTATATGATGAAGATTGAATACTACCATATCGAATAATAATACTATGCTTATGTTGCGAATTATTTGCAATTTAAGTTTGTCCACGCCATTTTTTGTCGTTCACTTGTCATGAGACAAACATTACGATTGTGTGACTACTATTTCGTTTCCCATGCCTCACCCCGCATAAATCGAGACCTTCAGTTGTCACCTAACACTGTTCCGAGTGACACGTCGTCAGTGTGCTGCACTAAAAAAATATGATACATACACTTACGCGAGTGGGAGTTTGTAATGGGTATGTAGTCTATATTCTGCCTTCCATATTTTGGTTAACGTGTGTACTATTGCATTCATTTTAATTTATAACGCGTAAAGTATGGTCTACTTTTATGTGTATAAATATGCAGTTCATCAACGAAATACTTTATTTGTTTTGATGACATAACTGTCATTTTGTCCATCGCCTGTATGTCGTTCACTTGTCTATATAAAAACAGGTGAACGACACATACGGCAGGTGAACGACAATTATTTAGGTAAACACATACAAAATTATTTAAAAACCAGGTTTTATCGGTCATTCGCCGTGTCTCAACTCATGTTTCGTTGTTATAAAAACATATATATTACCGAAAAAGCTTAGTTTTAGTATTCCATTTTACTTTCAAGCTGTCTTAGGAATTCTTAGCAGGCGGCGCCCGCACCAAATTTCGAAAGCATCTATCCTCTGCCTGTCAGTGGCTTTGAGCGTCCAGATCTCTGCCCCATAAAGAAATATGGAGAAGACAAGTGTACAGACGAGGTGCATGTTAGTCCGGTTAGGGATGTTTCTATCTTTCCATATTTTGCCGCGTTGGGTCATCGCTGTTTTGGCCATTCCGATTCGCCAGCGAATCTCTGGTTTGCATGTGCCTCTATTTGTGACAATGAAGCCAAGGTACTGGAACTGATCAACAGTATCGAACTCTTGAAGATATAGAGGTTAGTACTTTGTCGACTAGTAATGGTCGACTATCATCAGCTCGGTCTTATTTTTATTAATATCGAGACCCATTCTGAGGCTGGTTGTTTTGAGTCATTCCAAAAGTTGGGCCACTTCTGCTTCGGGTGATGCAAAATAGGCGATGTCTACCACGTACCTTCAAGGGCTCCATATCTGTTAAATAGTATTGGGGATATTATGCATCCCTGTCGTACGCCTTTCCGGAACTTAAAGTTCTTATATGTGACATCTCCTACCGACACCATTCTGTATCCAGACTCGTAAAGGCTTTATAAAGTGTTACCAGATGTGCTGGCAGCTTCAGACAATACCTCCCATAGCTTACCCCACCTAACGCAGCCGAAGGCTTTCTGGTTATCAGATGTGAAGGAATTACTCGAAGATGACGAAAACAGCAGTAGGTAACTCAGCGGGTAAGAAAGAATATCTCAAAAGTGGCAGCATTTCGATGCAGAAACGTTATTTAAATGATTCGCTGTTGAACCTTCATAAGAAATTTTTAAAATCACGTGGTTATGCTTGAGTTTTGCATCTTTTGGCCAGTTATGACCTTTCTGGATTGCACAGGCGTCAAAGAACCTCTTAAGAAATATCCTATGAGATGAGAATTAAATGCTTGTTCTCTTTATTCAAATTACGCAATTTCAAGTAAATATAAATATAAAAAAAAATTATAAAACCTTACTCTAAATAACCTAAATTCAAATTACTAACATAAGGAAAAAAGAAAAAAACAACAATAAAAAAAGCACTAGTTGACTGTTCAACGTAGGTTTTATTTAAAATGTCACTTACCTGCAACCGTCGTCGTTAACCTGCTAATAAATTCAGTTAAGTTGGAACATATTTGTCGCAAACCTGCACCCATTGTCGATAACTTGGTAACAAATGTCGTTTACCTGACATCGATGTCTTTCACCTGTCAACCTAAAATTTCAAACACCTATATCTTCTAAGATATTCAATTTAACTACTTCCCTCGACGTGATATCAATTGTCTGAATATATTTCTAGCGATCCTATGAAAAATAAAAGAAGAAATCGCAACTTTAAAAAAAAATGCAAAATTCACGCAGTGGTGCAAATATTTTGAGAACGACCCATAAGTGCCTGGGCTAATATAAGCTCGACAACTCACCTTTTTAAACATTTCAGAGTTTTAAGTGTAATAATAGTCTGTTGTTGCTTGGTTGTGATATACTTATTACCTATTCCAAGTCGGTTACCCACGAACCTACACGGAATAGGTAATAGGTATATCTCTCTTAGTACGAAGACAAAATGTCAGTTCGGCGGGCGCCCGATAGGTGACGTCATTCACCTCGGGGGACGCACGAACACTATAGGCAGTCGGGGTGAGGCACAGACAATAACCCCCACTAGACGGAGCAGAGCATGTAAGGCGACCCGCGCGCACCAACGATATGGCACGGCAGAACATTAAAGTATCAACACGGCGGCCACCGTTTAGTTGCGTCCTTGTTTATGATCCATGCGTACGTCAACGAAAAAAGAAATTAAATAAATAACATGGTAAATTAAAGTGTTAAGTGGTGTATGGACGCAACTAAACGGTGGCCGCCGTGTTGATACTTTAATGTTCTGCCGTACCATATCGTACCATCGTTGGTGCGCGCGGGTCGCCTTACATGCTCCGTCTAGTGGGTGAGGGTTGAGTTGTAGAGAATCTCTTTTTATTACCAAAGTATTTATCAGAAATAAATAAATATAATAAATAAGATGACTTGCTTATTAAAATATGATAGGAAATGATATTCATAGAATAATATAAAATGGTTGCACTAGGCATCCATGGACCTCGACTTCTATACCGGTTTGCTTATTTAAAGGGACCCTGTTCTATAGCGCTTAAAAATCAAGCGGCTGACCCATCAATATTTACTGTTACGGCAAATTACACAGAGGGCTTGTGCACAAATCACGCGAGGTTTATTCGGCTACTTTTTCTAACTCCCCCCTATGGTGATATTTGGTGAGGTTCTTTGTTAGCCTCACAAGTTTCACAACCTCACGTGTATTTTTTTTCGCCATAATTTCGTAAAATAGACTCGCTATTTTGAAGATTTTAAGGTTTTATAAAAAAACACGCTTTAAAGTAGATAAGTATACAATTTATTAAATCGTCTCAAAACTGAGTATCGCAAAGTCAAACTTTTTTACTTGCAATCGCCAGGCAGCAATTTAACTATTTTCTTGGGGTCTGAATAAATAATATTGTCATCACCGTCAAATGTTATACCAAATACGTTATGTACGTGAACTATTTCCTCTAAACTGTGGGTATCTTTCTTTATTGCATAAATGGAATGATTTCCACAAAAGTAGGTTTCTCCTTTACTATCCAAAGCCACTCCGCGGAAGAGTTTAATTTTGGAGTAACGCAGGCGATCGTCGGAGCCGGGTTCGATCCGGTATAGACCGCTGTCGGTTGTAATGAACCGGTCACCATCTTTGTCGATAACAAATTGATAAATCTTCTCAGTTATATGATCTTGATGCACGACGGTTTCATTTTTAGTCTCGTATTTATATAGTTTTTGTGAGGGAAAATCGATGAAGTAGAGATGCTGGTGAAAAAACATGTACCAAATGTTATGTCCGCTAATAATTTTCTTTACGACCTCTTTTTTTTTCTTCATGTCGTATCTGTAAACGCCTTTGCTGCCTCCTAAGTATACGTGATGATTCTCCTGGTCCACAGCCGAGGCGAACCCGTTGACCACATCTTTTATAATAGACACATTTTTCTCACCCTTTTCGATGTATCCTATTTCAAAAGTATCTTCTTCATGTTTTCCGACATTGCAGCTGAAGAAGATTTTATGTTCATGTCTATATATAGATAATTGATAGGGACGATTAAGTCCATCGGCCAGAATGTCTTTTTTGTGAATCTTGCCCCGCACCAGGAGAGTCTCGCATTCCGGTTTTTGATCCTCCGCGATTACAATGGCCACAAAAACAGTAAGAAGAAATAATTTCATAGTGAAAGCGTGGTTTGACTCGGGGTGTCCACTGATGCACTGGCGAGGGCGACGGCGGCGGCGACGGCGGCAGGGCCGCGGGGCTCGGCGGCGACTCGGGTTACTAGATAAGGTGCAGATGGTGTTACACATAGACATCTGTTATGTTTAACGGGGCGTATACTCAATGTGTTATAATTTTAATAAAATAATTTAATAAAATAGAAAGTTATTAAACACTGATAATGAAAGGCCATGCAATGACACTTTATAACCTGATAAAACATACTAATATTTTGTAAATAGGTACCTAATACTTATTTGTACAATACAGTGTATTCAATCATTTCATTCGTGAGAGTACTTATTTAATGGATGTACATTAGTATGACGGCACCTACCTCAACAATATTGGACAACAGTTGGTGAACGTTGATACTCAGTCACAAAACTGAAGTACCCGGAGCGCATAGCCGTGAAAAAGTGGACGTAAACCAGAACGAAACACCTCGACCCTCTCGCTCTAACAAGACGAGGGGTTGATTCCGCCATTTGAATTTTACCACCCACGCAACCCCCTCGACACGCGAGTTCCCTCCGTGAGCGGCAAGTTGTTATCGTTCTCTTTCCACATATTATACATAGATATGGCAGCATCAGATATAACGTACATACTTAATGTAGGTACTTAGTCACAATGTTATTAAGTATATTTAAAATTATTTAAATTATAATAGAAAACAAATAAATTAGAATTAAAATACCTACACAGTGAAGAAAAAAATAACTTAAGTAACAAATGTATAACTAAAGAACAAAAAGTAAATTAAATTAAATAAATCTACCAAACTGTGCCCACGCGGCAATGTAAAGTGTTAATATTGGCAGGATCAGTGGATGTGAAATGCAATAGTCGACATTCTTCTGGTGAGGCTGGTGTAATGCCAAACGCCCTAATTAAAATATCGTATTTAAAGCTCGTGTAAAACAATGTAAGCTCGTTATTAATATGTCGTCACCGATTTGACTTCAGTCGCCAAGTAACGGATCAATTCGCGTGCGCGATATCAACCTAAGTGCATTAAGTAGCGCAAAGTTCAACTTAGCGTCTAACTCTAACGTCACGGTCACATGGCATCAATGGTGTGTCAACAGATATCGCAGCTTTGATATTAGACGGAAAGTTCAAATGGATATTGGATTGAACTAATTAGTGTTTCCCCATCGTTGCCAAATTTGAATTGAATTGTAATAGGTAATAGGTAGTATGGAATTGAAGTTGTCATATTTCCAAATTATTTTATTCTATTAACTGTGTATGTAACTTTAGCTACACGTATTTGTGCAATGCCTAACGTTGTTTGTTTTCATAGAGTATATTTCTGTCAGAAACCAGACTCACCAGACCCAGTTCTGCCAGACGTCGTTTCACTGTTTCCGACATTCAACTGGACAGTGGTCAAGAAAATTAGAGGGGTCGCCGTGACACCGTCATCTGGGGTCGATGTTACTAGGAAAGCATACTCTACAGAAAGATGGTTTCCCCGGTCGTTGTCGTCGCTGGGGCAACTATTTCAGTTAGGGCAGAGGATGCGCGCGCTCAGCATCTTTGCTCTTATGCTGTCCTAGTCTACTTAAAGCTTTATGACGGATTTTTGCTATTCCGAAACTTAATTGGGGTATTCGTCCCGGTTAGGTTACAACAAAATACAGAGTTAATTTAAAATAGCAATGCTTGGTATAAAATTAATTTATTAAAAAATATATTTAAGTACTTATAATCAAAAATAGTACTAAACTTCACATGCACCTGTTGAAGATACTGCTACAGTTCCTCTGAAAAACGTGACTCCTTCTTTGCATTCGCAAGCATTCTGTGAACAAAATAAAACATTATTGCATATTTATTTTTATAATTTTTCTCAAACATTCAAGGAAATGTCGTTCTTATGGTCGTGGTAATAGAACGTGAAATACATCTTTGTATAGCACTTGTTGAAGATTCATTCTTATTTCAAATTAGAGGTCAATAAAGGAATTTCATACAACATTATGGCCCTGGCCAACAAAGAGATTTTCTTATGTTTCAGTGGAGTTTATTTCTTTATTGATAATCTATGCTATGTCATACTGCCAATAAAAAAAAACGTAGTATGTGCATGTTTATTTACGTTTTATTTCTTATATTTAACTAGATCATTCAATTGGATTAAAACAGATATTCAATAAAATAAACAAGGAATCACGTTTATTGTAAAAAAATATATCAATATCTAATTAATAAGGTGTTGTCATTTTTTAATAAATAGAGAGAATCATCTTAACATTCGCGGTGGCAAAAACATTAAACGGAACAGCTTAAAAAAAAACAAAATATAACTACTCGGCCAACAATCCCCTATTTCGCGGCCTCATGCAGTAATGTACTATTATAAGTAACTGGGTAAAAAACTTACAAAAATGTTATCCATTTTTGAACATGGCTGAATGTTATCGTAGAAATGTACTTTCTCGAGGTTATGCCTGAGAATATCTTCCGTAGGTTTTCTATCCACTTCACTATTTGACATCGTGGAGACCAGTCCCTTATTGTTCCTTTTGACTAGCAGATTGTCCAAATGTACGTTTTCCAGTACAGCCGCGCTGCCAAAAATGGCGTTCTCAAGATACGAGCAGTAAGTATCGGCATTTGGTATCGCGTTCTTCGTAATCTTGTTATTATTAATATTCTTCGGATATTCATTGGTATTCTGGTGATCATCTTCCGCTCGATCCAGATAGTTTTGATATAGGTCAGCACAGGTACTATTCGAGTACGACTGATTATTTCTCTTCCGTATTTCAACTAAAGTATTGGTTACAAACTGAAATTTAAGAAAGTTTACTATATTCTCTGCCACACTAGCTGAACCGCTTTTATTTGTTTTCTTGTGCTTGATACAGAGCCGTTTAGGCGTTGATGTCTCATATGGGTAATGAGAACCTGAAACACAAATAATATTAAACACACGATTATTCCATCCAGTTAAACAGTTAAACAGTCATCTAAAGGTACGCATAGATACCTATTATAGTAGTTTATGCAACGGTTACATAATGACAGGCCTTGAAGCACGAGTGTGGTTTTACGAAACGAGATCAAAGCGAGTTTCATAACAGGATCACACGAGTGTTTTAAGGCCTTCGGGGGTGGGTGATGATGATGACTTCAAGACAGGCTCGCCATTTGTATGGAACGTTTCCAGCGCTTTATTTGACCAATAGAGACCTCTTAATGTACTCGGTCCCATGTAGACATTTAAACCCAATATAAATTAGGACGGAAATCTATAAAAAAAATGTCCCTAAATGGGATGGCGCACGGCGCGGACGGGTGTAGTACGAGGTGTATTTGTGGAGTAAGTTGCACGGGCAGACATGTCCGCTGGCCGACATGGGGTAAGCCACGGGGTGGGTATAGTGCGAGGTGACTCACAGCCCTTGTCGGAGCGAGAGCAGGGCGTGAGCAGCGGCGAGGTGTCGAGCCGGCTGTCGGGAGCGCTGCGCGGGCAGACATGTCCGCTGGCCGACATGGGGTAAGCCACGGGGTGGGTATAGTGCGAGGTGACTCACAGCCCTTGTCGGAGCGAGAGCAGGGCGTGAGCAGCGGCGAGGTGTCGAGCCGGCTGTCGGGAGCGCTGCGCGGGCAGACATGTCCGCTGGCCGACATGGGGTAAGCCACGGGGTGGGTATAGTGCGAGGTGACTCACAGCCCTTGTCGGAGCGAGAGCAGGGCGTGAGCAGCGGCGAGGTGTCGAGCCGGCTGTCGGGAGCGCTGCGCGGGCAGACATGTCCGCTGGCCGACATGGGGTAAGGCACGGGGTGGGTATAGTGCGAGGTGACTCACAGCCCTTGTCGGAGCGAGAGCAGGGCGTGAGCAGCGGCGAGGTGTCGAGCCGGCTGTCGGGAGCGCTGCGCGGGCAGACATGTCCGCTGGCCGACTTGGGGTAAGCCACGGGGTGGGTATAGTGCGAGGTGACTCACAGCCCTTGTCGGAGCGAGAGCAGGGCGTGAGCAGCGGCGAGGTGTCGAGCCGGCTGTCGGGAGCGCTGCGCGGGCAGACATGTCCGCTGGCCGACATGGGGTAAGCCACGGGGTGGGTATAGTGCGAGGTGACTCACAGCCCTTGTCGGAGCGAGAGCAGGGCGTGAGCAGCGGCGAGGTGTCGAGCCGGCTGTCGGGAGCGCTGCGCGGGCAGACATGTCCGCTGGCCGACATGGGGTAAGCCACGGGGTGGGTATAGTGCGAGGTGACTCACAGCCCTTGTCGGAGCGAGAGCAGGGCGTGAGCAGCGGCGAGGTGTCGAGCCGGCTGTCGGGAGCGCTGCGCGGGCAGACATGTCCGCTGGCCGACATGGGGTAAGGCACGGGGTGGGTATAGTGCGAGGTGACTCACAGCCCTTGTCGGAGCGAGAGCAGGGCGTGAGCAGCGGCGAGGTGTCGAGCCGGCTGTCGGGAGCGCTGCGCGGGCAGACATGTCCGCTGGCCGACATGGGGTAAGCCACGGGGTGGGTATAGTGCGAGGTGACTCACAGCCCTTGTCGGAGCGAGAGCAGGGCGTGAGCAGCGGCGAGGTGTCGAGCCGGCTGTCGGGAGCGCTGCGCGGGCAGACATGTCCGCTGGCCGACATGGGGTAAGCCACGGGGTGGGTATAGTGCGAGGTGACTCACAGCCCTTGTCGGAGCGAGAGCAGGGCGTGAGCAGCGGCGAGGTGTCGAGCCGGCTGTCGGGAGCGCTGCGCGGGCAGACATGTCCGCTGGCCGACATGGGGTAAGCCACGGGGTGGGTATAGTGCGAGGTGACTCACAGCCCTTGTCGGAGCGAGAGCAGGGCGTGAGCAGCGGCGAGGTGTCGAGCCGGCTGTCAGGAGCGCTGCGCGGGCAGACATGTCCGCTGGCCGACATGGGGTAAGCCACGGGGTGGGTATAGTGCGAGGTGACTCACAGCCCTTGTCGGAGTGAGAGCAGGGCGTGAGCAGCGGCGAGGTGTCGAGCCGGCTGTCGGGAGCGCTGCGCGGGCAGACATGTCCGCTGGCCGACATGGGGTAAGCCACGGGGTGGGTATAGTGCGAGGTGACTCACAGCCCTTGTCGGAGCGAGAGCAGGGCGTGAGCAGCGGCGAGGTGTCGAGCCGGCTGTCGGGAGCGCTGCGCGGGCAGACATGTCCGCTGGCCGACATGGGGTAAGCCACGGGGTGGGTATAGTGCGAGGTGACTTACAGCCCTTGTCGGAGCGAGAGCAGGGCGTGAGCAGCGGCGAGGTGTCGAGCCGGCTGTCGGGAGCGCTGCGCGGGCAGTCATGTCCGCTGGCCGACATGGGGTAAGGCACGGGGTGGGTATAGTGCGAGGTGACTTACAGCCCTTGTCGGAGCGAGAGCAGGGCGTGAGCAGCGGCGAGGTGTCGAGCCGGCTGTCGGGAGCGCTGCGCGGGCAGACATGTCCGCTGGCCGACATGGGGTAAGGCACGGGGTGGGTATAGTGCGAGGTGACTTACAGCCCTTGTCGGAGCGAGAGCAGGGCGTGAGCAGCGGCGAGGTGTCGAGCCGGCTGTCGGGAGCGCTGCGCGGGCAGACATGTCCGCTGGCCGACATGGGGTAAGGCACGGGGTGGGTATAGTGCGAGGTGACTTACAGCCCTTGTCGGAGCGAGAGCAGGGCGTGAGCAGCGGCGAGGTGTCGAGCCGGCTGTCGGGAGCGCTGCGCGGGCAGACATGTCCGCTGGCCGACATGGGGTAAGGCACGGGGTGGGTATAGTGCGAGGTGACTTACAACCCTTGTCGGAGCGAGAGCAGGGCGTGAGCAGCGGCGAGGTGTCGAGCCGGCTGTCGGGAGCGCTGCGCGGGCAGTCATGTCCGCTGGCCGACATGGGGTAAGGCACGGGCTGGGTATAGTGCGGGGTGACTTACAGCCCTTGTCGGAGCGAGAGCAGGGCGTGAGCAGCGGCGAGGTGTCGAGCCGGCTGTCGGGAGCGCTGCGCGGGCAGACATGTCCGCTGGCCGACATGGGGTAAGGCACGGGGTGGGTATAGTGCGAGGTGACTTACAGCCCTTGTCGGAGCGAGAGCAGGGCGTGAGCAGCGGCGAGGTGTCGAGCCGGCTGTCGGGAGCGCTGCGCGGGCAGACATGTCCGCTGGCCGACATGGGGTAAGGCACGGGGTGGGTATAGTGCGAGGTGACTTACAGCCCTTGTCGGAGCGAGAGCAGGGCGTGAGCAGCGGCGAGGTGTCGAGCCGGCTGTCGGGAGCGCTGCGCGGGCAGAAATGTCCGCTGGTCCACGTCGAATCCGAGCACGGGAGCGATTCTGAGCACGACGCGCCCGACACCCACTTCGCTGACTCCCGTAGTGAGAAGAAGAGTAGCGCTATTACTGCCTGCAAAAATATCTTGTGTTACTTGCGCCGTGTGTAATATGCCTAATTATTTTACAGTTCTCGTTTTTTGTTTTTTATTAAACTTATGATTTATTAGTTACCTATATTACGTGTACAATGATCAGTAAACAGGGTTATGTGATAATTATCATCCTTTTTACATACTTGTTATTTAAAGTGGTGGTATTACAGCGAAAAAATACCAGTGTTGCTGCATTGTGCCTTAGGCCAATAAAGACCAGTACAGTGCAGTGCGTCAGCTGTCAGAATGCGATTCGCTTCATATCCCAGTCCGGCTCGCCCTTACGCGATTTTGAATATTCAGATCTCAGTTGTCACCTGAAACCGAATCGCATTCTGAGAGCTCACTGACTGTAGAATATGTGCTAAATTAAAGTAGTCTGCACCGGTACTAAAGTTTTTAGCCAGTGTAATTTCAGTTATTTAACATACTCTCTATTGTTACGCAAAATTTAAGTATAAATCGGTGCTCTGCCTAAAGAAAGTTCGAGTGTAAGTGAGATACCAGAACTTAAAAATGATCACCTTGATCTACACAATAAGATACGCTCTAAAATATAGGTATGCACTAATATAGATTGTTGCAACAGCCATTTTACATGACGTGGAAAAGAAAGCCATGGTTACAAGTGTTACATCAATGGGGGTTGTTTAATTTCATTGTTCTATGAAAGTACACATTTCATATTGACGCATTGGACTGTTACTTAACAAAATAGACTTCCCCGACTTGCGCTCAGCGTGTGTGCTGAGTGAGCGCGCCCCGGTGTACCCTCATCCAGCGAGTAGCAGCACGACCATTCGTCCGCCACGGCGCTGTACGTGGCCAGCGCCTCCGTTCCGTAGCCGCATAGGTATACTCCATATTGACTAGTTACCACGGTGAAGCAAGCGGCGGCGCATATGGTGGCGCTCAGCACAAAGCCATAGCGTTGAGTGAGCGCGCCGCCCAGCGCCGGCCCGGTGACCTCCCCTCTCCCAGCGAGTGGCAGCACGACCACACCCCCGCCACGGCGCTGTACGTGGCCAGCGCCTCCGTAATGTAGCTGCATAGGTATACTCCATATTGACTAGTTACCACGGTGAAGCAAGCGGCGGCGCATATGGTGGCGCTCAGCGCAAAGCCATAGCGTTGAGTGAGCGCGCCGCCCAGCGCCGGCCCGGTGACCTCCCCCAGCGAGTAGCAGCACGACCACACCCCCGCCACGGCGCTGTACGTGGCCAGCGCCTCCGTACTGTAGCTGCATAGGTATACTCCATATTGACTAGTTACCACGGTGAAGCAAGCGGCGGCGCATATGGTGGCGCTCAGCGCAAAGCCATAGCGTTGAGTGAGCGCGCCGCCCAGCGCCGGCCCGGTGACCTCCCCCAGCGAGTAGCAGCACGACCACACCCCCGCCACGGCGCTGTACGTGGCCAGCGCCTCCGTACTGTAGCTGCATAGGTATACTCCATATTGACTAGTTACCACGGTGAAGCAAGCGGCGGCGCATATGGTGGCGCTCAGCGCAAAGCCATAGCGTTGAGTGAGCGCGCCGCCCAGCGCCGGCCCGGTGACCTCCCCCAGCGAGTAGCAGCACGACCACACCCCCGCCACGGCGCTGTACGTAGCCAGCGCCTCCGGACAACCGCCCTCGTAACTGAAAATTATACTCCTTTTTATTTCGCCAAATCTTTCATTTTGCGCGGAAATAAATATGTATCAACCGTGTCAATTTACTAGTACCATATTTATCGACAGTGAGTTTGCTTTAAAAAAAACCGGATAAGAGCATGTCGGGCTACGCTCAGTGTAGGGTTCCGTAGTTGCCCATCCTTCACAATAGAAAATTACGAGAAAGATTTCAAGCTCTATAAAGAGGTCGTAAACGCCAAAGTAACAGTACCTAATTACTTATTACCTTCTGGAAGTTATCGATTATACGCGCCAGATTGAGCGAATTATTTTAATATAGTATGGTATGTATTAATATGTGTAACGTTCAAAGTGTAGGGACACCGCGCGGCACTTACGTCATTTTAAAGAAAATTATGAATTTTTGCGATAACTCAAAAACGGCTCAACCGATTTTATTCAATATAGTTTTCATTGAAAGTACTTATAAGGCCTCATCTTCATGAATTTTTCCATAATTTTTTGACCCGTGGTTGAAAAGTTAGAGGGGGGGGGCGCTATATTTTTTAAATTTCGGATTTTTAAAACTGCTGACTTTATCAAAAAATAATGTTGGGAGACCCTATTATTTTTAAAAGACCTATTCAATGACACCCCACACACCAGTGTTGGAACGAAAAAAATGATACCCCAAAAAAAAATTTTTTTTTAGTTTTTTTTTTACCGTTTTTTTGGCGTTATACATACACATACTCATACCAAATTTCAGCTTTCTAGTACTAATGACCACGGAGCTAAGCCGCGGACGGACAGACAGACAGACAGACAGACAGACAGACGGACAGACGGACATGGCGAAAGTATAAGGGTTCCTAGTTGACTACGGAACCCTAAAAAGGCTTAGGTATAATTTCTGAAGAACTTAGTTTTTAGATTCGATAGTTTTCTGTGTACAAGCGCAGCGAAAATTATAGCAACAGCAACCAGTACGAGCGTGCATGAACGTAAATGTTATGGAAATATTATATCGTATTTTTAATCGCAGCATAAAATTAATGCTAGATTTGTACGGGACAATGAAAAATTAATTTTTAATGACGTAAGTAAACTGTGAAATTAAATGTGGGTATCTCGATGCGCTGCTGCGTTGAACAAAGCATTCAATGGTCATTCTCCAGATTCATGTTGAAATTTTAATACAGGCGTAGACTTTTACACGCTTTATTTTTAGTGATCATTAATAGGATATAAATAGACATTTTTAAGTACGTACTTTACGGTCGTCATGTAAGATCATCGGGGAAAATGGATTAGTATACTTATAATTTATAATGGATTTTTCTTAATGGGACGCGACGTGAATTAGGAGAATGAGGCATTGTTTTTTACTTCGGGCAGAACGTTATTATTTAAATATGTACCTACTGCAAAATTCATGTCAGTACGAATAGGTTCCAACTACAATTAAAAATACATACCTACTACACTAACATTATAAAGGCGGAAGTTTATGTGAGTGTGTTCATGTATATGTTTTTTACTTCTTCAAGCTCAAACGGCTGGCCTTAATTTTGGTATAGGTATAGAGGTAGCTGTCATAGGCTCCTTTTTATGCCGACAGAATAGTAGGTATTCCAGCTAGTAGGTATATCCTAAAGTCAATAATTTTTATTTATGCTATGCACGCATCACAAATTAAGTAGGTATATATTATATTACACGTGGATGTGGATACTTACATGGAACTTGTTAGTACTCCTTGGAACGTGGGTAAAAGCGTCAAGGCCACTGATATGCTTAATACCGCCAAAGCTACCAGATCCAACCACAGCACGGTCCTGATAATGATAAAAGAAATTCGGCCGTTAATATAATTACTGCTATTAATATATGCAGATACCAAATTATATATTAATTTTGTAATAAAAAAATAATATTGTTCGACGTATGACTTATCAGTTAAAAATTACTAGAGCTATGGAGTGCAAAAGAGAGCAGCGAAATCTTCCTATATCCAAAAGTTTCCGCTAAAAGGTGTTAAATTGACATTACGCTCCGCGCAATTATGATGTAAGTACATAAGCGGCATTCTTGGAATAAAAGTTTGGTTAAATCCAGCGTTAGATGTTAAGTAGTCGGACTGTTTGCTTACGTTGGCAGTCCAGGGATGTAGGGGCACGGACCCAGTAGCAGGAGGCCCACCGTGATGAAGAACAACCCCCAGATCATCATACACCAGTGGTTATGCACTCTGGAAGTAAAATGTACTTAGGTACATAAAAATTCACGAATTTACATTAGGTACTTACTCGAAAAACAAATACGAATACGCTTTAAAGTACTGCATTATGATATTTATGATAAAAGTGCTAAGGGTACTCTCGGCTCCATCACGCCCTCGCCTTCGGATTGGGCTGCAAACCCGCCTCGACTGTAATGACCACAATGCACACGCGTTTTAAATGTCATTTTTCAACACACTTGAGAGGAAAACAACACCCGTTTAAGTAATTATAATTATAATGTTGAAATTTTACAACATTTCAAATAGGTAGTGTTCAGTTTAAACTAATTTCATTAATATATTAGCAAAGAACCCAAAATTATAATTTTTATTGGCTAGTTTTAAAAACATAAAAATAAAATGTGAAAGCAGCGTCATCTAAGAATCGGTCCTCTACATGACGTCACTTTGTGGAAAATTTTACAGGCTCAAAACACAAAAAGAACAGTGCCACACTAAATCCGCTTTAGTAGGTAATAGCCCGACTGTTTGGTTTGCGCTGTGACCAATTACTGGTCGCCACGCTCTTTTAGGACGAGGAACTTTTCAAATGAAATTTTCAATCAGAAATTAGGATATTTTCGAAAATGTAAAAGTGTGGTAATATTTGGTTTTTTGTCCTTTATTTGATAACATCGATGCCGCCGGGTTAAAATAATTGACTTGTCAATTATTGAAACAATTTGTTAAAGCACGATTGTTAAAATGACTGGCAATGGTTTTTGATGGCTCTAGCTATATTAAGGTATTTCCGGAGGCGTCTATTCTACATCTAAATTTTCTGCATTACTTGAACTCGACATTTCTATAAAAATAATCATAAACTAAGTACATCTGTTAAGTACGAATAAACAAATGGTATGCAAAATGGCTTCCAATTAAACTTTATGAGCAAGTGAGTTGAAAAATACTATAAAGAATCCTAACTAAGTAGGCCTTTTTATGAGAAGGGATGCACTTAACTGTGACATGATTGGCATACGAAATGTTAATAACATTCCACTTTGTTACTATTTCTAAGACACAAAATATGAAAAAGTTAGTACTTAACAAAATCAAGTATGAAACATTTGACATAAATTAAGCCATATTATTATTACCTAACAACATTAGACTTTGTTGCTAAGTACTTAACATGTAAATGTTGGTTACAAAATGGAACATAAATTATGAATATTTCTTGATTATGAAAATGCCCAACTAACCATACAGTTTTCACTAGTGGACATATTTAACCTTTAACTCATATTAATGGAGATAGAATACTCGTACAAAACGATTTATGTAACTTCGAATTATGTATGTTCAACGGTTAACTTAAATAATATATTATAAAATTACTACTAACCGATCTGCCACCCACCCCCAAATGGGGCTAAATATGCCATAGAGACTAGAGAATAGGAGAAACACGAGCCCAATTTGATTGGTAGTGAGTCCCAGCTGCCGCATGTGGGGTTCCAGCGTCGGGTCGAGGAAGGCCCAGGTGTTGGACGCCACCACGATCACCAGCCCCGTGATTATTATCGAAGGGATTTTGAACAATCCCATTACCGAAGCTGATTTTGAACTAGTCACGATTTCTGAAAATGAAAAAGATTTTAATAACAGTTTTCGATAAAGTAATACGCTGCCGATAATTTGCTTTCATTAACATGTTCCATATTTTAGTGCAATACCTAATTAGTGAGTTCTTACATATCATTAATGTTAGTATGTACATACCTTGGCAATCCGTAAGTAAAAGGCAATTTACAGGCACAATTAAAACCATGATAACGCCAATGCTGTAGAATGGCAGACCGAAGCCTCCGATCTAACTGGAACAATTGATTACATTTTTTAGACACAAACGCAATGTTCAGTATACAGTCTGACCAAAAGTAGAAATAAAAAAGTGTGAATACTGTAGTGTTGTACCTTTCTAATCAACCCAAGAAAACGAGGACGACACTACAGTAGTGCCACTTTTTCATTTCTACTATTTTTGGTCAGACTGTAGCTGGTAGGTACACTTTACATTAAATGCAGAAGAATATAAATTACAGTCGAGTTCATTTACATCTACACTCTTACGAGAACATAAATATCTGAACTCGATTTTATGCTCCTGACAATAGGGTCGTGTTCAGATATTTTTGTTCTCGTAAGTGTGTAGATGTAAATGAACTCGACTGTACAAACAGGTAATAAATAAGCACATTGTTTCGGCTCGATGGTAACCGTGTTACGATAAAGTTAGTCCTGTTAACTTCTTAACTCCAAATACAATACATTTAATGCCGCTACTAAATAAAGTAACCGCATTGTGCGGCATACGCATGTCATACCGAATACAGCAGGCTCCCGATGGCCGGCCCCACGGACATGCCGATGCCGACGAAGGTTTCCAAGATGCCCAGCACGGAGCCGATGGAGTCCGGGAACACGTTGACCACGAACACGTAACTGGCCGTGGAGTATGCGCTGGCGCCCAGCGCGGCCGCGCCTCGCACCGCGAAGCAGAGAACGGTGAACGTCACTGAGTCTTCTACTAGCACTAAACTCCTGAAATATGAATGCATACATGGTTTTATGCCCGGAGATACTCATTAACGTTTAAAACTAAACACAGATATAGCGGATGAAAATAAATAACTGATAAAGTCTCAAACATGTAATTATCGTATATTTAATGAATAATGAACCTCGTGTAGTTTTAAATATGTAAAGTAAACACTATTTTACACAAAAACAAGAAATACATTTGAAAAGAATAAGCGTGTACAGAGGCGATCCTTTTAAGGGGAAATATATAATTCTTATTGAAGATGTTGACCGATCCTATTTGGGACTAAAACCCTATTAGAAACCTGGATCCGCAAACAACACAGTCAGTCTAAATAGACAATACGGACTTATTTGTATCGAAACTTTACGTTACAGCGCTTTTATAAAAATTATTACACTGCAGCAAATATAGGTACAAACTTCTATTTGGTAGCAAAATTTAATGTAGGTACGTCACCGGCCGGCCGTCACAGGCCATAACCGGAACTTTCTGTTCGCTACGTGGGGAGAAAATCTCACTTCCTGCCCAAGGCGAGACGTTAAACTTTAGACAAACAACGGTCGTTAATTCGTTAAGCCCCAGATTGCATTTTTGTGGCCCTCACCTTCGGTTCGGCCCACAAATACCTGCCATCTGGGACATTCACGGTATCACCGCCCTAGGTATGTACCTAATGTATTATTTACAGCGTACCTACCTGAAAACCTATTTTCCCAAAAGTAATACAACTCACAAAAGCGGTAGCCGCAACTTTGCTTCGCTGCCATACAGCACATATTACAATTACATACACACGAGTATTACTGCCTCAACTTTCAACCGTTTTGCTATATTTATCAGGTTTTAAGTTTGCCGATGTAGATACTGCGAGTATTATATCTCACTGAACAATTTTGTGTATTAATATGGGTTCTGAATATCTGATTCTTACTACTCTTGAGATAAATATAGGATATACCTAGGTATACCTAATCATCTCCGGGATTAGAATATGTTTAGCGGCACATCACGAATAACTACACTACATAAACCACGCAAAAACTATTCCAAATATAGTTACCATCTGTGTAACATTATCCAAAGTAGGTACATGAGATTTTCGTGATTTTTTGGAGTTTACTCCTTAAGAATCGATTTTCATATGTAAGCCCGGGGTATGAAAAATGTGGGGTATAAAATCGAACGTATCGGCCGTGCTAATTTAAAAAGTCGTATCTCAGTATACGATCGGGGTAAAAATACGACTTCTTAATTTAGCAGGTTATGCGTTAAGCGTTATAGACTAAGATCCCGATATAAAATGACCTTCACCGAGATGTTTATTTGATGAAATGTATTTTATATTAAAATAAAGTCTAAGGAATACAACTTAAAATACTTACAATAAAACTATACCAAAAAATAAACTAAACTCGAACATAATAAACTTAAACTAAATCTAAAAATGGCCCCTGCGGCATAGTGCCAAAGATGCTGGCGGCATTTTCTCGCTGAATCGCCAAACTGATTCTTTGAGCGAGGAAACCGCCAGCTCTCCGGTCACCAGTAACATCAATAAGCCTCTTCAAAATATCTTTGAAGAGGCTTAATGCGCTGGGGCCCCACGGACCCAGGGTCTCGACGCCAAAAGGTAAGAAATTGTACTCAGCGCCAAGACCACTGTACTTATTCCGCTTTATGCCTTCGGCCGCTTCTGCCGCTGCTCCGGCCCTGATTGAGGATCGGTGGAGATGTGACGGGGCCAGTGTGTCTACACAGGTTGCATCCCACACCAGCACCCGTCCCTTACTCCACGGAATCAAAGACATTCCGTCCGGTCTCTTGCTATCGTTTCTTGAGATGCCAGTCGGCTCTAAAAGGGCCGGCACATTGATTGATGCAAGAGACCGGCGGATGATGTCGTTCAGAGCAGCATGTCTTGAGAAGCGGCCTGCACTGCTCTGGCAGGAAAGTCCGTGGTGACCCAGCCTGTCAACGTCTTTGCCGCAGGGGCATCGGTGTGGGGCGCAGACCGGGACCCCGAGACGGAGACAAACTGAAAGTCGGACGGTATTGGGTTCTAGAAAAGTTCCAGTGCTCACGGAAGGGTGCGCTTGGAGCCAGTAACCGGCCTCTTTGGTGCCTACTGCCAAAATTCTGGCACGGTCTTCCGTAGAGCACTGGCTTAGGATGGAATCTACGGTCAATTTACATAATAAGTCGTCCCAGCTCCGTTGAGATTTTGAATTTTCCGGATAATTTTGGCCGGGGCAAGCAATTAACCAAGCCTTTTTTGCGTCTTCTAAGCCCGCAATCTCATAGTTTGTGGGTAACGCCCTTAGGATTTTACCTATGAGATTAGACGAGCTATGAACCGACGACAAAAAAGCTGGTAAAGCGACACTAGAAATTTTGCGGATCCCTAGCCCACCGTACCGGATGGGAAGAGATCCTTGGGACCAGGACTGCTCGCTTTGAATTGAGCTGAGAATTGAGGACGGATTCTAAATTCATTTTGATCAAACTATCTATTTGTAACAAAAGATGTTGATGATTCCAAAGTGGACAGCAGCGAAGCACATAGGTAAGTTTAGGAACAAAAAGACAATATTTAATAATTGAAAGAGCAAAATGTGGGCTAATTTCAAGCAACCGATGAGAATGATTTTGAAATTTCGAGATAGAATTTTGAACATAGTCAGAAAAGCATTCTTCAAAAATAGGGGACCCTAAGAGGCAAAGATTACTTTTGTCAATAATCTTAATGTCAGGCAAAAGCTCGTTAAATTTTTGTTTTATATTAATGACGTCATTGCAGGAATTTTAAAAAGAAAAGTTCACACTTGTTGAAATTTAGCTCGAGGCCAATCGTTTTGAATTTATTTTTAATTTTGCGGAGATCGGAAAGTACAGTGTTTGCATCGCCCCCTAGAATCCCGTCGTCTAGGTACTATTCTGTTCTATTCAATTTAATATGTCAATAAATATATTGCACATGGGTTGCCTAACAAATTTTAGTCCAGGGTATGTTTAATTAATAATAAAAAAAAATGTTTTAAACATTTCACCGGTTTAAGATCGAAGAAGACGTCTTGCTGTAGAGAACTGCCGCTTTAATTGTGACTCAGCTTTAAGCTTAGAAATAGAGAAGGCATGAATACTTTTCCATCACCACTGCTCTCATTTTCCTGCATTCAGCCGCAGAATGGTTTTGATTTCGTGAAACTTTCCAGGATAAATACATACATAAATCAAGGATCCAACACAACCGAGCCATTCATTTTCTAGACGGGAGTCTTGCCGACCGACAAGAAGCTATGAAGTTTAAATCGAAATTGTTATGTTTTTGATGTTGGCTTTTAAATTGTATCTTTTTTTATTATAATTGCTTGTATTTTTTACTTTTATTTGTAAGTGTTAGTTATAAATATGAGTGATCCTTCTTCATCCTTGCGCTGTCCCCATTGTCCCAACTCAACTCGAACTTTTACCCCTCATGGACTTAAAGTGCATATAGGGCGCATGCATAAACATTTTCCCCAAGTCATCCCCTCCAACCCTAGACTGTCGGTATCACAGCAAGCTCATGGTAACAACCCCATTCATCTAGATTTTGGTGATCTAGCTACGTTAAAGCAGAAATGCAAGATATCGGTTTATTTATATGAGAGTGCGCGCACCACGATTTTCATAAACCCATAAGTACGCTTATTTCTGCGAAAAAATTATCGCGCGACTAAAAAAAATCGTGGTGCGCGCCTGGCCTGAAGAGTAAACTCCAGTCGTGCGTCGGAGCTGACACACTTTTTTTTCTCTACGTAGGCAATCATAATTTTAATTAAGTAGTACTTATTATTATCAATTCACATTATATTAAACAAGTTACACAACCAAATTAAGAAATCTCTGTTGCACTATTAAAAATACATGGGACTTAATATGAGTTATTCACGGCGTAATCACAATACAGAAAATATTTTCGTACGTAATTCACAGCGTGCTAAATAAGTAACACAAGCAAGTATATCCGTTAACTTACCCAAACAAAACGTTACAAAAGCCTGCCACGAA
This sequence comes from Apotomis turbidana, assembly GCA_905147355.2. Classification (NCBI taxonomy): domain Eukaryota; kingdom Metazoa; phylum Arthropoda; class Insecta; order Lepidoptera; family Tortricidae; genus Apotomis; species Apotomis turbidana. The sequence goes on along the minus strand of LR990280.1, from coordinate 40,711,471 downwards.
CATCCCCGCAGTAAACATAAACTTTGCACCCACTATCGGAAGCTGGAAATAAACACAACATTAATTAATATTACACTCATTAAGTCATTAAGCGCTGATTCAGATCCTTGATAATTTTATTTAAATGTTTTTAATAGTTACACTTCTATAATACCTAAACTAAAACTATCTATAAAACTAAAATGAATAATAAGTAAAACTTCCGGAAGGTACCTGGCTCAAAGGTCCCTGAAAATACTAGTGGAGTTGTTAATAGATAGAGGAGATCCTTTGAGCCAAGTGCTCTCGGGACGGGGTCCACGCCTCGGTCTCTCAACCCACAAGCTCCTTAACCTCGGCGCCCAAGGTGCCATACGACTTCCAGTTGGGAAATGTTCTAAGGGCGTATGTTAGACGGGGGGGCGTGGCAAAGCAATTCCTTAACAACATTAGAGAAACGTAAGCTGATAGTTGCTGGAGGTGTGGCAGGGATGCAGCCAGCTTTAACCTATTGACCGCCAAGCGGTCTAGCAATTTACCGTGCCACTGACGCCAGAGTAAAAAAAAAAAGATGTGCCCCAAAATCAACAGGGATTGAAAAATACTTGTAGCGGTTAGAATTACAAAGTTTTTGATCATTGAAATTTGGACGGCTGTGGCCGACGTGGCGTCAGGGGCACGATTTTTTGTTGACGGCCACAGCCGACTGTGGCGGTCAAAAGGTTAATGTCTTGTAAGTATTGCGGGGCTAAATCCTTCGGAGAATATGGGACGCCTAAAAAGGTGAGTTTAATAGTTGTTGCAAAGGATGTGACGTGTCAATAATATGTAGATTAGAGCAGAACATTAGTTCATTATTCTGCGATCTGAGTGTTGTTCTAAAATGGAGGTGGAATAGTAGAAGAACTTCCATCATATTAAACTGCTATCGTCTTATAAATTTACTTGAATTGGCCGAATGAATAGTATTCCACTGAGCCGGAGAGTATTTCTTGTATCCTGTACCTTGACTTTTGTATAGTCGCTTGCCGATCCTGACCTAATACCTAATAATTTAAGTATTGGTTATATATACATAGTTATCAATATTAAAATTTTTAATAATACTTACACATTTACCCATGAACGGTGAAGTTACAAACATAACTATAGCATAAAAACTGAACACAAGTCCACAGACGGTGTCCGAGAGACCCTTGGAGGTCGCCTCTCCGGGGAAGAAGGGCGCCATGACACTTATCGAACAGAAGCTCATGAAATCCACGAGGGCCAGAGAAGCCAGCGTCAACCGTTGCCGCCTTGTAAGCCGTCGCATGGCTCCAGGTCGTGGGCGGGTTTGAGTACGGACTAATCTGAGAACAAGCAAGAATTTTAAACAGTATTATCACCGCCGAAGTCATGATATTATGACAACGATGGAAAAGTCGACAGGCCAACCACCCCATATTAGTGACATTAAAGGATATCAGCGTGTGTTGATTATGGCCATTGGCCACGTGCAAAATGAGTTTTCATTTCATCTGAAAGTAGGGTCGTTGTATATCCATGTTGCGGGTAGAAGGTGACCCATTTCGACTCTAGGGTGAAAAAGTGACTAACAAGATTTAATAACAAATACTTATAGTTAATACCTACATAGTAAACTTAGACGAAATATATATGAGTATAAACCAGAAGCGTTTCAACCTCTCTTACTCTTTCGTTACAAAATTTAGACGGATATGCTATTATTTTTAAAGTCGTTTGTTCTAATTTCTGAGCTCTAAATAAACGCTTCTTTGTGAGTTAAGACACACTAAAGTAGAAGTAGTTGTGCGCTTTCTGGTTTTTACTCAGCAGTTAATAAACATCAGGAAAGAGACACGTCTACCTACCTACTTCTAAACTGTGACATAAACAATTATATACACCTAATCATATACGGTATATATTTTTATATACCTAGATGTAGGAGATACCATCTACAAAGGGGTCTCAGAGTTTAAATATCTGGGCTGCACCATCACCGATACCAACACCCGAGGGGAGGAAATTGACATCCGCGTGCAGAATTCATTGCGCTGCAGTGCCGCTCTGCATAAGGTGTTGAAGTCCAGGCTTCTCAGGAGGAGCACTAAGATTCGCATATACAAAACGGTAATTAGGCCAATACTAATATATGGTTGCGAGGCCTGGATTTTAACTAAAGGAGAAAAATAATTTACTGGTGGCTGAAAGGAAAATCTTGCGCAAAATATTCGGCCCAGAGCAAACACCGGATGGAGGATGGAGAGTTCTGAAGAACATCGAACTTGAACACCTTATGGCTGACACAAATATAATGGGGGAAACTAAAGCGCACAGACTGCGCTGGCTCGGCCACGTGGTCCGGATGGGGGATGATTGTGGTGTCAGGAGAGCATACCTGGGTCGACCGACTGGACGACGGCCCGTCGGTCGCCCCAGATATCGCTGGAGAGATGCAGTGGAGGCGGATCTGGCGGAGTTGAACGCCGATAACTGGCTGGAGACAGCACTAAATCGTCAGGAGTGGCGAAATCTCTTATCGGAGGCCAAGACTTACTTTGGGTCACTGAGCCATCGGAGTAAGTAAGTAAGTAGGTATATATATCAACCAATATATGCTTATATTAATGAAAATAAATCCTCACCATGCTACTATTTCCTAATATCCAGGAATCGAGCTCGGGACCGCTGCCATCGTAAGCAGCACTTAGCTAATAACTCGTGCACGTGCAATCGCTTGCTTGAGATTTTGCTTGCTCCAGCAGTTGTAGATAAGAAACCGGTATAATCGGAAGCAATATTTTTATTTATTTTTACCTCATTGTAACACAATCGTTGTAAAACAATCGACAGTTCTTTTTTTGTGAACTGTAACTTAAGCGAATCGAAACGGTTAAATCTGTACCTAAACATACCACGACATTTTTTTTCATGTTTACGGCACATTTTATTTTTTATCAAAATCGAATAATGTTCCCGTTTTTAAACAGCGTTTCACAAAGGACCAAATATATAAGGTAAATGTGTTAGCATCGTTTGCATGGCGCACCGCATAGTTTTCGTGCTCAATCTTTTGAAATTGTCTTTCCGTATTTAGTGGTCTTAATGTAGTTATGGCCGTAATTCGTTAAATTACAAACTAGTGCTTTTTTACATTACCGAATCACACTAGTGCACTGCAGTTTTTTTTATTCATCAATGTATTTATGTATAAGTATAAAAAGTAGACTTTTTTTGGTAAATAAATAAATAATGCGATGATTCTGAAAACTAATAATTTGTTGAAACGGAAAGTGGAACTGTAATCAATAGTAACACATATACAGTGCAAATGCATTCAAAGACTGGCGTATCACGTTACGTTTTAGATAGGTATGAAATATTTATATTTTAGTAACAATTTATTCACTCACAAGTGTGGTGAAAAACTTCGTGTTCAACGCGTATTCATTGGTGTTACCTACACTCTCGGTTCCATTACACGGTACTTTTGCAATTTCGCAACGACAGTCTGTTATAACCGTGCAAGTGAGCACACTTGTATCATAATAAACTATTCCTTTACCGTAAATTAATTAACTTTCCGTAGTTACCTACGCTACGGGAAACATCGTTCAACACTTTCATGCGAAATAGTTTTGTTTCTCGTTTTACTCCTTTTGATTTCCGACCTAGTGCGCTGCATCAAAATCCAACTCAGAAATGGAATTGTGGTTTTGCAATAAGTACTTACTTTTTTCGCAGTAATGCTCGGCTCGCGTTGTGAGAGGGCGCGCGCTTCCTAGTTCTAGGTAAAAAATAGGTATACTTCACTTTTTACTAAACATAAGGCAATGTTAACTTTTAATATTATTTAATCTACACCCATATTGTTATATTACTATAATAAGTTCAGTTACTATGGATAAAGACCTACATTACTTGATATCAACCAAAACAAAATGTTATTTCATAACATTACCATATGTTCGGCGGCGGGGTCGACTTAAGAGTATGTCCTCTGCTCATTTTCCCATACTAACAGTTTACGTTAAGTTTGCACCAGGTAACTATGGCATCGGATACAAACGAGGTCCAAACTTAACCGGGTTAGAACTCTTCCAAAACTTAACCAATCAAATTTTGGAAAATTAATACAATTAGTATATTCTGTGTCGGACCGACCGTTTCGATTTTTGCGTTTATTTGCGTGAATTTTGGCCAAAAACAGACGCAATAGAACACAAATTGTATAAAAATAAGCGCAAAACCTTAACGTTCTTATACGTAACGACGTATTGCGAGTAGAGGAGAAACAGACGAGAGGAAAACCTCGATTTGTATGGAAAAATGAGCAGTAGTATTTCTTCTTAAGATGATCATAAATTAATATGATAAGTACTCTTATGACGACCACGCCACGCCGGCCGTAGGGAATGCAATAACCGGAAAAATATCGTAACCGGGTTTCCTATCGGTTATGATCGTAAAATAACCGATAACCGGTTATAACCGGTTATAACCGAAAAAATATTAAAATAACAAATAATGACGTAAATATTGGAAAAAAAGCGGTATAAATAAAATATGTACATCTCATTAATATTTTAAATATCTTTAACAAAGGATAATAAGCTTCTATCATTACCTAAATCAAGAGTTAAAATAAAATCACCTCATAACTCAGATGTCTAACACAAAATTTTTAAGTATGTTTATATTCATTACAAGCAACGATAAAATATCTCAAATTCTCAATCACAAATGTTCAAGGCTTGTTTTGTTATTATTTATGCTAAGGAAACAAAAAGGACGACACTTTTAACGTAATTTCTGCGTGTGTTGATGACTATTAGTCACTAGCTACGTAAGTTCATACAATGTAATTATTTTTACTTGACGAGGCACTATACCATACCATTCATACCGTACTCGTATTATTTAATTAAACATCCAGTTAACGTACTTCAGCACCATCATCCTCCTAGCCTTTTGTCCCATTTTTTGAGAATGAATTCTCAATAGGGGTCGGCTACCTAAATCCCAAGATGTGGCGTAGGAACTAGTTTTTACGCAAGCGACTGCCATCTGACCTTCCAACTCAGAGGGGAAACTAGGCCTTATTGGGCTTAGGTGGTTTCCTCACGATGTTTTTCTTCACCGAAAAGCGAGTGGTAAATATCAAATGACATTCCGTACATAAGTTCCGAAAAACTCATTGGTACGGGCCGGGTTCGAACCCACGACCTCCGGATTGAAAGTCGCATGCCCTAACCACTAGGCTACCACCGCTTTTTTTTATACATGTAATAGCATTTAGAGTTAAATATACGCTGAACGATAAATATGGAGATCGTGTTTTTGAAAAATTTAAGTAAGCGTATGCTTATTTAGCATTAGAAGAAATAACCGAAAAATAACCGTAACCGGTTCTGTTACTCCCAAAACCCGGTTACACAATTAGACCAACATAACCGGTTAAAACCGGTTTTTACGGTTTCGGTTATAACCGGGTTGCATTCCCTAGCCGGCCGGTAGTATTTAGATATTGAGTACTTCCGTACGAGATTGATGATGTATATGTGTGTAGAATGTAGATAAAGTAGTCTTTCTGTGCTAGTCACTACATAATTAGGTTTTTAAAACACTCGTATTATCATAAATTATGAAACGACCTGAAACTACACACTTGTTTTAAAACCTTTCGTTATACATGGTAATGTGATCGCTAAATAGCAATTCGTTTCGGTTCATCATATTCATATGTACCTAAGTGCTACATTGCTTTATATGTATACAAATTAAGTGTCGAATGCGCCCTATTAGGCAGACACCTCATCGGCGCAACTCTAAACTAACGGCGGCCATATACCTAATAGGTCTTAAAATATGGAGTAGCCGATTACTACGGAAAGTTTCAATTCTATTGTATAGCTATTGTCGGATGACAATTGCACACATTTTTAGGATATTTTTAATTTTTTGTTAAAGTAGCATAAAAAAACACAAACAATTTTCAAACTAACTAGGGCAAAGCGATAAAAAAAGCGAATATTGCCTATTTTGTCAGTTGAGCGCGGCGGCATAACGAGTGAGCGAGACTACGTGACGTACCTAGACCGCTTGCGCGGCCGCTGTCGCGCGATGTCGTGGCATCTGCGTTAGGGTTATTCGCCATGGCAAAACCTACTATGCCAACGCAATAAGAAACGTATGAATGCCCCGTACATTTAACTTAGACAAAAATAGGGTTTAGCATTCAGCATATTAATCGTAACCTTTTAAGTACTTGTTCGAAATGATCAGTCACGTCATTCTTATGTAAATTTACCTACTGTTATTCCAGGTACAAGGACCTTCTATTAATTTCTTGTTTATCTGTTATCTGAGATATCAGCAGTCTGCACTAGACACGTGTGTTAATGAGAGTAGCATTGAATTAAAGCTAGCTAACTAACTAATAACTATAAAAGTATAGATGGGACAATTTCCCAAGCAGTATTTTTTGATGGCAAGACTGAAAACGCATGTGCAGAAAGGTTGAATAATAAAATACCATTTTTTTTCGGAAACAACCCGCCATTGTCTACCTCGGGTAACAGCTAAAATTAAAATATTAATATATATAATAATTTCAAAAAATATATTTACCTAGTCCTAATTACGAGGTGGGACGATTTTGTTTGTAAAATGCCGGGTAAGTCAAATACTATGCATGACAAAGAAAATCTGTTACCTTTATTTTATTACTATATAAATAGGTAACGAAAAAAGCACGTTACCCATTTTATATCTCCTTTGTATACCCTTGAATAAGTGCATATACTTTTGTCCCGAGAAAACTTCTCATTACCGCCGACTATGTTTGGAACAGATTTATTTCCGAAATTTGATTAAGTACGCCCCCCCGTCTCCCGCGCACTTCAAAGGATTAGTCAAGCAGCGGGCAGCGGCGCTCGACGAGGCCGGTTGTGTATAGTGGCAATACGTTGGCTTGTATTAAACGTGAATATATCATCGCGGTGGACCGGGGACAAAAAAGTATCATTCCGGAGTTTGTTATAGCTTCTTTATTTTTTAACTGCGTTGTTTGAAATTTATATATATCAGGTAAACTATACTCGTGATTTCAAGAGTTGAATTAGTTTTAGAATATAGGGCTTACTCTTTTTTTTTTTAAATAAAAATATGTCGTGTTTCTCATTCCACCATTCTCATTCCAGTGTAGTAAAATGACTTTAAACCCCACCAAAATGAGGAAAACACCGGAATGACATCAAAAGTAGCTTCACTTCTCATAGATATTGTTGAAATAATAATATTTTTTTATTTTGTTTTTAATACCAGACTAAGTTATATGTTTATATTATTATGTAATGCCAATATAATATATATTACGAATATAAAACGTAAAATTACTTTCATAATTTGCCACTTTTCTTTCATTCCGGTGTATGAAATATCATTGCGGTGCACTTATTTTATCATCCTGGTGTACATTTATCATTCCGTTTTGTGTTTCATATTCGATCTCGAATATCTCGAAAACTATTTCAGATTTCAGGGTCCCTTTTACATATGTTTAATAATATAGTCTCAAGTATCTCTTCACATTTAAAAAACTCAAAAATAATCGAAAATAAAGAATCACACCGAAATGATACAAAAAATGCGTCTTGTTGAAATTGACCCAGATATGAACAATAGGAGAAATATTTAATTGATATCAGATATCCGATCCCCAAAGTATAAAAAAAAATGCTGGGTTAGTTCATGGTTCGGTTTTAAACTTAGGTATAAAATAAGATCGTAATTCGTGAGAATTAAAAAATCTTGGCAACTGCAAACTGCTTACTTAGAAGCTGTACGAGTACTGAGGGCACGAATAATAAGTAAGTACAGTAGATACTAAGTTCACAATTGTACTGAGTGCAGTAATAAGTGTATTACCGTACCCCGTGGTTTTCGGTGCACGAATGATTCGACGCCTACTGTCGGCCGCCGTGTCAAATTATTCGTGTTGTTTGGACCACTGATGTTCGAAAGGGTTAGGTATATTTATTTACCTTTCTCGTAATATTCGAATGTCGGAACTGACGTCGTCCGGCGGGCAGGCCGACCATGACTGGGTCCGGCGCCGGCGGCCCGCGCTCGGCAGAGAGCCCCGGCGGCGCTCCCACATACCCACCACCACATCTGAAGGGGTCTTCATCGAAACAGCAGTAGAGCCCAACGTGTCCGTCGACGATCCTTTAACACTAGACGTAGAACCATTGTTTTTATCAGAATCACTTTCATTTCTCTCTATTAACGGCGATCTCTCGTTAACTTGATTATCCATTTTGGATACGTTCGACCCGTTTCGAGAAAGACCACAAAATACCGAAAAGCTAATTCACAGAGCAAATGTAACAGCAACCCAATCGTAAACAAATCACGTTATCAATGTCAATACACCGAGTAGGGCTGCACGCGGAGCCTTGCTCGCTCCGCATATCAATTTGTATCGATATCTTATCGCAAGTAAATAGAAGCCGTAGACGTTTTCGAAAGAAATAGAACACTTGTTAATTAAATTCTAGGGCTGTGGAGGCACAAAATTCACTTGATGCACTATCTACCTACATCGGCTTTGTGGGGTAGATTCAATATTTTATGCGAATAAAACATTCAGTCTTCTTAGTGTCGCTGACAGAACGGTTGGCTAAAACTGAGGGGATATTTCGCTATGCATGTCACGTTAATTGGTGATTATGTAATTTTTACACAAAAGTCAAATAGAAATCGATATTTATTACATCAAAGTACATTACCATAACATTACACGCCGAGAGTAGATTTGAATGTGAGATTTGTTTTACGTTCACATGCAACCTGCATGCTTTGCATAGGACGTACGAGTATTATACGTCCGATTATGGGAAACGAATTCATTCGTTTTGTTTAGTAGCTTAGTGTTGTATGAAAATAGGTATATGCATCACAAAAGGAGATGATGATTTTAGGATTTCGCGGTAGATCCCGACCGGCAGCATCTCCACCAAGTCGAAAAAATATCTCTTGGGCTAGTTTTCCGTACGAAGCCCGTACAAGGCGGGTAAAAAATATGACCATCTATTTTATTTTTTCATGCTACAGAAAAATCTTGATTTTTAGGGTTCTGTAGTCAACTAGGAACCCTTATAGTTTCGTCATGTCCATCTGTCCGTCTGTCTGTCTGTCCGTCCGCGGCTTAGCTCCGTGATCATTAGTACTAGAAAGCTGAAATTTGGTATGAGTATGTTTATGTATCACGCCGACCAAACGTTAAAATAAAAACTAAAAAAATAGTACATTACTGCAGAGGCCGCGAAATAGGGAATTGTTGGCCGAGTAGTAATAGATGGCCGAGTGATATCGAGGCCATCTAGAGATACGAGGCCGACAATCCCTGTTCGCGCCGAGGCTTGTATAGTGCTTTTCTCAAATAAAGCCAAGGAAATAATACAAATGTTCAACTAATATATTCATATATTTTTAATATTCCCCCCAACTTTTTACTTTTTTCAAATTTATTTTTTTAACCTGTTCGGGTAATGTTTTTGCCACCAAATGTTAAGATGATTCTATTTATTAAAAAATGGCAACACCTATAATTAGATATTGTCATATTTTTTTAAATAAACGTGATTCCTTGTTTATTGTATTGAATATCTGTTTTAATCTAATTAAATAATCTAGATAAATATAAGAAATAAAACGTAAATAAGCATGCATAAACAACGTTTTTTTATTGGCAGTATGCCATAGATTATCAATAAAAGAAATAAACCCCACTCAAACAAAAGACAATCTCTTTGTTGGCCACGGCCAATAATGTTGTATGAAATTCCTTTATTGACCTCTAATTTGAAATTAGAACGAATCTTCAACAATTGCTATACAAAGACGTATTTCGCGTTCTATTACCACAATCATAAGAACGACATTTCCTTGGATGTTTGAGAAAAAACTTTTTCACCTCACCAGCTCAAACATGGCGATTTTGCTGTGAGATAACAGTGAACAAAATGCGATTTTGTTACGAGCGAGAATACAAAGTAATTTTTTTTTTTAAATTTTTGGCCATGGATTGTCATTAATCAGACACAGGATAATAATTAAATTCGAATCATTTTAATCTCGATGCACTCTGTTTCTTTCATATGTATATAAACGAGAGAGGGATAGAAACATATTAATTTGAAATTAGATTTTCGAATCCGACCTCGAATGAGAACAGTTCGGATACGCGTTATACCAAAAAAATCATTAAAAACACCCGAAATATAGTTTTAATTGCAACGTATTGTTTTAAACGACCGAATATTAAAATAATTTTGCCCTTTTTAAAAAACGATAGATTATTGCTCAAATAAAATAAGATTTTTCAACTTATTACTTACTGTAAATATAATAATAATAATAATTTATAATTTCACCAATTATCATAGATGCATATTTAGACCGGACTCTCAGTGGAGTTCCGTTTGCAAAAATAGCGGACCACAATCTGACTTCTGATATATATTGGATAGATCCCAGACATCCTACAAACAAATGTTTCCAACCAGTTTTGTGGTCCCCCTCTCCCCACCCCGGCAATTAAAAATGGCATACAAATAAAAAAAAAAAACTCATCAAGCCATGCCGTGTGGAGTATCAAATGGAAGGGCTTATTGAGTAGGTAGATCACGAATATATAGCACACTATAACATTTCTTACACTTTCTCTAAGTTTTTTTTGAAATTTTACTAAAATGCTCCATTTTCGAGTTAACTTTAAACCACTATAGATTGAAAAATAATGAATATATTTTTATAATTATTATTTTTAATAAGTTAATAACTAACAATAGTCCATTGTTTACGCACCAATAGTTCGTACAGTGAAAAAGTTGCACGGGGGAGCGGGAGGAGCAACAGTGTCTGGGATCTATACAATATATATCAGAAGTCAGATTGAGGTCCGTTATTTTTGCATACGAACATCTCCTTGTAGCCTGCACTAATTCGAATAGTACCCACCTTAAAAAATCGAGTTCAAATTGTAAAAAAAAACGAGTAAAAATATTAATCAATTTATAAACAAAATCTGGTAATATAATATGTATTTATAAAGAAATACGGCATGTACAGTCAGCAAAGAAAGTGGTCTACCACTTTTGGACTCTATTACATGTAAAATAGAGTCGAAAAGTGGTAGACCACATTTTTGGTTGACTGTACCTATCTGCTAAATCTTGCAATTTGATCAAATAATGACAATAACCGTGTTGGTTGGCTGACAATACATATAATTTCAATTAAATTATATTCTTATTCCTTTTTAAGCAGCACTTATTTATTTTCTAATAAATAATATAATTGAAATCAGCAACAAAGACTATAAACATCGAATATTATGTTCTCGCTGATGAGGTGAAAAGTTGTATAGGTATGTGCTACACGAGAGCAAAGCTTTTTGCATCTCGTACTGTTGAGTCCCTCGCTACACTCAGGATTCTAACATAGAATCCTTCGCTTCCTCGGGACTCAAAATCAGCACTCGTAACAAAAAACAACTTTGCTCTCTTGGTGCACAAATAACTATTTTTCGGGTACCTCGTACCTACACCTAAAGTGGGGGTGTTTTTTTTTCGTTCCAACACTAGTGTGTGAGATGTCGTTGACTAGGTCTTTTAAAAATAATAGGGGTCACCAAACATAATTTTTTTATAGTCAGTAGTTTTGTAAATATTAGCTCCAGAACTTTTTCTATGAAAACTATATGTATTGAATAAAATCGGTCGAGCCGTTTTAGAGTTATCGCAAAAATTCATAATTTTCTTTGAAATGACGTAAGTGCCGCGCGGTGTCCTTATACTTCGAACGCTACACATAAGTATTAGTTAAGTGCCATACTGTATTAAAACATTTCGCTCAATCTGGCGCGTATAATCGATAACTTCCAGAAGGTAATAAGTAATTAAAGTTACTTTGGCGTTTACGACCTTTTTATAGAGCTGGAAATCTTTCTCGTAATTTAAATTTGGCCGGTTTTTCTATGAAAGCGGGGGCGGATATTCCTATCCAGGTAATCAAAGAATAAATATTTTTGAAAAATTTTATCACAGGCAATGGCTGGAATGGCGACCACATAAATATAGGAAAGCAAAGCGCAGCACGGCCTCCGATTAGGTGCTTCCATCCACCTAATCGTGGAAGGATGGCATCCAGAAAACATGTTTATAAAAAAAAAAAAAATCCTTTATACAATTTTTACCCGTCTGCGCGACAGAAATAAAGGGGTAATTTATACTAAACTTACTTACTTTACTTAGATTGCCATGACGAATTTGGCAATTGTCACGTATACGGGTACACAATTTTAGAATACTTAGGTTCTTTTACATCCAAGTGTACGAACTAACCGACGAAAACATAAAATATAGTTGGGGCCTTGTTATTTTGAAAGGTCCTTAAGCAGATCCGGCATCAGAGTAGGAGTAGGCCTTAGCTTCACCACGGCTTGCCTAGGGGGGCGCCTGAATGGCTAAGACTTACTGAGGATAAACCGATAAATCGTATGATTTTGCGCCCAGCGAGTTAATTTTTAGGGTTCCGTACCCAAAGGGTAAAAACGGGACCCTATTACTGAGGCTTCGCTGTCCGTCCGTCTGTCACCAGGCTGTCATCTCAAGAATGGTGATAGACAGTTGAAATTTTCACAGATGATGTATTTCCATTGCCGCTATAACAACAAATACTAAAAATAGAATAAAATAAATATTTAAGGGGGGCTCCCATACAACAAACTTGTTATAGATTATGGTACAGAACCCTTCATGCACGAGTCGGACTCGCACTTGCCCAGTTATATTATTATAGAAAGCGTTCAAATCACCTATTTTCCGGAATTATTGACTGAGCTAGCGAAGCGCTCTTTCAACATCACCAAATATTTTTTCTTTGTCCATATGTTTGAATGTTTAGATTTCGGTCATTCTCAGAGAGCTAAATTTTTCGCGTTCGGGCCAGAATCTGCATTCATATTGAATATTAAAGTAATGATTTTTTGTAACAGTTCAGGCCCAGGCCTCGATCTGTTGCACCTTAAATTGGATCGCCCTGATTAGTTGCTGAACTGATATATTTTTAAACACCTGTTCTCATGATTGCCACCACGCGTCCACGACCTTACCCAGTCTACAAACTTGTCACAAACTGTTAAAGGCAAGCGTTATTCGTTATATAACATCACTTTTTATATTTAGGAATATATTCCCCACGACATATTAAATATGTGTCTGCCATAAAAATATGATCGCCAACACCGTTGACAATCGCAATTATGCATCGCTACTCAACGATACCTATTACTAAGCATCCTTACTGTATATAATTATTAGATCCTTATATGGTACTTATATGTATAGATTTTTAGAAAATGTTAGTTGTACCTACTTGAAACTTACTCTCAAAGCGCCTTGTTAAAACGAATTGATTATTAAAACCGCTTCAGAAGAACGTGCATTATGCACAACGTAACGAATACAGGCCATTTGTATTTTATAAAAATATGCGCTTGTTAATTCATAATTAATTACCTACTCGATTTCAACCATATTTACAGGGATGTCCAGCTATCCCTGTACATATGGTTAAAATCCGTCCAGCCGTTCCGGCGTGATGAGGGGACAAAGATATATTTTAGCTGACAGATGGTGCTGTACGGCTTGCGCCGCCCTGAAGCATCGCGCTGTTAAGATTTTTACTGATCTTCTATGATGAAAGGACCTCTCATCATAGAAAAATTATATTTGAGACAATTTTATAAGTAAGTAATTGTATACGTAAAGATTAAGACCGACTATTACCGACTATGCAAGCGGCGGCAGCGGGGCATGAAGGAGCAAAATCAGTGATATTATTTCATTACGATATATGATTAATCTTATGGAGTATAACTAGTAGAACTGAGATAAAAGGAAATGATATGATGATGAATATGTGTATGTAACAGATATACTCGTACCTAGTGAGTACAATGTTCAACTGAACATAAGCCATAAAACAAACACTCTTGTTTTAAAACCTCTCATTATATTGTAACAGTTGTATTATGCATTTTCAACTTTGTGGTGTGACAAATAAGGTACATAACTGCAGAGGCCGGGAAAAGTCAGTTCGTGGTTGAGTATGATTTCATAATAATTACGAATCCACGAACTGACACGAACTGAGGCCTGTACATAGTGATTTTCTCCAAATATGCTTGTAGTAAATAATCACCAATCTACATTTTGAATATATAATATAATATAATATCAATGCAATGTCATGAAGTTAATTTGGTTCCTAATTTTTTTAGGAATAAGAATTAAATTTCGGTTTCTAATCATGTGCTTAAATTAAAATAAAATATATTAATGATAATTACAATTATATGAAAACACTAAACGTACGGTTTTTTTAGAGAAACCATACTTTCATATTTATAAGGTCGTAAGTACAAAATAACTTTGGGCTTATGTTTAATGGAGCACCAGATTTAGCAAAATTTAACGGCAAAAAAAACACTTTTACACCAAAATTCATCCCCAAATAATTTTAAAATGATAACCAAATTTTGTATTACTGATAACTAGATTAGAGTAAAGTTTATTAGCAAAAAATCACTTTTTGCGACCAAAAATAGTGAATGTGCACCAAATGTATGTAAAAGTACCTATAGCCATAAATATTGAAACTTGTTTAAAGTAAATAACTGCACATCAATAATTTTTTAACCCCAAAAAAATTAACGTTCTCCAAAAATTGATCACCATTTTAATATGTACCTAATTACATTCAAATATAGGTACCTACATCATCTTGTACCCTAAAAAATTAAATTAAAAAACCCAAAATATTTATTCAATGACCAAATCTTAGCGAGCAAATTAATGCGCCATTTTTACCTAAATAAACCACTATGATTGCCATAAAATGTAAAGTGAGCCCCTCCCGCTCAACCAACCCCCCGGGCTCCGCACCGCAGGCGCCGCGCTCGCTCGACCCGATCCTCAATTCGGCTGTTCGGTTCTGGCGCTTCGCCGACCGCTGCCGCGGTACTTCTACTTATACTCTACTCGCAGTTTTCCGTCGTATTTTGTCGGGTGAGCTCGTTTTAATATTTCCATCTCAACTTTTTCACCGAAGTTGATAGAGAAAACATGCTGAAACGAACTTTTCCGACATGAAACGATGGAAAAGCATTATACCAATCTGTACATCAATTAAATCGGCTGCAGGCCAGTGTGGCGATCCACATGATCTCGTCATGGTTTCGCCATCATATATATAATCAATATTAAAATTTATCCTGAACAATAATCCTACCGATTCGTGAGACCATTATTTTTTTAATTTTTAGTTGGTTCGATTCGCATTTGAGGCAAGCAATTTTTGGAAAAACATTGAATGCAGTTTTGTTTCTTTTTAAAAATAAAGGAATGTTTCCTTTCAGTTGCTTTGAACTTATCAAATACGTAACCGAAAGCATCAACAACGGTATTCCGGTTGCGTCTGTGTTCTTGGATATGTCTCAAGCGTTTGATTTTGTGAACCACTCGAAACTCATTCGTAAGCTTGAACGTCATGGTGTAAGAGGAAAAGCGCTTGATTGGATCAAGAGTAATTTAGAAGACAGGATACAATTCACAGAGATTAGCAGATTTTCTGAGTCCAAGCATTCTATTTTAAAGTCAACTTATAGATCACAGTATAAAGTTAATCAGACAGGGGTTCCACAAGGCAGCATCTTGGGACCACTCTTATTCTTACTCTACATTAACGATTTACCAAATGCAACGTCTCAGAAATGTATCATGTTTGCAGATGATACAACACTAACTTTATTAAATGTAATAGTAAATTGACATTTGAACAGGACATAAATAATTCTTTAAATGACATTATTAATTGAACGATTTGAAAATAAATATTAATAAAACTAAATGTATGCAATTTACTTCTTATAATTCTAATTCTGCACCAATCTCAATCAAATATAATAATGATAATGTAAATGAAGTGGCTTCCTATGATTTTTTTGGTATCTTAATTGACAGACACCTGAATTGGAAAGACTATATAGAAAAGGTCTGCGGTAAGCTAAATCGTTTTGTGTTTGCTCTCAGAAGACTGAGAAATACTGTGTCAATGGAAGCGTCAAAAACAGCCTACCATGGCTATGTGTCATCTGTTCTTCACTACGGTCTAATTCTGTGGATGTGGATAGAGTATTTAAAATCCAGAAAAAATGTGTCAGGGCGATTTGTAATGTGCGGGACGATAGCTGTGTAATAAGGGCACTTATTTAAAACACTGCGCATACTCCCTCTACCTTGCCTTTATATAAGGGAAGTATGCGTTTTTGTTAGCACTCACCAATCATATTTTAGGAAGAGAGGTGAAATTATACACAGGGAAACCAGGAAAAAAGTTATGAGCTTGATATATAAGCCACGAGCAACCAAAGCTGTGTACCGCAAGAATGCTTTTAACATGTGCATAACTATATACAATAGCCTTCCTGAGGAGATCAAGCTACTTGAAGGAAATAGTTTTAAAAATAAACTCACCGCTTGACTTCTAGAGCAATGCTTTTATAGTGTGAATAACTATTTAAACCGTACCTGACTTTTAAAATTTAATTCTATTGTTATTTTGGGTTATTTATTATTATTTCCTTTATTAATTTGAATTATTATTATTATTATTTTCTGACATTGTATTTACTTTAATTTAATTTTTTTTTTGTTATAATTATTATTTAATTTAATTTCAATTGATGGAGCGCGCTCAAATGTTTGCACGCCTGCTTGCAGGCAGAATACATGGCGGAGGAACGTTTATACGTACTTAAAAATAAGATCTGTTATGTGAAAACTGTATTCATGCAAATAAACAATTTTGAATTTTAATTTGAATAAAATGAGCTAACTAAAGGATTTAAGGTAGTTTCCCTCTAGGGCCCACAAAAAAATTCCACCCGGTATATATCGCACTATCCTATAATATAGTAGTGTAATAGTATTGGGGATAGTGCAATAACGCGTAACAAGTGTAGATGGGTAAGGACCAAATTCTTTGCATCGTTGGACAACGGAAATCACAATGGACTGTGTCACACCGGAAAAAAAGTAGCACAATAAAATTGTAAATGTACGTGTACAAGGTTTGAAGATGAATAATAAATAAACATCGGGACAGGTGAAACTAAATAAAAGCTTGTAATAAGCACAATTGGTAACGTTCTCTTCGTTGTTGTGACACGTAGCACAGTGTTGTGTCACTCGTCGCACAATGTTGTGTCACTCGTCGCACAATGAATGGAGGCAAAATACTTCACGACCTAACCGGAAATGTTTCACACTCAATAAAATAAACGAGTATTACTAGTGAACTTTGATGTGTAGCAGCAATATACTATTATAGTTTGCAGTTAATCATTCGCAAGCTGAAAAAGCGTGATGGAAAACAATAAAATTACATAAGAAGTCACAGAATTTTAACTGTACGCGGAGCTTCCACCAACACGATGCTCGACTGTCAGTAAAAACAACATGGCAGCACTATCGAAGTCAAGCTTGCAAGTTCGGAGTCAGTGTTCCATTAAAATAATTGAAGAATCTACTGGAATAGCGTTGTAAGTTCCGTGTAATGTCGTCGCACAACTGGAGGTTGCACAATGGAAGAATATTTGGGACATGCATAAAATAGCCGCAAAATTTAAAATGATGAAGGATATCGAATATTAAACTATACCTGCGTCTTAACAAAACCTAAGACTATATATACAAATAAACTGTATAAGTTAAGGCGTTCGTACTTTAAAACAAAATCAATATATTCTCGAGAAAGCAGAGTACGGACATATTCATTTTGTATGGGAAATATAATAAAGATAAAAAGTATATTTATGAATATTTTTTTTATTAACTATTCTGAAAATCAATTCGTTTATTGATGATTGGGTTAATAGTAACTGTTATTTGGCGTGTTTTTCTACTCTACAAATTAACGATAAATGTTCTATTTTTAGTTTGAGATGAGGTGGACATTAATGTATGACAGTGTTTGCAAAGAATTTGGTCCTTACCCAGATACGAATCAATAATCAAACTAATGCTAAGTATTTTATTGAAATGAGAACTTTATCAACAGCTTTTATTTACGCGGTATTGCACTATCCCCGAGGATATATATATTAATTTCATTAATGTATTATGGCTATAACGAAGGATTACACGGTCTATTTTTACTACATTAATGGGAACATATCCAAGTAAGTTGGAGAAAATCAATATGTGCCACCAATTCACCATTCCGACTTATGGTGTCCAGGGTTGGGGGCTGGAGGAATTGTAAAATGTAATAAAATTCTATTAGAAACAAAAACATTTATTCATAACTCGATTAAAAGTTAGTATTATATAATGAAACTACCAACAGTTATAAAAAGTAGAGGCCCGTGGCCAACACCACGGTTGTTGACCATCTCTTTAACCGATTCTGTTGGCCCGAAGTTAACGGATGTACTCACAATTAAGTGCTTGTAAATAAAAATCAATCAACATTAACCATTATCATGCAATCAAAAGTAGTCGAAAGTAATCAAGCTAGTCACATATTTTATTTAGGCACTCCATCCGTCAATTTATGTTATGACATCCACGACACTAAATTTACCATATTATTTAGTGCCGTATTTTTTTTCTAATCGTCATACCATCTATGCGTTCTCACACTTGTCGGAAGAAAACTGTATATACGTTTGTGCAGATTCAGTAACTGTGTAATATTCAATCCATAACGGGGAAATATAAAATGTTTTATGAAAAATTAAATACCGCAGAGTTCGCACTTTTCGTCTATAATAGATGCATTTTTAAACTTAATTATGAAATATAAATGCAAAATAAAAACAACATATCCTTAAAATCCTAAAAAATAACTAAGTATTCGCTAGATAACTTGAATATTATAGGCTTGAATGCATACTTAGTCACAACAGTCACAGTACAACTTAATTAGTAAATGTAGATATATGGATATGTAAAGATTATTAGTAGAGTTGTTAGTCCGGTGTTTTCTAACATAATTGTGCGCATCGGGTTACAAGCATGAAATTTCTACCACAGATAGAATGTTCCACGGTGATTATTTTCAGATGTGGAGGGAAGTCAGATTCGTCCCTTGTCAGGCGGGAGAGCGGAGTGAATACGGCCAAGTATCCCTCTTTTCTTTCTTTATTGCTGGTCAGTTAAGTCTACCAGGACGTGTTTGGTATCGTTTCCGTGTAAAACAAATATCAGAAATTCATTTTTTATGTTGTAATGGCTGAAAAGGTAAAAATCGAAACAAGTTTTTTTATTCAGTGAGGTAAATTAGTTCAATTTCGTGAACATTTTCAAATTATTATTATTATTTAAAAAAGTTCATTTAATCTGGTTTCTAAAAATATATGCATGTTGGGCACTTCTCATACAAACAGTAGCTTAAAATATATCTTTACGTCGGCGTAACCAACGTAAATCTCCGAACGCATCCTATTTCGCTTCATTAAATACATTAAATAATGATTGTAAACATGCTTTTACATATAATATTTACTATATACGTCCTAGAAAAACCAATTAATGTAATTAAAACAAAATATTTTTTTGCTAATGTATCACGAGCACACGGGCTAATCTCAACATCAACAATTTATTTAAGTTACTGTTTGTATGAAGAGTGCCCAATATTTATATATTTTTAGAAACTAGATTAAATTTGCTATTTTGGAATATTTTTCTTAGTTGTAAATATTCAGGAAATATAACTAATTTAGCTCCCTGAATAAAAAAAACTTGTTGTGATTTTTACAATTTCGGAAATACAACCATATTTTTATATGGTACTATGAATAAGTAACATGAAAAATGAATTCCTGATATCTGTTTTACACGAAAACGACACGACACAAGTCCTACTAGCGTTACCTGATCAGTAATATAAAAAGAAAAAGAGGACTCCTTTGTCCTATTCACCCCACTTTCCCGCCGCACAGGGGACGAATCTGACTTCCCTCCACATCTGAAAATAATCACCGTGCAACGCTCTATGTGTGGTAGAAATTTCATGCTTGTAACCCGATGCGCACAATTTCGCGGCTTAGCAACTCTACTATATGGGGAGGAAATAGAAGTATTATCATCAGAAGTGGTGTTATTATGGCAACTGGCTTTTGAGTATTCCCTGCTAGTATTTTGGACCATAGATCTTGTTGGCTTCCTTTCCATTGGTGTTCTATAACACGTGAATGGCATGTATTTTTTTTACTTATGGGAAACACCCGATCGTTTCACCTGACAATTTGCCTGACGCCGCTACTAAAACACTACTTAACTCGTATCAGAAAGAAAAAAATGCACTGAGTGTATGAATACAGTTAATATTGCGTTTCGTCTTTACGATATGAGATAGGTACGCACGTTGTCTAATTAGCATAGGCCAGCCATAGTTTGGCTATACAACTACCCATGGACACCAACAAATAACCTGTATAACATAGGTACGTAATTTCCAAGCTCCCATAACTATCTGGCTTTAAATTACGTTGTAAATACCTATAGAATATATTATATATCTTTAATGCCACCTTGTTTTAATGTGAATATTCGACATACATTTTATATTTATTACTATTATGTAGATACGTGTATATTACCTATTATATAGTACTATCGCGATGCAGATATAGACAGTAAAATATGTATAGGCTTATAATCGTCAGCTTCTGACAGTCCCACAAATATTTCAACAAGTGTACGACACTGATGTCGAAGTATAGAAGCGGAAAAAATCTATCATATTGAAGTATTTTAACTTTAAGCTGAATAGGATACAAACAAGTATAGGATCTGAATAAATATTAGTGACCTTTTTATTTAAGACTTTTTACTAAGAATAACAATTTGGATGGAAAAATATACATTTTATTGGTCATAAAAGAAATCTCAGGTCAGTACATTGTTATAAGACCGTTTGCAATAGTAAAATTTAGGCAACCTGCATACAAAATCGACCAATATGATAGATTTTTTCTTCTACTGTACATTAAATTATGTAGACAGAAAACTATTGCGTTAAAATAATTTTCACGTAAGGTAAAGAGAGATGGCGATTATTTTGCGTTTGTTATACTTTTGTCTATTAGCCGATTATAATGGATGTTGACTTGCTGATGTACCTATGATTACTACGAGTACACACTAAAACAACCACCACAGGCGTTGCATTCTGCGATTAGAAATGACGGATGTACCTATATATATATATATATATATATATATTATATATATAGACGTCAAAGTTTATCTCTAATTTATCACATCAGGCTCAGCACAGAAGTATAAATATATATTAATATTATATAAGAATAAACACTGTTTAACAGTATGCGCCTCTACAGAATCTACTAGCAACCCTATAGAATTGTTACATGTTATCGATATGCGAAAAAATAGGGGCTATCACGGTACCGTCAAGTTTCATTAGGCTTGTCACGTTCATTATCTGTAGACAGGTTCTAAGAGTGTGAATAGAAGAGTACAGCCCACTTTATTACATCTCACTTTCACATGTTGATTACATTGTATTAATAACTTGATTCTACAAAACACAATAGCCAGGTAGTTGTAAATGTAATAATAGCCTACTAGATGTCATGGCCGTTTTGAGGAAAAGTTTTAACATGTAGTTTTCCAACAGTTTGACTTAAGATATGGAAGCATAAGGAGAACACAAGTACCACCGCTAACTATAGGTAGGACACCGAATAGTGATCTGCTACTTAACTAGAACATCATGTTAGGAAAGAAAGGCGGGAGGCGGGCTGTTTGACATACATGAGTGTTATTTCGCTATAGTACATATATTTAATTACTTTCAAATGACATAAAAGTAAAGGTTTTATAGTACTCCTCCATTACAACAACAATTTCGTAATTGTAATGGGTTGATACCAACTGATGTTTATTTTGACGATTGAGTTTCAGCATATCATGTATGGTAAATCTATGTCGCAAACACATTTTGCCGCCGCCCGCCTGCTAGGGCCTGAATGCCTCAGTTCAGCGGCCGACCGCCGGCGACCGTAGCCGATCATAAACGCAGCTGCTCAAGCTCCTTGAGCAAGGCCGCTTCGGTCTCGATCTTGGCTTTCTGGTTGACCTCGAGCGGCTTGCCCGCCGCTTTCTGCTGCTTCAACTTATCTATGTCGCTCAGTTTCTGGAAAATTATATTTACTTATTAGGATTTGTATTAACATTAAGAGCCTTTGCACACGGCGTATTTGAAACGCACCGACGATGCGCGTTTTACCTTCCAGCGAGCAGTTCCAACCGCAATCAAACTGCTTCGTGTAATGTAATACGCGCGTTGTCGGCGCGTTACAAATACGCCGTGTGCAAAGGCTCTAAGTAAAGTTGCTTTGTCAACGAATGAATATTTCACTAATAAAGAAAAAGAAACAAACTGTTAAACCAACAACTAACTTTAAAAATTTTATCCTATTGAAGAACGAACGTGATAATATCGTACAGGTGTTTGGAAGCGTAATCCCACATACATATTAGTCCTATCTGTAGGTATTTTTATTTCCTCAATAATTTGAAACAAAACCGATGGACAATGGTATATGTAGTAGAATTCTAATTTTTTTTCAGTAATATCAAACCTAATATGTTGTCGGCTTTGTCCATTTCCAACCACGCGCGATATGCGATATACCTAACCCAAATCAGTGGCCAAGCCTGGTTCCCTAACCTAAAAATAGACCTGCTAATAGAGTAGTTAGGCTGGAATACAATACAAAATCTGACCTTGTTGATGTTTTTGATCTTCTTGTCTTTTTCAGGGTCTCCGGTGGAGACGAAGGCCGGGCGCGGCGCGTCGGCCGCCTGGTCGGCGTCACCGTGCGCCTTCTCTTCGGCCTTTCGTGCCTTGCGCGCGTCGCGTTTCTCCTTCTGTTTCATTGCTTGTTTCGACGGTGCGGCTGTGGAAGTGATAACAACGATGTCAACATCGACGAGGAAATGTTCAATTAGATGCGAGTAATCGTTATAATTATACCAATCCTCCAATACACATAGATAAAAGCTGCTGGGCAATGGTTATTTATAGGTGAGATTAGCTCGATCAAATTAATAAATATCCAGTTGACAAGGAGATGTTTCCATCAGCCCTCTCCAGGGCGATGTGGCCTCTCGTAAAGCGTGAAGCTGGAGGCCTCATAGACAAGGGCTACTTGCAGTTCAGTATCGGCACCGGTTGCCATTTACAGCAATAAGCGTTAGCTCGTCGTTGGTTCCTTAGATATTACCTGCTGCAGTCTCGCCGGGGCGACGTGGCTTCTCATGCTCGTGCAGCGTATGGGTCGACACGCCGCCGCCGGCTTCAACGTGCCATGCGCGATGACGCAAGCTATTCAAAATAGATCGAAGCAGCTATTGAGAACAAAAAGCGTTATGTATTACCAGCAGCCGTCTCTCCGGGGCGGTGCGGCTTCTCGTGCTCATGCAACGTGAAGGTCGACGGCTTGTTGCGCGCTCCAGGAGGCCGGTACGCCGCTGACGGCTTCGGCGTAGCATCCTCGATGCCCCGCGGCGCGCTCCGCGACAGCTCGCTCTTGGGATACGAGCCCGGCTGCCAGTTGATCGACAGCAGGTTCTCTTTCTCGACGCAGGCGCGCTTGTGCATCAACACGCCGGTGTAGTGCCAGATTTTGTAGCTGCGAATGAGATGAGAGTTATGGTAAATCTTTCAATATTTGACTTCCTAATTCAAGCAAGCCCTACTGCTATGATAGTGATTCACCTTCCAAAGGTTTGATTTTCATATTGACTATGCCCAAATCCTTGATGTCATTTACACAAGAGATCGCTGGGCAAAAGAGCGTAATTCAACATTATTTAGAGGTTAGAAAAAAAATATAAATTATATTACCTATTAGGTATTGTTATTACAAAAAAGACGTAAAATGCCAAAATACATAAAAGAACGATACTAGCAAGAAACAGTTCAGAAGTTATAGGTAGTAAGATAGTTAAATTTCTTGTCAGTAACTGACAAGAAATTTAACTACTTCTACTCAGGGATGGGCATTATTCGAATACTTGCGTTTATTGCGGATGATTTCATTCGATTCGACCATAGAATTATTCGTGACAATTCATTCGACAAATTAATTATTCGCGATAACTTATTCGACGAATAATCATTCGCGGTTTTTATTCGTCACTCGCGAATAATTTGGTTATTCTTAGTCGTTATTCGTCTTTCGAATAAATTATGCCCATCTATGGTTCTACTTATGCATTTCTAGGAACTTAAGACTCATTCAAATAATAGTGTTGTTTTATACACTAATATGTCATCATCTGCAAAAAGGAAGACATGCCATACTTCTGCAAAAGAAAAGAGAATCACAAAAGCACATTATCTTGATAATGTTTGAGTGCAGGTACGATACGCGATTTGCGCATAATATGGACCATTTTCACGGCATAAGGCATATGTTATATTCGTGTAATATAATAATGTCAGAAAACGTAAAAATACTATAAATCTGCAATAAGGGAGGTTCCTGATGGTAACGCGGGTATGTGGTGGCGGTGATGAAGGTCTCGCCGCGCGGGTCCCACTGCAGGCTGGTGGTGTCTGGCGCGGCGCACTTGCCCAGCCGCAGTGGCATCACATGTACCTAGATGGTAGCTGTAGGTACGTACCCGTTGCCGACAGTTAGCCGCGGGTATGTGGTGGCGGTGATGAAGGTCTCGCCGCGCGGGTCCCACTGCAGGCTGGTGGTGTCTGGCGCGGCGCACTTGCCCAGCCGCGGTGGCATCACATGTACCTAGATGGTAGCTGTAGGTACGTACCCGTTGCCGACAGTTAGCCGCGGGTATGTGGTGGCGGTGATGAAGGTCTCGCCGCGCGGGTCCCACTGCAGGCTGGTGGTGTCTGGCGCGGCGCACTTGCCCAGCCGCGGTGGCATCACATGTACCTAGATGGTAGCTGTAGGTACGTACCCGTTGCCGACAGTTAGCCGCGGGTATGTGGTGGCGGTGATGAAGGTCTCGCCGCGCGGGTCCCACTGCAGGCTGGTGGTGTCTGGCGCGGCGCACTTGCCCAGCCGCGGTGGCATCACATGTACCTAGATGGTAGCTGTAGGTACGTACCCGTTGCCGACAGTTAGCCGCGGGTATGTGGTGGCGGTGATGAAGGTCTCGCCGCGCGGGTCCCACTGCAGGCTGGTTGTGTCTGGCGCGGCGCACTTGCCCAGTTGGCGGTAGCCGCGGATATCCCATACTTCGATGTGGCCGGTGCCGATGTTGCCGAAGCCTCCCAGAAGCACATGTGTGCTCGAGTTAAGGATACCAGTACATTGAGTGTCCCAATAATTATTTTACGTCACCCAAGGCCGTCAGTGGAATTTTCTGCCCAATACGCGGGAAGAAAATCTCACCTCCTGGCCAAGGCAAGACGAAACACTTTAGACAGCCTCAGATCGCGTATTAATGGCCCTCACCTTCGGCTCGAGCCACAAACACTTGCGACCTGTGACATTCACGAATTCACCGCCCTTGGTATGTATTTTGCTATTACAAGTAAATATATTTCTTACTGATGTGTGTTTGTTTACCTTGCTTAGGTCTATAAAGTAGTGTATGATAGAAATTGATGATGCCACGGCGTAATAGTTTCCTCGTATGGTAAATCAATATGTAGAAAACTGTTCTGCGATTCAGACTATCGATATGATTACGAGTAAGGTGAAAACGTAAAAGGTAAAGGCGAGTGGCATCGGTAAACTGAAACAACAAATTTACAATAAAAAGGGCGTCAGCCGCCATCATCACACTATAAAACGTACAATATCCCATACCTCGCAATTTTAACGCGCACAGACGTATCCAGGTGACGGATCGTTTCAACTGACCTTATAAGAAGTTTCCTAAAGCACGAGTAGGGTAAAAAACAAATACATATGAAAGTAATGATCGGATGTAAAGTTGATCGAATCCGAAAGTGTAAATTATGTATAACGAACGGTCATAACGGATCTTAACACTTTGGCGACCAAAGATTTCGTAGCGATACGCGTGTAGCCAATAACATGGGGAAATGCGTATGTAGCGAAAACTCGCTACGAGCACAGTGCCCACGGAGCGGGTTCCCGGTGTTCAAAGTGTTAAGAAACTAATTTTGTTAATCTAGTCTGTACGAGCTATGAAATCTTTCCTCGGATATTCTAAACTTACTAAATATGATGTACTCGTAAGTATAATATGCAGTGCAGTTTGTAGTGTATTGTACAATAAAATTCTTCAAGAGTGACTGAAATTTAAATCTGCATGAGGTATTGCGGATACTAAACAGGTTTCCAACAGAATGGAAAATATCTCATTCCAGATACCTAAACAAAATGTAAAATGATATGACATTCCACTGATTGCGCAGCGATGATATTTTATTTCGTTTATTTATTCAAACATAGTTACTTATCAGTGATAAGTAACTATCTTATCAGCCGGTTAATGCTTGTCCAATTTGACCTTTGCTATCTCATGTCGTTTGTCATGAAATTGATCGCAATTTCCAAACATTGTGCAATTGTTCATAATGTTATTCATTGAACACTGTCTATAATTCAACAGGTTTTCAGTTTATTTGACAAGCAAAATGTAAGTGGAAATCTTGCGTCTGGCAATTTTACAATAATGTACATTTATCATTGTTTGCCTTTTGCATTTATAAATAAAAGATGATTTAAGCAGCATCTATTAAGGTGCACTTGGGTCATAGTCAGTTCAAAAAACTAAATTTGTCCCGTCGGTGGTCAAAAGTTAAGAGCTCGTATGAATCTAGGTTATGTTGCTATTACATCGGATTATAGAAGAGGGAACGTTCTTTATTGTCACAGGCATTTTATCAGAAAATTTGGCCCTGGAATCCTTCATCATCATCATCATCAGCCTATTCTTGTCCACTGCTGGACATAGGCCTCTCCAACTACACGCCATTGTAAGCGATCCTCGGCTACTCTCATCCAGCTTTTGCCAGCCACCCTGCACAGATCATCGCTCCACCTAGTCTGAGGGCGTCCCACACTACGCTTGCCGATCCGCGGTCTCCACTCAAGAACGCGTTTACCCCACCGGTTATCGGTATCTGGAATCCTTAATTTCGCAAATGTTCACCGGAGAGACTCGAACCTAAATCTGACAATGACCCACTTATGAAGATAGCTTGTAACCGATACGAGAGCGACAGTCACGGCCGCATAATCACTACATAGTATAAAACAAAGTCGCTCCCTGCTGTCTGTCTGTCCCTATGTATGCTTAGATCTTTAAAACTACGCAACGGATTTTGATGCGGTTTTATTAATAGATAGAGTGATTGAAGAGGAAGGTTTATAAAATACATGCATAATATAGTAGCGAAACACTGATGATTTTAGAGGTTTCTAATTGCACCCGTGCGAAGCCGGGGCGGGTCGCTAGTTGAAAAATAAACGCTGCGCTTATCGATGGAGGAGGAAGAGCTGCGCTTTGGCGTCTCAGGTAACACTTGTGGGAAGAAGACGAAAACCATGCACTTAATATTGATTAAACATGATTAGAGATGGGCGCTCATTGGTAAATACCCGATAAATACCGGGTAAATACCCAATCTTCCGGGCAGTAGTAGTAGTAGATTGGGTATTGTATTTACCCGATATTTCTCGGGTATTTTCCCATGAGCGCCCATCTCTAAACATGATATACTCGTACAAAACAATGCGTAAGTAATTAAGAAAATGGAATAGCGCATAAACTACAAGTTCCACTCCGGCCTCACACTCCATATCGCGTGGCTACACAATGGCTAGACTTTTTAAGGCAATGAAGCCAAGTTCATAAACAGTTATTTCATTATTCAAAAGAAGCTGTTGAAATGATCTCACATCGGTAAAAACATCAATTAAAAGGATATGATTTCCGTCAGGGGGATAGTAGATGGAGTTCCAAGACCCAGTTCCGAACTCGTAGAGCGGGTCGCACTTGGCGTTGAAGAGTGTGGCTTTGGCCGGGGCGTGCCCGTACACCGCCAGCCACTCGTTCCAGTTGCCCGGGTTCCAGGCTAACGCGTGGATCGGTCCCTCCTTGTCTAAACACATACAACACTAGTATTTAAACTCTGTAAAGTGCTCTGACATAGTAATATCTATGCAATTAGGCTCTTTGGTGCTCACTTTACTGCCTGTCTGGAAGAGATTTTAGCCATAAACCGCCTGTTGTATACCTCTATTTGTAAGTTCTTGCATTGTATCTCTCCTGTTCGTTTTGTGAGGCGTGTAATAAAGAGTATGCATATATTGGTTTTGTACTATATCGTTGTCCCCATTGTTTACGGATTTAACGATAGGTAAATAAATAAATCAGGAGGTGGATTATCAGTACTGTTTAAAACTATAGATACAACATAATATTCGTTTTTAGATTTGATTCGATAAAGTAACCAACGCATGAGGGTTTTTTATTTACCTTTAATTTAATACATACAATTTATATAGTATTTGAACTGAGTTCTACGAAGGTAAGCATCGCATGGTGGCAATGGTTACAATTGTTCATCCTTTATATGGGTGAAGACCAAAAAGTTTACCACCTTAACTCACTCAATTAATATTTGTATCAAAGTCTCCGTTGCGCGACGACAGTTAACCGTCCAATAAGATACCTTAAGGTTCTTTTTTAAGGTTTCCTATTGTATCGTTATCAAAAAACTAAATACCAACAACAACCGGAACCAAATTAAAATAGACACAACAATAATACCAAACAAACAAATAAATTGCACCCCAAGCCGGCCGGTCACCGTGGGGCTAGAAGACTACTACCCTCCAACTGATGCACGTCAATGTCAACATCAACATCAAGTACAAACATCAACAACTAATTTAACATACATAGCAACTTATAACACTCGGACCCTAAGAACCAACGAAAGCTTAGCTGAACTTACCCTAGCACTCAAAAATATAAATTGGTCAATTGTAGGTTTAAGCGAAGTCAGACGACTATATATAATATTGAAGACTATGGCAACTTTGTCTTTTACTACAAAGGAAATACCCCAGGGCAGTATGGCACTGGCTTCCTGGTAAAAAAAGATTTTAAATCTTACATTGATGAATTCATCGGCATATCAGAACGAATCATAATACTCAATTTGAAGCTCCCACCTAGTAACGAAATGTGGACTCTAGTACAAGTCTACTCTCCCACTGAACAAGCCAGCAACTCAGATATAGACGCTTTCTATTCTAAACTCGCAGACGCAGTGAAAAACCACGCACATAAAAACTTAATTGTGATGGGCGACCTAAACGCCAGAACAGGATCTAGAAGAGAAGGAGAGGAGATAGTATTGGGCCCATTTTGTACAGGGAAGAGAACCAGAAATGGAGAAAAACTAATACAGTTTGCACTTGAAAATAATTTGAAGATACTTAACACTGTATACAAGAAACGTGTAAACAATAGGTGGACATGGATCTCACCCGATGGACGTACAAAAAACGAGATAGACTTTATTCTTACTAACAAAGCCAGCTTGTTCCAGGACTGCGGTGTTGTTAACAACATAAATTTTAATAGTAACCATAGAATGGTCAGAGCCAAACTACAACTTAAAGGTAGACAAACTAGACCCTTTAAGATCAAACAGATTAAAAATATACCCCTGGTGAACTCGGAACAATTAAACGCGAATTTGACAGACTTCATAGAAAACATAAAACACTTGAATGTGATAGAAAAATACAATGAATTCGAAAAGTGTCTGAAAGCAAAAGATAAAATGAATACAAGTGGAGTGAAGAATAAAATAAAATGGCTAACAAATGAAACTAAAGAAATGCTGGAAACCAGAACCAAATTAATATCTTCAACTGAAAAGACTGCAAGTACTAGAAATGAAATAACAAAGTTAAGCAACCAAATAAGAACGAACATGAGAAAGGATCGGCAGAGACACAAATATGAAATACTGGAAAGATGCATAGAGAAGACTGGTGGTGTCAAAAAAGCGGCCAAACAACTAAAAGAAAAAATTAACTGGGTACCCAAAATGGTAGACAAAAACCGCAGACAACAGACAAGGCGGCCAGAAATCATCACAATAGCGACAGACTTTTTCCGAGACTTGTACTCTAGCAAAGATAAAGATGCCAATCATGAAATCAACTTAACTAGTGGAGAAGACGTACCAACAATAATAGCTGAAGAAGTGGAAAAAACTATAAACTCTCAAAAAAGAGACAAAGCTACCGGCTCAGACAACATCAACAATGAATTCCTCCTAGAAAACAAAAACGCCCTTGTACCAATCCTTACATACTTGTTCAATGAAGTGCTACAAACCGAAAGTATACCAGACCAGTGGACGACTTCCACGATAACACTTCTACACAAGAAGGGTGATAAAAGCGACATATACAACTATATACCAATCAGCCTAATGTCAAACGTCTACAAAGTTTTTGCAAAAGTCATCCTAGATAGAATAACCAAATTGCTGGACGAAAATCAACCCAGAGAGCAAGCCGGATTCAGAAGAGGATATTCAACTATAGACCATATTCACACAGTGCGTCAACTATTCGAGAAAAGCAAAGAATTTAACATAACTATCCACTGTTGTTTCGTGGACTACTCCAAGGCCTTTGATTCACTGGAACACAATAAGATATGGGAGGCACTTCTGAACCAAGGTATAGAAAAGAAGTACATCAGAATTCTCAAAAACATATATGCCAGCAGTAAAGCTAAAATCAAACTAGAAAAGGAAGGAGAACCAATAAGAATAGAAAGAGGGGTCCGCCAAGGAGATCCAGTATCGCCTAAGCTATTCACAGCTGTGCTGGAAGAAATATTTCGCCAGCTGGACTGGGACAAATATGGGCTAACAATCAATGGTGAGAATCTGTCTCACCTGAGGTTCGCAGATGACCTTGTGGTAATATCAACATCAAAGGAAGAGCTTCAAACAATGTTAAATGACCTAGAAAGAGAGAGCCGCAAGGTAGGACTTAGCATGAACACGGAAAAGACCAAGGCCATTACAAATGGGGAGCAAGAACCTATATATGTAAACAACAACCAAATCGTATATGTAAATGAATATGTCTATTTGGGCCAAATAATCTCCACTACAGATGTAACTTCAAAAGAAATTGACAAGCGCATAGCAAACGCCTGGAAACAGTACTGGAGCCTGAAGGAGGTGTTCAAAAATAAAGAAATGAGCATGAGCATAAAGCGTAAACTGTTCAACACATGTGTACTACCCGTACTCACATATGGATGCCAAACGTGGGCGCTCAACAAATCACACTATATGAAACTCGAGACCTGTCAAAACGCCATGCTGAGAAGTATGATGGGGAAAAGACTAAAAGACAAAATAAGAACTACAACAATTAGGAAAACTACAAGAACCAAAGATGTCACGCTAACAATCAAAAAGCTCAAGTGGAAATGGGCAGGTCATACTATTAGAGGAGTGGACAAGTGGTCGAAATTGGTGATGAACTGGTACACAGGCAACAGGAAAAGGAAACGAGGCAGACCACTTAGGCGATGGGTTGACGAAATTAAGCAAGTGGCGGGCGGTACTTGGACGTCACTAGCTAGAGAAAGAGAAAAGTGGAGTCAGTTGGAGGAGGCCTTTGCTATAATAAAGCACACAGATATTGCAACCAATGAAACAACTAAAGAACCTTAACAATTGTGAAATATCTGTCAGAAGGCTTATAATAATAATAATAATAATAAATTGTATCGTTAATTTTTGTCACACAACGGAACTTATTCCAATCGCTTTTATTATCTCGTTTTGTATGGCTAACTACGCCTTACTAACACTTAAAAAACACACGTGAGTAATTTCATAAAACTTTTTAAAACCTATATCTTGTATATTATTCCAGTTGAGACCCATATCAGTTACCCGCAACACAGAGTGAAATCAAGTATTCTACTTACTGAAGACCATGTTGCCTGAATTGCCTTTCACATCACCAAAGGAAAGGGACTGCTTCCCGTAGTAGGATCCACCAGTTTTATCCACCTAAAAACATGTTAACAAATAATATAATTAAGGATATATTTCTGCCATTGTTCATTTTATTATTTTGTTCTTATTCGATAAAATCGTTGTTAGCGATTTGGTTTACGATGTCTCATATTGTTCTCAATGTTTTGTAGCCAATGAATTTGTCTCATTACAGTTCCTACTATGCCTACCAAACGCCATACTGACGTCCCTGGCCAACCTTTTTGTGATTACATGTATTGTTTTGTTTCGCCAATCTGGGAGTTAACCCACTCACGTCAGTCTGTGTGAGCGTGAAGATGTTGGTGCCCCGGCGGTTCCAGTAGAAAGTGGCCTTGTCAGCCTGGAAGCAGGTTCGACTGGCCACTGCCTTCTCCAGTTGAAAGTTGGGGTACTGAAGAATTTTCCACACAGAGGGCTGTCCTGATTTACCTGCAATTTAGGATTAAATCTCATTCTAGTCATACTCTTTAATGTATGATGTACGTATACTAACAGTACTATCTGGGTGAAGACCAAAAAGTTTGCTGCCTTTCTCATTTAATTAAAATTTGTATACATTTTTCAATTGTACGACGACAAAATTAACCATCGAATAATGTACCTCAAGGTACTGTTTTGAGGTTCATTATTGTGTCGTTAATTTTTGTCGCACAACGAAACTTTTTCCAATCGCTTTTTTTCTAGGGCTAACTAAAAAGTACCGTTGTGCGACAATAATTGACGACACAATAATGAACCTCAAAAGAGTACCTTAAGGTACATTATTCGATGGTTAATTTGTCGTCGTACAATGGAAAAATTGATACAAATTTTAATTAAATGAGTTAAGGCAGCAAACTTTTTGGTGTTCACCCTCCTGCCTCAGCCACTTGGTATTCGTATTATGAGGGTATGCCGTACGGTGATTTGTGGTCCCAGTACTGGACCACAAATATTAGCGATGACTGCAGTGTCTGCAGTGCACAATCCATACGAATTCCAGGCGAGTGAGTAGATCAAAACTATAAAGTATAGTATGGATTAATTAAAATATTCAATGTGACTTTAATGTGTTTTACCTAGTGTGAAAATAGAAAAATAATATGATGGAGCGGCACTTGGAGCAATACTGAAAGAGGTTAGCTTCTCTGCATTTATAGTGTGAGTGTACTTCTCAAAATCGGCATCTTCATAAATTAGCACGCGGTTTCCAGCTTGAATAGCAAACAGTTTTTCATCTGCTGACCATTTTGGCTCCCTAGGGTAAACAAAAAATATAAATATTAATAAATAATCTGAAGAAGCTATTTTTGCATAGAATAATAAATAGTGTATAGTGGGAACAAGGTCAAAAGTAAATAATATAAAGCTAGTTGTCCGTAAAAAAGTTTCACCAATTTTCTTACAGACAACTCGCACTAAACAAAAAAAAAATTGTAATAAAAAGCCTAGTTTTAACACAATTTTTCTCTAAATTAAATTTTCAAGTGTGCCCAAGGACTCAGGTAAAAAAACACTTCACGCTAGCGTCTTTTCGAACGTTGGCGTGCAGCTAGCGCCTTGGGGCTTGTGCACAAATCACGTGACGTTTTTTCGGCTACTTTTTGACCCCCCCTCCCCCCTGGTCATTTTTGGTGAGGTTCTTTGCTAATTGCCCACGGCTTAACTACCTCACGTGTGTTTTTTTTCCGCCAAAATTTCGTAAATTAGACTCGCTATTTTGAAGTATTAAACAAGTGAAGACTTATTTTTAACAAAACCGAGAATAAAATATCGATTTTTGTCTTAGTTCGTTCACTGTGGGAAAATACACGTGAGGTCTCCTTATACCCCCCCTCCCCCAACGTGATAGATCGTGATTTTTTCGTGCCCCCCCTCCCCCCTATTGCACCTCACGTGATTTGTGCACAAGCCCTTGGCAGCCACAGTGACTCTGCCTTAAGGGAGGCGCGACGCGGTACCGCCATGCGGGTGCTGACAAGACGCGTTGACGTCACGAGAGCGCTGTGTCGCCGCCGTGCGGCCACTAGCAAAACTATTATATGGGGTCCATGTACTCAATATGCATCATCTTTCGCTATCTTTAAAATTACAGCTGATGTTGATTGTTTCTTATTTCATGCGTTTTGCATTTGTTAACTTACCAGCCCGTTTGATGTTTCTGTGTAAATGAAGCCACTATTTCTTTCTTTGCAAGGCTATAGACATGTAAATTTGGCTTCCCCTAGAAACAAAATATTATTGTAAATAAAAGAGTATAACAAATTTCTGGTCTTGAATTTGCTTGTTGCGTGTAATGTAAAATTGTTGCTTGTATTTGGTGTACTTCCGTTTGGCAAATTATGTTTCCCAAATAACTTATCGCAATAGTTTCATTTCCCAAACGAATCTTTAGCAAAGTTACATTTCGCAACTTATTCATTTGGTCAAAATATCATTTGGCAAAGTTTCACTTCGTCAAGATTTTATTAAGCAAATGTCTCATTTTCTCATAAATTATATAAGAATTTTTTTTTCCCAAATTTATCACTTCTTATGCTCAACTTATAGCAAGAGTTTGACAACACACACAATTTTTAGGACTTAGATAAATAACGATGGGGGTGGTAGTAGTGGGTCAAAATGGGTCCCAAAACCAAAAACCGGTTAGGTTAGGTTTGTTTTGTAACCATGTATATTGTATAGCGGAGCGACTAAATTTGCCGGCATGCGCGTTTTGCGCAGCACCAGCGAAAACCCAGCACACTACTCAAATTGGGATATAAATCGTATGCCATGGAATATTTTGGGATTGGTATGTTATGCCAAATGATACATTTGCCAAAAAAAATTTGGGAAAATATAACATGACCATGTAATTATTTGCTAAACAATCATTTGCCAAAAAAGAGGTTTACAATAAGTTGTTCTTTCAATTGAGTTTTTGCCAAATAAAAATTTGGGAAACAAAGTTTGCGATGTGATACTTTGGGAAACGTTTTTTGCCAAACATTAGTAATCCCTCGTATTTAAAAGGGTAACACTTGTAAATTGCAAAAAGATATGCATTATGAGATTTGAGGAGTGTCTTTACAGTCTTAGAGTGCCTCTTCAGAATATACCATCATAGCTCGGTTTAATCATTGCAAAACAAGAATTAAGGAAAAAGTATATGGAAATACTGACAAACTTTTCCAAATATGCCCAAAAGAATAGTCTGTGCTACGATGTTTACAATAATAAGTCCCTTTAAAATGCCTATAAGTCATGACTGGTATATACTTACTTGAGGATTTTCCTTATTCATGACAAACATTTCCCAAACCATGAAGTAGTTATCCAGAGGGGAAAATAACATATCCTTGATATTTCCCTCTATAGCACCAGCAACACTCCAATCGGCAGATTGCAGTATTTCAGCTCTGTGACAAATATTATACAATTACAATTTTATAATCAACTTGTAGCAACCAGCACCCATGTCTGTGGAGATGTTGATAAATGCAGAACTGACCATAATAAATTACTATACAATAGAATAATAGGTGATTGTAGGTACCTTTAGCATTTCTAGGACAAAGCATAATATCCAATTCTGACAATAACTTGTCCTCAGCTGTGTAAATGTACATGCTCTCTGTTAATGATTCTGTTTATCATTATCTCCAGTATTTTATACTATTCATCTTTTAGTAGTGTTCATCTTTTTAATTTTGTTTTCCATTCAGAGTGAAAAGGTTAATTCTCAATGAAAATACCAAACATAAAACTAACCTTTTATCATTGCGGTAAGCGAGGTAGCCTCCTTTCGTGCTAAAGATGAGGCTGCGAATATTAGTCGTAGTTTCATCGCGGATAACTCTCTCGGCATATGGTTCTTTACACTCTACTAGGAAAATACTCTTGTTTGTCAAACCTGAAAAGTGAATAAGCATATTATTTAGCAGCTTTATTTACGTTTATTATAAATGGTAAGAAAATGTTTCTCACAAAAACTATAGAAATATCGTGTTGTAATATCAAACCGGACATAAAATCGTCACTCTATTACTCTCTATTATAAATGATTCATTAATAAAGAACGTATATTATATGTACCTGCAATATTAGGTAAGGTCCCCATTTCTGATAAATACTACTTTATCTAGCAAATTATACGAAAATAACTAAAAATAATTAACGGAATTTTAAAAGGTTATGTCGCCGTAACATATTTCTATTTCAGTTTCGTTTCGTTGCAGCTTTATGCAAGGATTTGACAGTAGTAGAAATGTTATTTCATGAGGTTACTTAGTCCATGTTTCATGTATTCTTTATTCTCTACTGTCAGTTTAAAGATATTGCGGCTCCACACTACTCGCGAAGGCCGAGGCACACTGCACTGGCTGAGGCGAAGTTGGGCTGCGTCCACACTTGTATAATTTCGCCGATCCGTTCCCCGTAGTGTATCCTCGTCGCCTATCATGAACGGTAGTGTATACGTCGCGCCGTCGCGTCGCGATCATGCAACGGCCCGTATCTGTTCGCTCGAAATCCATGTTGATACGCGTATCTTCAGTACCCCGCACACTCGCGATCAGGAAAGCGTTGCATGATCGCGACGGCGTAACGTCCACACTAGCGTTCATGATACGCGACGGGGATCGGATCGACGAAATGATACAAGTGTGGACGCAGCCTAAGAAAACCATACAGAAACCGTTACCCTAGCTGCACACTACTCGCGAAGTTTGCCGAGGTTGGGCGTATGTGAAGATGTGGAGTGGAGGGATACTTCGCTGGGGAAACCCATACTTCGGCCAACTCTGCGTCTGCGAGTAGTGTGGGCCGCAATTTTATAATTCTATGACTGTGGTTTTTATAACATTTTTTCACATAGTAACATTAACAAAACATCAATGAAATCAATACATAAAGTCTAAACAAAATGGCGTTAGATAGCGCAGCGCGCCTTCACGATTTGTATTTTAGTAATGGAATTCTTTGCTACTGAGCTGTAATTTTCTATGTTTTATTTACTGACAAAATCAGATGCAAACCGTTTCCCATCTCAATGTTCTCTAGCAAACAGCATCTCCGGAAACGTACTCCCGAGAATGGAACGGATCGTGAAGAGTTTTTGTCATTGTTAGTGGACGAGTATTTGAATTCCAATTCTTACGGTAATTGAGACTAAATATAATATACCGGATATGAATACATCTTTAACACATGTTAAGCCTTAACTTATTCTTATTTTAGGTGCAAAGTGTCAAGTATTAGCAAATTTGGCTAATTTTGGGTACGATCCTGTTAACTATGATTACATTCGACGAGTTGGTGTCTTGGACATTTTCCTGTATGTTTTGAAGAATGAATCGGACACCACACTGCTTCGTTTCGCCTGCGCAGGGATTTGCAACGTGTGCATAGGTTGGTTTGATTACGTAAAAAGAATATAGTATGTAACCTTGAGCGTTACTCGACTTGGACTATTTCAAAGTGATGCCTTTTGTCGTTGTCAGGGTCATTCTATTTCTGCACTCATATTTTTTTCAAATATGGCAATGGCTCTGTTAATAATTTAATGCATATTAAAAGGTAATATTAATGCACCTAGCGATTAACAGAAACTGCAT
Organism: Apotomis turbidana; assembly: GCA_905147355.2. Taxonomy (NCBI): domain Eukaryota; kingdom Metazoa; phylum Arthropoda; class Insecta; order Lepidoptera; family Tortricidae; genus Apotomis; species Apotomis turbidana. Next base: position 40,673,735 of record LR990280.1, on the reverse strand, counting down.
AGGCATATTGTTATTTGTTGATAATTGAAACTTAACAAATCCATTGCAAATATTACTTGTTGTTTATTATTATAACTTAAAACGTAATTAAGAAATTATAAGAAGTTATTTAAGCATATTTGGCCCTTTTTAACCTGCTGTGCCACTGGATTTATTGCAAACTTAAAAGCTCTGCTCTTGTGTAATTCCATGTTTATATTAAATTGGAAATGCGAACGTCTATTTGTTAGCCACTCAATTGCTTCGAATTTTGAGTTGGACTCTATTTATATAATAAAATAAGAGCGGTGACAGGTAGCCGTAGTAATCAAAAGCAATCTAGTGGTTAATTTGTGTAATACCTTGGGTTGGTAAATAATTGGCAACAATTTGCAGAAGTAGAATATCTTCTAGCCTGAGATAGGTTACAATTTATCTTTACCGTAATGCTGGCCTATGATGGTTGCATTTATAATGCAATAAATAAATGATAAAAACTGGCTGGACTTGAGCAAATTTTGGTACAGTGATAGCTGGATATCCATAGATGGTTATATGATAAAAAAAGTGTTTCATGGTCAAGGTCGCAGGCGCAGGCACCTGCTAGGAATATTATAAAACTGTAAAAATGTAATCCCTGTCCTTTCATCAAGCCTAAACGGCTGGATCAATTTCAACGCTTTTTGGGTAGATGCACATCTTTAAATGGTTATAAGATACTTTTCACCTGACTTTGGAGAAAAAAAGAGATATGACTTTTTCTTCCAAGCAGACGAAGTATGCGGCAGCTTCTGGGTATGTTATACATATTACAAGGGAAGATATACATATTACAAAAAATAAGTATAATTTATCTTAAGGCTTGGCTATTGGCAGATGAACTGAATTACAAAATCTATTATTTAGTTTAATGTATCAGTTTTAGTGGTTGGTCTAAGATAATTAAGATACTTTTTGGGCAACTAGTAAAACTAAAATCAGAGAGACTAACTGCTTTGCAACTGTTCTATTACATGATGAAATAATGAATACTTATATTACTTTCATATTTTTCGCATTGCAAGCTTGATATTATTGCTATTGTTTAATTATTATTAAACTACTAAGACATGTTTCTCTGGAATGGCAAGAACTTCATTGTTTTCTAACGGTATCCACGCGTTATCATTTATGGTATGATGAAAATTACGACGAATATAGTATTGTGTTTATGATAAATTTTTACACACCATCAGCGCATGCGCAAAGTATTATCTCGAACTATTTAAAAAGTATTTTCCTATATTAACTTTTTTTTTTATTTGGTTGAAATCATATATTTGCTTATACAAAATAACAGGTAGAGTGGTAGGATACTAGCACTCTACCTTTTAATTTTTTATTAAATTTAAAGTAGAAAATTTAAGTATTTCTTATATTTTTTACTGGTTACCTTTTAGTTACAACATCCATATTAGATTCATCCATCCAGACAACTACTGATTTGCTTGCGCAGTGCATAGAATTTTGACACTTAAAGGTGCGTACTGATTTGAGGCAGCCTTGGGTCGAGGCACGCACGGCTCGCCAATTTGCTCAACTTCGTACGCGCCTCACGCACCGTGCGCGAGCAGCGAGCGAGCAGCTCGCGGCGAGCCGGCCGGATTCGGTCTTTTGACCGTGCTCAAAGGCGCCTCGGTGTGCGTGCCTCGAGTAATTTGGACGTATATCCGAGCTTGCCCGCAGGGACGTATTTTGAAATTTGGCGCCCCGGGCCTATAAATTTCGCCGCCCCAGAAGACAAAGGAAATATTTAACAAGTGTAAGGGTTATAGGAAAGGCCATACCTACATTTCATTAGCGTTGTCAGATCGGATCTTTTTACACTATATCGGTAAATTTTGTTACTACGCACCCCCGCACCTATTAGATACTAACTTGACTACGTTTGCTGGTCATCGCGATTTTTATATGACTGTTTCATCCACCATCAAGGACATCTTTTCTTCTTTTTGTTTCTTATTCGATGAATTACAATAAACGCAGCAGCAGTCTGACCGGAAATACCGGGTATTTTACCCATGAGCGCCCATCTCTCGTTGCACATTTTATACTCGGGTGAGGCAACGCGTTCGCGACGAGCCGACTTCGTGTGTCGCACAAAATGGCGTCAGACTCAGACTGCTCTCTGTCTGCACTGCACCTTAAAGTCTTAGGGATTAGGGGAGGGGATAGTTGTCAGGCAAATATTAGGACTGATTTTTAAGCAGTGTTTGTACTGAGAGCAATGTCTATATATTTTCCGGTCACTGCTTACAGCAAAATTTATTTGGTGCAAGCTGCTAATCAAATTTTTTACCTAGTTTGATGTATGATGAATTTAATGGGTAACTAAAAAAAGTGCGACCCAAGTATAGTCCAAGCCGGGCCAAGAAGTATAATAAATAGTTCACAGCAGGAATAACAAGAATGTCATTTTTAGAAATGCACATCAAACACATGACTGTAAAATGTGGGAATAAAACTTAATGTTGTTTTATTTCAGATCCCATGAATGCTGAATATATTTTATCAAATGCCGCATTGGGACCTATCATCGCGCAGCTGAAAAATGAAAACAGTGAAGTAGTTGCTGACGTAATCACTATATTAATCTGTTTATGCAAGAAGGAGACAGGAGCTGATATAAAAAGTACAGAAATAATACAGCACATGCATGACATCGTAAAGTCAAAGGACCGAAGGCTTATAAATCTAGCTTCTTTGTTCCTGAAAAATTATACAATTTAAATGGTTTCAGACTGGACAATTTAACTAATAATCAGCAGAATGCTGTCAAACAGATTTCCATTTATAGTTGCCAGTAATAAAAATTATCAGAAAATCTGCAAACTACACACTACTTCCTTTAGCAGTACAGCCTTTAAGGCGGGAGATAAGATTCGCATTCAAAAAACGTTAACACAAAAAGATCTGGATGCATTCTCCAATCTTACGAGTGATCACAATCCCCTACACAAGAACAATGGGAACAAGAGGCCCATCGTCCACGGCGCACTGCTGAACGGTTTGGTCGCCGGCCTCATCGGCACGCACCTACCCGGCCCGGGAACTGTCCTAGTGTCTCAAACCATGAAATTCCCAAACAAATGTTTTGTCGGAGAGAAACTCACTATAAGTGTGGAACTGGTTGATGTTAGGAAGATCCTCAAGGTGAAGTTCTTCTGCATCGTAGAAGAGGAAAAGAAGGTTGTGTTTGAGGGCGAGGCTAAACTTATGCTAGCCAAAGACTGTTAATTTATTTTTTAAGAAGAGTTTGTGGTTTGATAATGTAAAGTGAAAGCCGTGTTTAATACTCCATGCAAACATTTTTGGTCTTACTATCACATGTGATAAATGTGTTGCTATAATGTATGCATTAACAATTGAGGGCCTCATGAAATGAAAAATTCAACTTCACGTGCAGCGGAATTCTGATTGAGGACAATATTATTTAAAGTAAGGGTAGAAAAAACGATACTGGGCGTAAATTATTAGGTAGCCCAAAAAAGATTGTATGGAAATTGTCAGCATGAAAATGAAACTGATTCCAAATTTTGATGGAAACTGATGTGTGACAGTCATCTTTTCGCATTCGCATATTTATTAAATATTTAATAAAGTTTATGTAAATTGGCCCTGAATTACTATTTCGGTATTTATTACTACTACATGTAAGTGAAAGTCTATATTATGAAATGTGATTTTACTATAGTAATATAATGTGCCAATTAAGTAGCATTAAACGTTTTAGGTTATTTAAATTATGAACTCATGTGAAGTACAATTTAGAATTTATTTTATTATAATTAAAAGTTAAGTCACTGGTTAAAATATACTCCTAAAAGAAGTTCATCTGAAATTGTCCATTAAAATTGATGATTATAGTCAATAACTTGTTAAGACTGATAGTCTAATTTATCATTTCTTTTCCATAATTTCATGTGGTTATGCTTATGAGAATGAACCGCTGCGTTTTGATAATGATTTAACTCTGAATTTGTATATTATTCAAATATTCATGTTTAACATATTGAAGTAGCTCAAATGTGAGAAACCTGAATTATATTTAGAGTAAAATTGAGTTGTGCCGATACGCATAATATACTACTACATCACATCCATTGAAGTTAAGGGCATGTATATGTGACATACCCAAATTAGGATTTTGAAGGTCTTTACTGTAATGCTTTGCGTACTGGGTGAAGACCAAAATGTTGGCTACCTTAACTCATTTCATTAAAATTTGAATCAATTTTTCAATTGTAGGACGACAAATTAACCATCGAATAATGTACCTTAAGGTATTTGTTTGAACTTTTTCCGATCGCTTTTTTTCTAAGGCTAACTAAATAGTTCCGTTGTGCTTAGACAATGTTGTACACAATTAAATTTACTATAATTTATATTTTAAATTTTGTTTCAAGGACAGATAGTTACGGATATAAGCACTTTTTAAAAAATCGCAATTTCCAGAAATGTTTTAAACTTCTGGCTTAAGTATATCTTTGTTTAGGAGCATTTTAGCTAGAAAAAAAGCTTAGGCAATGTCGTAGGAACTTTAATTTACTATAATTTACATTTCAAATTTTGTTTCTAGGACAGATAATTACGGAGATGTGTAAAATAAGTTTCTGTCAAAAATTACATTTTAGTGGCAAGCTTTTATAGCCGACTGTACTTTTCTTTGGATATCCATCAAATGCTCACTGAGACGATTCTAAAGAGCCCAAGCTCGGTAGGATTGCTTTTTCTATTATAGAGTTCCTATGGCCACCTTCCGGCTCCATCATCAGATCAGCCCCATGGTACCATATTATTGTATTGTCATCAAAGTTAAGTAAGTATGCAAAATTTCAGCTCAATCGGTTGACGATATCTGCTTCAAAATTGAGTTGCAAGATTTCACCCGAACAAACATACTTTAACACATTCACTGTCCATGTCCCATATGTGGGGCCACGGCAAGCCTCTATTACTGAGACATAAGGTTCACCTGTCAAACTGGGACAGTGAATGTGTTAAACATACCATGCAAGTTAAATAAAAGCTTTTAAAATAAAGTCAAATATCCGGAAATGTATGTAAAAAATGTATAGATGCGTTTTATAAGCAATTAAATTTCCTACAAGTTTTATTTTGATATTCGGCTTCCTGGACTAGTTAATAACTGAATTACAGCGTTCTAAAGCCAGAACTTTGTGAAATTTCCGGAAATGCGACTAACAGTTTTTTTAATGTGGATAATTATCTCCGTAACTAACCGTCCGTGAAACAAAATTTGAAATGTAAACTATAGTCAATTTAATTCTCTACAACATTGCTCAAGCTCTTTTCTAGCTAAAATGCTCCTAAATGAATGTATAAGCCAGAAGTTTGATACATTTCTGGAAATTGCGATGATTTCCATTTTTTTTATGTGCATATCTCCGTAACTATCTAAAATTTAAAATGTAAAATACGAAGACATAAGCAAAAATCTGAAGAAAGTGCCGGTTTTTTCAATATGGTGGGGGCCGCGGAGGGGGGTTGAGCATTTTGCATTTTAAACACTCACTAACCATCTTAGACAACATATCAAAAATTCAAAACTACCGGACCGTTTGTAAGGTCACCCCTAGTACTTTCGTCTCTATTCACCGATATAGTATCCGCAACTGCTTATTTTGTCAATGCACTGATATGCAATACTGACATGCCACGACTTCCGCGACCAGCGGCAGCAATACGAATGTCCAGCTCATTCGTGTGGCTGCCGCTCTACCGCTCGCCGCTGCCGCCGGCGCTGGTCCCTTTGCACGGGCTTGATTTTAACTACACACATACTTACTCTAAAGTCGGATTTTTAATTAGCCAGAGTAAACTGATAGTTAACAGCACAATGTAATTAAGATTTATGTTTAATGGTTCAGAAGAAGTCATATTCTTTTGTTGTTGAATAGCTTAAGTAAATACTATAACCAAAATCTGGAATTCTTAACTTGAATATTGTTCCAATTAAAGTTAAATATCTTGGAAACTACTGGTCCTAACATAGATAAGAACAATATCGAAGGACAAGGTTTTCGATTTAAAAAAAACTGCACTCAAATTGGTCCATCCTTATGGGAGCTATTGCGCTGATTACCTACTCATGTTAAACTTATGACATCCCTCTTTTTTCGTCGGGTGTTATAAATATACCTAGTAATAAAAAATCTGTAAACAAGTTTACCCCTGTTTTAAATAATCATACAATAACTGAAAATGCTATAATAGGTTAGAATATAGGTATGTTATTATTATTTATTTAGTATATTTATAGTTTTATAATTTAATTACATCTCGTTTGTACACAGTGGTAATTTTTCCACTTAACTGCTCAAAGGTTAACTGGGAGAGATCCCTATAAATAAATATGGATAGGTTCGCCTTTGTACATGTAATATTACACTGTGTTTGTGTACAACAGTGTTTAGGTACATACATATACTTCAATTTAAATACGAAGGCCCGATTGCACATGAGCGTCTCGTATTTGAAATGGAGTATACAAACTAGAGACATTATGTGGCCACAAACTAAAAAAAAACTATTTAATAAAAATATGGTGTTCCCCTAACCCCTTCAAATAATATCTAAGTAACCATAAGTAACGAATTATTTATTACGATTGAAACTGTCTGAACGAAACTGTCAAATCACTTCGGCTAATTAAAAATCCAACTGTACCTGTAAGGCGTTTTTTTCGTCATTCCCATTTCTGCAAATGGGCAAATTTTTATTAAGTTGTACCTAGTTTTTCTTTTCTTAGTGGCAATAAAATTTGGTGAGTTGGTAAAGTTGCTTCTTCTCACCATGGTAAGCCCAATTTCACGATATGTCCTACAAATTTTTCTCCATTGAGTTGCACAAAATGTAATCGTGAATGAAAAAGGAATGACGCTACAACCACGCGGTTAGAACGCCAGGAGATTAACCTACCTATATTCCGAATTTGCAATTAAGGTATTAAGGTATTAATATTTAACAATATTAATTATAACAAGAGATTACAAGATATCTTTTTCAAGAAACTGATGTACTCATATTAATACATAGATTTATGGTAGAATTTGGAACATGTGTAATTAATAATTATCAGAGTCGAGGAGTTGTAGCCGAAATAAAAGTGTTCAATGCATTTCTAATACAATTTAACACTCATGATGTATGTATAATTTCAATTCACTATTAGGTAAACTACTACTTACTGTTTTGATAAGACCTTGGAAGATCTTGCAACTTCTAGTTAATCTCACGTTTCACAGTGATGTGATCATAATTATTCCCATTTTAATTGCCTCTTGAACTGATTGGTATGTAAATGTAGATTCGGTTACAATGCAATAATAATAAATAATACCAAGAAGGAAATATAATTCATTATGGAGTTGTAGAACTTAGATATCTCTACATATAACTTATATTTCACTAAAAAATATTAACGTTTATAGATCGTTTGGAATATTTGTATGTCTGTGTTTATCAGTGGCGTGGCGTCCATGGAAGCTGATTTCCACCGGATTCTCTATTCTATTGCTACTAAAGAAAAAATGCAAAAAGTAAGCTAAATCCGCCCCGGCTTGTCCTGAGATTTCTGTTGACGCCACGTCACTGGTGTTTATGCATGAATAAAGAAGGTATGATTTTCTCTCCGCGGATGATGTTTCTTGTGAGATTTTGTAGAAATTTTGGCTTAAAATTGTTTGTCTACTTGTCTTCTCAATTATAATCTACAGTACTGGGGTCAATCAACTTTTTTCTGTTGCTTGTCGCCATGGTGATGTCCTCTGGAATACTTTGTCAAAACTACGATTTTCGGAAGCAATATTCAACAAAAATGTTGTAATATCTCTTGAAAATACGAATATAATAATTACAAATTTTCAACACTTTTCTAAGAAGTTTAATCACCATTGTCTCCTGGGTGACGATAACTGGGGGACAGAATAACAACAAGAAAAAGTTGATCCACCCACTGAACCTAAAATTCCATATTTGGATAGATCTATACCTCTTATTTCTAATTACTTGTCTAAGACGAGATGTTAAACTGTCAGAAGGTGCATCTGGGGGAAATCAATAACCCTGTGTGAAGTACTCAAAGCACTCTAGTTTTTAGTGATTCCGGTCTTTTAAACTAACATAAGGGTGAAAACCAAAAAGTTTGTTGCCTTAACTCATTTAATTAAAATTTTTGTATCAATTTTTCCATTGTACGACGACAAATTAACCATCGAATAATGTACCTTAAGGTACTGTTTTGAGGTTCATTATTGTGTCGTTAATTTTTGTCGCACAACGGAACTTTTTAGTTAGCATTAGAAAAAAAGCGATCGGATTCCTGCTGAATTGACACATACATGCTATTTTTATTATTTTTGTGCATAATACTTCTTGTTTGTATTTGTGATTTTTTTCCAATAATTTTATAATATCCATAAATTCGAAGTAAATATGTACCTACTGCATTTGATATCCTATTAAGAGCGCTGCGTCCCGCATCAGGGCATAGTTTGTTTTCTGCACGCGAAGTTAGTGTGAAGCTGTTTTTGTATTGATTTGTTATTTTTTTATTTTTACAAACTCGTTTGTTATTTAATAACTTTTCTCTGTACCTCGTTAATAGTTTCAGTTGACTTTCATTAAACATTTTTCTTGTTAAATGCTTTGTTTTTTGCTGAATTTAAGCTGGAATCTCTGGAATCACCCTCCCCTCAAGTTCAAGCAAGTTCCGACCTAGAGATGTGTCAATCTCGAGAACGTTGCCCGATTAGTACGGGGAAGGAACGTTCTCGAGAACGCCGCATCTCTACTCCGATCAAGTACACTTCAAATAATCCCACTAGCAGAATGAAGGACTTCTTATCATATCTGACGAACTTTTCAAGTCTATACCTATTTATGGTATCCAATAATTTGACAGACATTCGTTTCAATAACGTTTGACAACTTCACTAATAACAAATTAGTTCTCAATAAATATTGTTTCACAAATTCATAGGTTCGGACCTAGGAATATAAAGGGCAAATCAATTTTAATGACAGCTACTAGCAGCTAGGGATCGCCTATATATCGATGAACCCAATTATCGATGCTTATCCCATAATATACTAGTGACCGCGCCGTCTTTTGTAAAAATAAAAATCCATTGAAAAGTTATTGAAAGTATACAAATAAAACAATATACAATTATATATATAACAAAAGAATTTTTAAACCTTCATTCATATATTTTTCCTCATTCCGACGACATTGACAATTAGTACTCCTTTCATTACAAGTGTCTTAGTAGGTAAGCAGTTTTTTATCTAATTATGTAAAGATGTCTATAAAGAGATATTATTATTATATTATTAATATTAAATATATTATGATCATTGTCACCAGAATAGTACCTACACAAGAAAATACAAACTCAATAAGTGTGCTAGGAGCACTAGTATGTATATCGTCGGGGATAGTGCGTAAGTAACAGGTGTAGATACGAATCTATATTCAAACAAATGCTAAGTCTTTTATTGAAATGAGAAGTTTATCGACAGCTGTTATTTACGCGGTATTGCACTATCCCCGACGATATGGGATAAGCATCGATAATTGACTTTATCGATATAGGCGATCCCTAGCTGCTAGTAGCTGTCATTAAATCTTGCCCTTGCCCTTTATATTCCTAGGTCTGTTACACAAATATTAGCTTAGTGCTAATAGATATATTATTGTCTTATTGAGCCGTCCATTGTTCACGTATTTTTTAGGGTTCCGTACCACAAAGAAAAAACCGGCCAAGAGAATGTCGGGCCACGCTCAGAGTAGGGTTCCGTAGTTCCGAGGTTTAAATTAGGTACAAGAAAGATTTCAAGCTCTATAAAAGGTCGTAAACGCCAAAGTAACTGTAATTACATATTACCTTGGAAGTTATATCGATTATACGCGCCAGATTGAGTGAAATGTTTTAATACAGTATGGCACTTAACTAATACCTATATGTAACGTCCGAAGTATAAGGACACCGCGCGGCACTTATAGGTACGTTATTTTAAAGAAAATTACGAATTTGGCGATAACTCAAAAACGGCTCGACCGTTTACATTGAAAGTGCTTATAAGCAGGGACCGGAAAACCCCTCTTTAAAGTTAAGCCTATTGATAAGGTAACCCTAACAATTTGGTAACCATAACATAAGGTAACCTTTTCATTTGGTAAAATAATTATAATACTAATACATTTCAAATAACGTTCAATTATAATGTTACTTGGATTAATTTTATTGTACAGTCGGTTAGATTTTGTTACCTAAGTATGTATTGTGATGAGTATCTTTTTGGTATCTTCAAAACGGTGATAAAGATCAGATGTCCAGATGTTCGGATTTCCGGCTGTTGTCGACTAGAGGTCGCATTTCTCAACCGATTCATATGAATTGTTGATTCAGTTATTCGTAATTTTTAAATATGGCGAAGATATGGGGTTTGCTAATGTAAAAAATAACAAATAACAACCATTTTGAAGTAGTCGCGAGGTTTACAGCTTACATAGCCACTTGTTTAGTTGTTTTAATGAATCGGTAATATGGAGACTATTGTCGTATCGTATGGTGTAGTCAGGAGTTGGATAGTGGAATTCCTTAACGGTTGCTTGTATACTTTTCGAGTATAGGGTCTGATGGTTTGTTTTTAAGTGTACAATTGAAACTGCAATATCTCGTGTCACATCACAACTTCATTATAACTAACTGTCTACTGAAAAAACAGATTTACCGCGTACATCCATTATAAGTGTACCGACAAGATACTAGTAAGAGTATTAACAATAGGCAACTGAATTCTAGATCTTTTTTTACTCTTCCTAACAACGTATGCTATCCCTTTAATATCAGCGGAAAGCGAAAGAGATAGTAAGTCATGGCAGGTAACAAAGAACCTTTGTTACTTAATTCAAATTCAAATTTAAAATATATTAAATAAAACGATGGTCCATGATACTAGGTTAGTCAACTTGTCAAATATAGTTTCATACCTAAACTAATTAACATAACAATTAACTAATTTAATTGATTATTAATTTAAATTGTTTTATTTTTTCTTCCAAATGGATGAAAATTGTTTTTTTTTTTAGTTTTCAAACCTCATACCTCTGCCATTTCAAAAGAAACAAATAATTTTATCGACACAAATATTTCATATAATTAACTAACCTAGACTTCATAAATCGGTTGAGAAATGTGACCCCTAAGCGAGACCAGCCGGAAATCCGGACAAAATGACATCTGTCTATGTGTAAAGAATTTTCTTTTTATAGTTAAAAAACAATGATACATAATATAACATAATTAACTTTATTTCAAATAACATTTTAATTAATTACTTAAAACATTTTTTTAATGTTATTATAATGATTACGTTTTTAACTATTAATAAAAAAAAATATCATGATTTAATCTTATTATTCAAATCAATTTGAATAATAAGAATATCCACAGAACCATCATTAATATTGCTTATCTTTACAATTTAAGGGTGTAATTTTATTAAAATAATTTGAAGTTCGTTATTGACACATACATCAACCTAAATATATACTTAGATGAAAAGGGATGAGTGAAATGCTAAGGATTATTTTTATTTTATTGTAATCGGGGTAATGGCATTTACTGCACACTAAGACGCAAACCGTAATGAGACGCGGTATTTATTATTGTTTTAAATATAATCAAAATGCAGTTGTGCCTTAACTGAATGCCGCATTAATTGTTATATTTTTTTATCGAAACAATACTTATCTGTATTACGGGGAATGAAGGAAATGATTGTTAATTGTGTTTGGGATAAACCAATATGTGATATCAATGGTGACGGCAAAAATAAATGAATGAATTTTATTTTTTCCGTCTTAGTTATTTGTCAAGCCCCAAAGGCAAAGATGAAATATAAAAAAAAAACAAACAACACACTGTTTTCGCCGCTCGAGCTAAGCAACGCTACCATGGTAACATAAGAAGTTTCTACACCAAAGACTTAAAGTTGAATATTGACTGATTTGACGCTTTATAGCATATTGTTACAAACCTCGCAAGCCAAACACGTTTATGACTTGCAAGAGATAAGAAATTTACTGAGTTACTGTAATTCAAAAACTGACCTAATAAGACATAATTTAGGGATCATATTCGTTCGAACTCGTTCAAAAACCCTTACGTTAAGGTTATTATAGTTCGAATCACATCTGGTAAGCGAATCCCATTAGCTTTGTACCCGATGAACAATACCATTATCTGTATTGTTAGCTGCGGCCACAACTGCCACTTTAAAATGTAAGGCGTTATAAGTGCAAATTACTTTTACACTAAATTAGTCTTAAAGTCAAACGAAATAAGGTTTACTCTTAAACAAAGAGAACACAGATGTTGGTCACTTCGTAAGTGAAAGAGCAGTGAAGCTCGTTTCGATGCTTATAAGACAATAAAGTGACCAACATCTGTGTTCTCTTTGTTTAAGAGTAAACCTTATTTCGTTTGACTTTAAGACTAATTTAGTGTAAAAGTAATTTGCACTTACAACGCCTTACATTTTGAAGTGGCAGTTGTGGCCGCAGCTAACAATACAGATAATGGGTATTGTACATCGGGTACAAAGCTAAGTGGATTCGCTCAGCCAAAAGAATTACTTCTATAAGTTAGGGTTAGTAGTTATTATAACTGCTATTCAAAAACTGAACTAATAACACATTACTTAAGGATCACATTCGTTTGAACTCGGTTCAATACCCTAAAGACTCGGTTAGTGGGACGGGGTAGGTTAGTTAAGGTAGTTATTAACCGCGTTAACTGCAACAACACAGTAACCGTATCATTGAAACAACCATATCATAGGGTTAACAATATGTAAGGGTTTTTAAAAACAACTTCTAAAATAACCTCATCAAAAACCCTTGTTAAGGTAACCGGTTCCGGTCCCTGCTTATAAGGCTTCATTTTTATGAATATTCCATAATTTTTCTATTTTTAGGATATCTGGAGCGAATATTTACAAAACAGCTGACTTTATCAAAAAATTACGTTTGAAGACCCCTATTATTTTTAAAAGACCTATTCAACGACACCCCACACACCAGTTTTGGAACGAAAAAAACACCCCCACTTTATGTGTACCTACTGGAGGTACCCGAAAATATTTTTTTTAGTTTTTATTTTACCGTTTTGTCGGCGTGATACATACACATACTCATACCAAATTTCAGCTTTCTAGTACAAAAGATCACGGAGCTAAGCCGCGGACGGACAGACAAGACAGACCGACGGACATGGCGAAACTATAAGGGTTCCTAATCGACTACGGAACCCTAAAAACGGAACAATTATTAAGATCACTTTGGTGTCCGTCCGTCCGTCCGTCTGTCAAGACTTATCTCGGGAACGCGTAAAGGTATCGAGTTGAAATTATAAACCATACACTCAGGTATACAGTCCCTTGAAGTCCCGAAAAACGTATATTTCGACACTCTTAAACAAAATGTATAGGGTATTTTCCGTTGATCTAAAACTATGACATTTTGGCCTTGGCAAGTAATATTGTTTTATACTATGGAAAAATCTGAAAACAATACATTTGTAATTAAATCATAAAAAATATACTATTTTTCCAAAATCTTATTTGGAGAATCCGGTTACGTTAACTTTGCACCTCATATGTATCCGGAGCCATACATACCAGATGCAAACTTAACCCCGTCAGTTAAGATAGGATAAGGTATGCAATATGCGAAACCCGCAGTGCGCGAGTCAGACTTGCACCTTGCCGGTTGAATGTAAATAGAAAGTTCAGGGGGGGTATTCGACCAATTTTAGAGATATAATGGAGATCTCTCCTTTTCATCGCCATCCGTCACTTTTGACGTGTGCCTACTTGACAAGTGGCGATATCCATAGAACATCGCAACTTCGTCAATTCGGACGCGCAAATTTTTGCTTTCTTTGTATGTGACGGCATAAATAACAGGCGCATACTTTAAATTGACCGCGTAGACCGTGAAATTAGTCCGTTACGTTTCGTTCAAAACAGAAATTTATATACATGAATAACATTTTTGACAATCATTATCGCCTTCGTATTTCCAAAATTGAGATGAGATATGTCACTTTTAAGCTCATCGCATTTAAATGACAGTTCAATGGCGATATAACTGTTATCTAATGGAGATTTGACGTTTGGCGATATCTCCAACGGCATTCTCGAATTGGGCCCCTGGTTAGGATTGTATATTATACTAGAGTCCGGCCGAAATCGGCTTTTCAGCAGAATCTTGGGTTTCGTCTAATTTTCGACCGATAACGAAAATGGTTTTTGCATTATACAAAGTCGGTCAAGGTCGAGTCTGTCTCGCGCTCTGCAGGCTCCGAATATTACAATAACAAAAAGATAAACTGAACAGAGCGACAACCGTACCCTACCGTTGGAAAACCATTGCCTCATACATGGACGCAGGTGAGGGTTAGTTTACCAACTGCAAATAAGTTTGTAATAACATAGAGATATAGTTATTGTAAAGTAACTACAAATTTACGGTATTCGGACCTTTTTATTTTAATGTGCTACATAATGTTGCTTCTTGCTAAATTTCATGATTTTAGGTCAGCGGGAAGTACCCTATAGGTTTTGATTCCCTTGCTAGCGTCAACGAATGCAGCATAAACGCTCATATTTTATAAATTGCGTTGACTTAGAAGTTTTATTTTTCACGGCTCCAATGGGTGTTCGAAATTAATTTCAGGGAGATACCTTCATGCGTTCTTGACAGACGGACAGGCAGCCGGACAACAAACAGATCCTATAAAGTTTCAGTTTCTGTCGACTGAGGTACGGCACCCTAAAAATAGGTTGTTCGCTGTTCAATGTAATAATAACTGTTTTTTTGTTACACCTAGAAGGAGAAAAAGCCTAATTAAAAACGAAATAAATTTAAAGACGATAAAGCAATAGTAGGCTGAAAGACGCGCGAAAACAGGGAACCCATCAAAAACATTACATGTAGAAAAATTGCAAGTCTCGCAACCTTCTACCGAAAAATGTTGTGAGATACAATATAAAACCAAGTCGGTTAATTTATTCAGTACCTATCAAAGTGACCCTTCGCCTATATGACAACATTGACATACATTTTCACCGGATTACATAACTAAAAACATATTACCATAACCGTTGTAGTGCCCGCATTAATATTAAACATATTTATCTTTATAATAAATGTAATGACTTGGCCATCGTACACGGTATCAATATACTCTACATTATAAATAATGATAATAAAATCTACCAAATTTTATTAACGCTTTGAATGTCACGCATACAAACGTAAATTCCTACCCATTGTTTCATCTTGGCCGTCCTGAAATAAAAGATGGACCTGGCCCGACCGGCAAAAGAGGACGGCAGAAGAAAATATGGGCAGCCGAGATAGTAAAAACAGCTGAAAAGAACTGGAGAAGCACCGCTCATTACCGAATGAAATGACCATACTATCTAATTTGGAATGGATAAATAAAGCTTAAAAATATAATAATCACTTTAATAAAAGGAGATTTACTCGGATTCTTATATACTTATGTTGTCGTGCGATGGCCAAGTCATTACATTTATTATAAAGATAAATATGTTTAATATTAATGCGGGCACTACGACGACGGTCATGGTAATATGTTTTTAGTTACTCGTATGTAATTCGGTGAAAATGTATGTCAAAGTTGTCATATAGGCGAAGGGTCACTTTGATAGGTACTGAATAAATTAACCGACTTGGTTTTATATTGTATCTCACAACTTTTTTCGGTAGAAGGTTGCGAGACTTGCAATTTTTTTACATGTAATGTTTTTGATGGGATCTCATTTCTTTTTGTGAGTGGTCTTCCTTATTTTATTTAAGGACTACTACCTGTGTATCCGCAACTGTCTTTCTTAAACCCCACTCTCTGTCTCTGTGGGCTTTTCTCGAAAGTTTTGATAAAGCAATTTTTGACAAGCCAGGACGGAAATACTTCTTAGTGTATTATAACTCCGAAATTGCGGAGTTTTGCACTTGAACACTACCGAAGTTGACATTAATTAGATGTAAACCACACAGACTTGTCACTCCCTCTCATGATCCATAATGACCCCTCTCCTTATCCCCCTTCTCATTATCTCATTATAATGATTCTCATGATTCCTCTCATGGCGATGGTGATGATGATGGTGGTGATGATGGCGGCGATGATGGTGGTAGTGGTAATGGTAGTGGTTATTGTGTTGGGGATGTGGTTGAGGTAATGTTCGTGGTGGTAATGTGGTGAGGATGTTGATTTTATGATTATCGTCATCACCATCACCACAAGCATTGTCATCAGTTCATCACAATCGTCATCATAATCATCACCAATACCACCTTCATCTCAGAGGTGGTGGTGAATGATTCTTCATTCACCACCACCATCATCATCATCATCATCATCATCACCAACATGTCCATCACTACCACCTGTCACCACTTTCATCAACACCATCTCATCACCACCACCAGTCACCATAATCATCTGAACAATCCAACACCCTCATTACCAACACCTGTCCCCAGCTTCATCATCATCACCAGCGCCCCCATCACCACCACCGCCACCAGTTACCACCATTATCATCATCGTTACCATCACGATTCCAACTCACTGCCCCTGCGGGGTGAGGTAACTCAATTCGGTGCGGTGGTGAGCGTGTACACTGTATATATTAATAAGTATTCTGAGGTCTTAGTATCTAAACCAGGTTATATGAACCGCAAAGTTAACAATGTAATCGTGTATTTTTTATAGGGTTAATAAGGAAATACAAACTTATCTATGCAGCTCGCATAACTGGAAAACTACACGGAAATTTTGTAATGTTTAGGTTTTTTTATGATTTGTATACCAAACCGTAATAGAGCTCAAAATTTCAAGCTTGTATGTTTACTAGTAACTTAGAATTCGTATGATCATAATATGTAAATGAGTCAGTGAGTGACAAAATTAAGGAACTTTGACTGGCAATAATTCCTAAACTACTGGTTCAAATTGAATGTAATTTGGAATATGTCTAGGATATATTATGTCCTCCTGGTCCCTAAAAATTCAGGCTTCTAGCTTTGTCCACAACGAAATAGAGGGGGTTTGAAAATGGTCTGAATGGCTTCGAGAAAAGGATGTTACGGCGTGCCGGCAAGCGCGTTTGCTCAACTTGACGGGGGCGCTACCGTGCCCCCAGATTTTGACTAATGTTGCCTACGTCTACTTTAGTAGACATTTAATCGCATTAAAAAATGGGATATATTTAAATGCACATCTGTATAATTTTTCAGCACACTAGGTAACTCCACTAATTAACTGAATGCATAACAGAAAAACGAATGCTGTGCAAAAAAAATTATTAACTGAACATGTCCTACAAAAAAAACTTAAACATCATACAAAACGAGATGACCTTTTTAACCGAACTCACACCAAAAATATGGTTCGTACATCGGATATATTTGAAAGTTTCACCAAAAATACTGACTTGCACACTAATTATCCTCGCACTGCACACTAAGATCGGATTCGGCCGGGTTAGGTTAAGTTAGTTTTTTTTTTATATCCAGTCAAACAGTTTTGCAAATACCTATAAATAGTATATTGAATTCGCATTATGTAGTGTGCATAATTAGTGTGCAAGTCAGTATTTTTGGTGAAACTTTCAAATATTTTGATCGAAAAAAGGGAATATACAGATATCGATGCCTTAAAAAATAGGATCGATTGACATATTGCATTTAATCAAGACATTTAATCGCATTAAAAAATGGGATATATTTAAATGCACATCTGTATAATTTTTCAGCACACTAGGTAACTCCACTAATTAACTGAATGCATAACAGAAAAACGAATGCTGTGCAAAAAAAAATATTAACTGAACATGTCCTACAAAAAAAACTTAAACATCATACAAAACGAGATGACCTTTTTAACCGAACTCACACCAAAAATATGGTTCGTACATCGGATATATTTGAAAGTTTCACCAAAAATACTGACTTGCACACTAATTATCCTCGCACTGCACACTAAGATCGGATTCGGCCGGGTTAGGTTAAGTTAGTTTTTTTTTTATATCCAGTCAAACAGTTTTGCAAATACCTATAAATAGTATATTGAATTCGCATTATGTAGTGTGCATAATTAGTGTGCAAGTCAGTATTTTTGGTGAAACTTTCAAATATTTTGATCGAAAAAAGGGAATATACAGATATCGATTCAAATACATGCCTTAAAAAATAGGATCGATTGACATATTGAAAAATATATTATCCCATTTCACGAAGTTCTTATTTTCGGCTTGGCCGTAGCGTAGCTTCGGCTGGTTTGTGGCGGAACACGAAAATACCACCGAATCATGAATTTTGCTTCAACACGGTCAGTATATTTTCGAATTAGACCTTAAAAAACTAGACAAGTGTTTTGTTAAATAATATATTTACAAACACCTATTTGTAAAAATAATAGTTTGTAAAACGATTAAGTTGTAAATGGCAATTGGTAATATGTACAGTTTGTGAAATTTAATCTTTAAAAAACTTTATTTATGAAATAAGTAATTATTTCTCTAACGTGTTTTTATGAAATGATAGTAAACCATTTATTTATATATGTATGTACATACCTATTATAAATATATGTAACTAGCTGTTGCCCGCGACTTCGTCCGCGTGGAACCTTTATCTTGAAAATTTTACATCTTTATTATTTTCAGATCTAAGTAATGTTGAAATTGCTAAACGTGCTTTTTTTTGCAATTGTTTACGAAATAGTAACGAACCCTCCGACTCGCTCTTGGCCTTTTTTTCGGCTAATTTGCTCTTATTACGCGGTATCATTATAAAATCAGGTACATCTACGAACGAATAGCTTTACTAAATTCGATGAGTTTAAGAACGACGTTTATAAAATCTTTGATTCGAATAATAATGCCTTTACACAAAGTTTCAAGTACCGCACTCAAAAAATACAACGATACAAACTTTCATCCTCTTTTTAAACCCCTTTAGGGGTAGAATTAACAAAAACGCTGAAATTACTTTTCTTGTACTCTAATTATATGCCTTTATACAAAGTTTAAAAACCCGCAATCAAAAAAAATGTTTGATCTTCATACAAACTTTCAACCCCTTTTTCACCACCTTCGGGGCTGAATTTCCAAAAACGCTGGTATGAGTTTACTTATCGTTTAATAAAATAACTTTTTACAAAGTTTCTAATTCCTAACTTAAAATACAACTTATACCCGATACAACCGTTCATCCTCTTTTTAACCCCCTTCGGGGTAGAATTTTCAAAAACGCTGAAATTACTTTTCTTGTATCCTAATTATATGCCTTTATACAAAAATTTAAAATCCCGCAATCAAAAAAATTTTTGATCTTCATACAAATTTTCAGCCCCTTTTTCACCACCTTCGGGGCTGAATTTTCAAAAACGCTGAAATCACTTTTCTTGTACTTTTATAATATGCTTTTATATAAAGTTTTAAGTCCCGCAGTCAAAAAAAAATTTGATCGTCATACATACTTTCAACCCCTTTTTAACCCTTTTAAGGGATGAATTTTCAAAAACGTTGAAATTAGTTTTCTTTTCTTTTATTTTAATACCTTTTTACGAAGTTTCAAGTTCCTAGCTTAAAATTAAATTTGAACCCCAAGACAAACTTTCATCCCCCTTTTGACCCCCTTAGAGGTTGAATTTTTAATAACGATCAATTAATGTAATTTTTTTATTCTCATGTATGCCTTTATAAGAAGTTTCAAAGAATTTGTAATGGATTTAAACTTTCAACCCTTTTTTAACCCTTTTAGGGGATGAATTTTTAAAAACGCTAAAATTACTTTTCTTGTATTTTAATAGTATGCCTTTGTACAAAAATACAAAGATACAACCTTTCATCCTCTTTTTAAACCCCTTTAGGGGTAGAATTAACAAAAACGCTGAAATTACTTTTCTTGTACTCTAATTATATGCCTTTATACAAAGTTTAAAATCCCGCAATCAAAAAAATTTTTGATCTTCATACAAATATTCAACCCCTTTTTCACCACCTTCGGGGCTGAATTTTCAAAAACGCTGAAATGACTTTTCTTGTATTTTAATAATATGCTTTTATATACAGTTTAAAATCCCGCACTCAAAAAAATATTTGATCACTATACAAACTTTCAACCCCTTTTTTACCACCTTAGGGGATGAATTTACAAAAACTCTGAAATTACTTTTCTTCCATTTTATTTTGATACCTTTTTACGAAGTTTCAAGTTCCTAGCCAAAAAAAAAACTTGTACCCCATACAAACTTTGCACCCCCATTTAAACCTCTTAGGGGAGGTATTTCCAAAAATCCCTTCTTATCTCTAGCCCACGTTATAAAAGTAACCTACTGTGCAAAAATCAACTCTCTAACATTGGTAGTTTCGGCTGTGCGTTGATGAGTCAGTCAGGACTTCTTCTTTTATATATATAGATTATCTATTAAAACCTGTTTAAGTTAGTAGCACCACCTAGAACTGTAGACTTCGCGAATCTGTTTCGAATAGATGAAATATAATATAAGAATCACCTTTTGGAACTAATTCTATAAACTAAGTCAATATAAAACCTATACATATAATTACTGAACCTGTTCACAAAATTTCACTGGCCTGTTGGCAGGAATACCCGGAAATGTATAACGGGCAATCTGGACAAGCGGATAAACGAAATCATTTTTATCCAAGCTAAAGGGGTGACGCTTTGCTCTCTAGGTCCAAATAGTTATTTGTTATACAAGGGGGGAAAGTTGTATTTTACCCGCGAGTGTTTATTTGAAACACGAGCTAGCGAAAGGATCCTATGATTGACCACGAGCGAAGCGAGTGGTTCAAAATAGAATCCTGAGCGTAGCGAGTGTTTCAATACACGAGACGTAAAATAACTTTTCGCCCGAGTAAACCACAAAACTTTTCACCTCACTACAGCGAGGAAAAAGGAATAAGGGTTTGTAGGGTAGTTTAGCCGGTTTTCGGCCAAGTAAGCAAAATTTCGAGTTCAGGTGGATTTATTGGGCGATATATTTAGCAAACCTTAGTCTAAGTATTATTTACGAATCTTAGACATATTGTAGTTTCCTATTTCGTATCACATTTTGCCATGAATAATATAGTTTTATTTTTATAATATAAAATATCAGAAAGTAGCTACTAAGTTGGCTTTCGGCCGCTTGTTTTGGTTTACGGCCGTTTATTTAGCCAGTTCTCGGCCACTGTTATTTATATTTTAAATGACCCTTATTTGAGAAACAATAGGTTTTCATATTCAATAAAACAAAAAAGTAAAAATCAATGGAAAATGTAATTAGCTGCAACCTTTTTTTTACTGGATTAATACGGCTGACATCTAAAAATATTTGAGTCGACTTTCGGCCGTCTTATATTTATAGGGACGAAAATGGAACACATACAAATTGTTTTTCGGCCGTATGATAAAGCAGGGCCGAAAAACTAAATTTGTTTTAGTTTACGGCCGCTTTCTGTCACCGCGGCCGAAAACAAACAATACTCTCCACCAATGCTCGGCCATGTTAACCGCAGTGGCCGGCCGTAAACTCGCTTTTAAAAGACTTATTTTCAGCCATTCCTTTTTAATTTTTAGTTACCGGCCGAAAACTAAATTAATCGTTTCTATTTTCCGGCCATTATCATTTACCTAGGCCGAAAACCAGTTATTCAAAATGTAGTTCTCGGCCGCCAAAAACAAACAATCATAAACTGATTTAAATCATTAATTTGCTTAAGATACATGCGGCCGGCACCTAAATACATGAAAGAGATTGTATCCAAATTTGTAATTGACATGATGTTTATTAAATTGATTTTAATTTAATAGCGATTTTGATCATTTAATAATATACGTATTCAAGTTATTTCTCGGCCCGGAGGCCGGAAGGTAAATGATTTTACGAAATGCAATCTAGTCATCCGGCCATCACATTTGAAAGGATTTTGTTACATATTTTATACATTTGAATATAAATGACATTATTTCAACTCTTCTAGAGCGTATAGAAGTCAAAGAAATGTTTCTAAAACCAAATAATCAACATTTTAACTTATCTTGAAGAAAATGGCGCGCACTATTTTTTTCACTAATTTTGACACACACTCACACTGACTAAATTGCGTTGGCGTACTGGCGAGCCAATTGAAACGTTATTAAGCGAAAACATTTAGGAGGCGTCAGTGTTAAGCGAATTTGAAAGACAACAGTAT
Source organism: Apotomis turbidana (assembly GCA_905147355.2). Lineage (NCBI taxonomy): Eukaryota > Metazoa > Arthropoda > Insecta > Lepidoptera > Tortricidae > Apotomis > Apotomis turbidana. The sequence goes on along the minus strand of LR990280.1, from coordinate 40,651,385 downwards.
TTTTTTGAATGAGTGAGGTCAAATTTTCTTGTTATTGTAGTTTTACTGCGTAGAGGCCGAAAACCAGAGGGGGCCGGGAAACCGGCTAAACTACCCTACTATATCTTTGAAAAATATCTGCAATAATCAACCAATTTGCCATTTATTAAAACTGAGGTCTAATTAGCTTTCATGTAGGGTCGTTCTCAAAATATTTGCACCGCTGCGTTAATTTTGCATTTTTTTTTAAAGTTGCGATTTCTTCTTTTATTTTTCATAGGATGGCTAGAAATATATTCAGACAATTGATATCACGTCGAGGGAAGTAGTTAAATTGAATATCTTAGAAAATATAGGTGTTTGAAATTTTAGGTCGACAGGTGAAAGACATCGATGTCAGGTAAACGACATTTGTTACCAGGTTATCGACAAAAGGTGCAGGTTTGCGACAAATATTTTCTAACTTAACTGAATTTGTTAGCAAGTTAACGACGACGGTTGCAGGTAAATGACATTTTAAATAAAACCTACGTTGAACTGTTAACTAGTGCTTTTTTGATTGTGTTTTATTTTTATTTTTTCCTTATGTTAGTAATTTGCATAAAGAAAACAAGCATTTAATTCTCATCTCATAGGACATTTTTCAGGAGGTTTTTTGAAGCCTTTACAATCCAGAAAGGTCATAACCGGCAAAAATATGCAAAACTCAAGCATTGGGTATGATTGATGATTGACATGATTTTATAAATTTCTTATGAAGGTTCAACAGCGAATCATTTAAATAACGTTTCTGCATCCTAATGCTGCCTCTTTTGAGATATTGTTTCTTACCCGCTGAGTTACCTACTGCTGTTTTCGTCATCTTCGAGGATTTCCTTCACATCTGATTACCAGAAAGCCTTCGGATGCGTTAGGTAGGATAAGCTATGGGAGGTATTGTCTGAAGCTGCCAGCATATCTGGTAACCTTTACGAGTCTGGATACGGAATGGTGACGGTAGGAGATGTCACATACAAGAACTTTAAATTCCGGAAAGGCGTACGAAAGGGATGCATCATATCCCCAATACTATTTAACAGATATGGAGCCCTTGAAGGTACGTGGTAGACATCGCCTATTTTGCATCACCCGAAGCAGAAGTGGCCCAACTTTTGGAATGAGTCAAAACAACCAGCCTCAGAATGGGTCTGGATATTAATTAAACAAAAAACCGAGCTGATGATAGTCGACCATTTACTAGTCGACAAAGTACTAACCTGCTTCAAGAGTTCGAAACTGTTGATCACTTCCAGTACCTTGGCTCCATTGTCACAAATAGAGGCACATGTAAACCAGAGATTCGCAGACGAATCGGAATAGCCAAAACAGCGATGAACCAACTCGGCCAAAATATAGAAAAATAGAAATATCCCTAACCGGACTAACATGCACCTCGTCTGGCACTTGTCTTCTCTATATTTCTTTATGGGGCTGAGACCTGGACGGTCAAAGCCGCTGACAGGCAGAGGATTGATGCTTTCAAAATCTGGTGCGGGCGCCACCTGCTAACGACTCCTAAGACAGCTTGAAAGTAAAATGGAATACTCAAACTAAGCTATTTCGGTAATATATATGTTTTTATAACAACGAAACATGAGTTCAGACACGGCGAGTGACCGATAAAACCTGGTTTTTAAATAATTTTGTATAAGTGTTTAAATAATTGTCGTTCGCTTGCCGTATGTGTCGTTCGCCTGTTTTTTTATAGACAAGTGAACGACATACAGGAGATGGACAAAATGACAGTTATGTCATCAAAACAAATAAAGTATTTCGTTGATGAACTGCATATTTATACACATAATAGTAGACCATACTTTACGCGTTATAAGTTAAAATAAATGCAATAGTACACACGTCAACCAAAATATGGAAGGCAGAATATAGACTACATACCCATTACAAACTCCCGTTCGCGTAAGTGTATGTATCATATTTTTTTAGTGGAGCACACTGACGACGTGTCACTCGGGACAGTGTTAGGTGGCAACTGAAGGTCTCGATTTATGCGGTGTGAGGCAGGGGAAACAAAATAGTAGTCGCACAATTGTAATGTTTGTCTCATGACAAGTGAACGACAAAAAATAGCGTGGACAAACTTAAATTGCAAATAATTCGCAACATAGGCATAGTATTAGTATTCGATATGGTAGTATTCAATCCTCATCATATATGAAAATAAAATGGAGTACTTACTGAACTTAAGCTAAGTCGGTATATGTTTTTATTACAACGAAACATGAGTACCTCGCGTTGGGACACGGCAAGTGACCGACAAAACCTAGTTTTAAATCGTTTTTTTGGCTATTAATATACTTTAGTTTTAATTAAAAGCATTTGGCCTCTATGTAAAAAGTGTCTATCGATATGTGTTGATAATTGGATATTTAAAATAATGCGGTGTAAAAAACTTCTTCTAAGTCAAACCTGTTAACAGGTGGCGGTGCAAATATTTTGAGAACGACCCTGTAGGTATTTTAAACGGGATTTTTCAGAAAATAAGCTCATGCCAAATTTTACTTTAGCTGCGTTGAAACGTCAAAACTCTTTCTCCACATGTGGATAAAAAGCGATTTTCTCAATAGATATCAAACAAACAAACTGGGCTTTCCGAGCTAGTGAGGTGAAAATGATGTTTAAATCCATAATCCATCAGAGAGTATGATCAAATTGTATGCGCGATTGCTTTGTAAAATATCGCTAGTAACTGAAAATACCGCGGATTCAATGAAAAAATACGTACCTAATATTTGTATATTTATTTTACACCGTCATCAGGCCAGGAGATCTGGTGCGCGCTGAGGCCGCGAAGGACACGGCGAGAGGCCGGCTTATTGCTGACCGGTTGAACGCGCAGGATGAAGTGCCAGAGCAACTAACAGTAGACCTGATCAAAGAAGAGATGCTGATGCAGCAGGACGCGAAGGGTTTCATCCTGGTGGGCTTCCCCAAGAGCCCGCGCATGTCTAGCATGTTCCACCGGCAGGTCAAGTGGCCGGAGAAGATCGTGGCGCTAGAAGTAGATGATGAGGTTTAATAATCCATACTAATATTATAAATGCGAAAGTGTGTCTGTCTGTCTGTCTGTCTGTCTGTCTGTCTGTCTGTTACCTCTTCACGCTTAAACCGCTGAATCGATTTTGATGAAATTTGGCATGGAGATAGTTTAAGATCCGAGGAAGGACATAGGATAGTTTTCATCCTGGAAATTATCCCTAAAAAGATTGAAAAGTGAGTAAGTAATTCATGATGACATTGATGACCCTGTCGGAAATGTAATGATCAGACCAAAAGCACAATTGCTCTTACATTTTCTTAGGCGCTTTAAATAATCCCTTTTATTAATTAAGGTGATTAGGTGGATATCTATCGTGTTGTACGAGGTTGCTTCCATACTTCCAAGTTCCACGCGGACGTAGTCGCGGGAAAAAGCTAGTATAATATAATATAATAGTTTAACAATAGTTTACACATGAGCTAACACAATGGCATTTGATGTCAACATTTTTACAGTCGGCAGTCAACATTTAACCGCAACCACATTCCATTTAAACATACTTTTTACTATGTTGGGGGAAAAAAGAGAACTGCCAGTATTACCCTCCGCAAACACTGTTGCCGACGCTTTCCAGTGTTTTTAACCCCGATGAAAAACGAGGGGTGTTACGCTATGCGGGCGCGCATCGCGCTCCATCCGACTTGGTCTACGGGGTGTACCATGATGATGTCCGGTCCGGGCCTAGGCGAGGAATCATAATAAAGCACCATTCCGAATACTTTCGATTGATATAAAGCTCGCGAGTGTCGCTGCCACGACATTGCGTGTTTTTTGGTTACCCTTCTATTAAAGTCAAACGTTTCATATAATGTCTCATTTCATAGATGTATTATTTCACCGAAAGCATTTTTCTCTGAAACCGTAAAATATTGGATTGTCTTAAATCAAAATTATCCTTGGCACTTATTTTCTTTTGAGCAGTAGGTAGGTACTTATATAATAATTCTATAGAGAGATATTTGATTTGGTTAGTGTTGGTTTTATGTTTAAGGCAACAGAAGGATGGTTTTAGAAACTCGACAGCGGCAAAGCCTCAGTTTAACTGGAGTAATCAAAATCAGAGGATCTAATTTCGAAGCTTACAGTTCATAAAATAGCACCATCATATTTAGACGCTCCACTTTAGCGATGCTTATGTGCCAGAAATTACTGGGGGTCGGGACACACTTGATGTATGAATAAAGTGTTATATTCCAAATTCTAAATAACGAGATTTTACCTCACTGAAACAAAAAACAAATCGTACAGCTAGCCAGCAAAATTCAGTCGCCTGGGTATTAATTCACAGGTGTTTATACCAACGTACGAAAGGGTCTTTACCAAATAATGAAACAACACGTGATATAAATTAGCTGACTGTTCTTTTCCATATCAATCTATAGTTATAAACCGATTATGAACGGATCACGTATTTACGTGAACTGCGCGTCTCGTGCACGCACGTTTCGCGCTCACCGCGGAGCTGAGGCAGCAGTTTTTTATCGCATCTGCCCGGCAGCTATGTCTTCCCACGCACGCTTATATACTCCCAGAATACCTGTGGGGTGAAGAGTATTTCCAAACGGCCCAGTGCTCAGTAATGTAACATTTAAATCTAGTGTTTGTGACAAGTGATTTGAAATAAGTGCTCCGTAAGCCAGGTATGTGGATATCATTAGTTATTTAAGTACTTGGGCATGGCGAAATATTAATTCCCTGAAGAAAAGCGAAGAAGCAGAGATCTTATACGATAAACCTATGTACTTGTGTGACGGGCATCGTAGCTCCCTTACCTAGGTATTAACCGGTTTAAGTGCCCTTATTTAAATCAATAGTCTAACGAATTCCTGTTGTTTACATATGCGTCTACTGTACTGTTACGTGATATCTGTTGTGATAAATGTATGTAGGACTCTTTATGTGTCATTCTCAGAATTGAAAGGTTCTAGACTAATTTACTAAAGGAAAGTAATGAAAAAGTAAATGATTTCCTCTTCAGGAAAAATAAAATATCGCAATGTGCGGAAAGTGGTGGTTGGCTGTGTTGGCGGGCCTCTTCTTGGCTGCGAGCGTGGACGCGCGCCGCAAGACCAAACGAGACGACATCGACACCTTGAAGTCCATCGAAGACGTGGAGTACGACGAAGACGTCGACGGGGTAAGGAACTTCAACATGAGCAGCTCTCGTGAATCCCTGGGGGTTGTGACCGCTCGGATTGGTTCTACATCGCTGATAACTATGTAACCTTTCTGCACTGGCTGTCGTCCTTGTATAACCTCTGAAGTTCCAATGTCCTACTATACAGTGTGTTACCGCCAAGTAGGCTTTTCTTAAAGTAGAGTAAAGTAACATAGATCTTTAACGTATCCATGACCTTAATTTAATTAATTAACTTAAATTCAGGCTTTATTAACTTTCTTACAAAATTTTAATTGCCAGTGTAAAGTAAATTGACAAGTGAGTGTTAAATGACAGCGTGATATGAGTAACGACAATTATGCTGTACACCCACTACATTGAATGTGCGGATTTAAGAAATTTAATTGTGCAGTTAATTTACATAATTATGATTAGCTAATACATGCAAACAATTCCTAATGGATCATATTATTATCAGTTTTAATAAATGCCTGCATGCCGGTAACAGGTTGTATATATATATATATATATATATATATATATATATATATATATATACATGTGAATTAACTGCACAATTAAATTTCTTAAATCCGCACATTCAATGTAGTGGGTGTACAGCGTAATTGTTGTTACTCATATCACGCTATATCATTTAACACTCACTTGTCAATTTATTTACTGTACATTACTGGCAATTAAAATTTTGTTAGAAATTTAATAAAGCCTGAATTTAAGTTAATTAATTAAATTTAGGTCATGGATACGTTAAAGATCTATGTTACTTTACTCTACTTTAAGAAAAGCCTACTTGGTGGTAACACATTGTATATACACATAACATAAACTTCAATTAATATTTAACTTTCTGTCTATTTGACAAGGCTTAAATCAAATTACTTAACTATGGTTACGACTGACTAGGAATAAGATCGAAATGTATCCCACCAAAACATTTTCATACTTCATAAACTGTACACCTTAGTCAGAATATGTGGTTTGGCCGGCTGGACCTAAAACGGACAACAGAAAAGTAATGAAAAGTGACAATTGTAGTAGCGAAATGCAGCGAGATATTCACAGGAATCTGCCAAAGGTCTTCATAGTCTACATGAAATAATTTGGTAACCCTATGATAGGTAGGTAAGTAGGTATTTGTTATTGTAACAACTGAACAGACTCCTAATAGATGATTAAGTTTTAAATAAAAGTAGGCTACTAACAACTTTAATTAATGCTGTCATGAGTTTGAGATTAGGAGTAAGTGCTGGTCCGTACGTACTTAGGTATTATTACCGTAATAGCGTAATTGTTGACACAGAAAAAGTTAACGGCAATCCTCGAAAGCTGATACTGTTATAACCATATTTTTGCCTTTCATGATGGATTCTTAGCTCTATTCCTACATAACGCTATTAGTCATTTTTATCATCGACGGCATGAAATATGATTTTAAGATTAGAATAATTATATAATAGTATATATAGGTATATATTATGAAATATATTATTATATTAAGACCCATATTTTGTCAAAATTCCCCCGTGTTGATTGGTTTCCATTAATTGTATGAAATAATGCCAAACTGAAACTCCGATTTCCTTCTTTAAACACAGGTAGAGCCGTGCCAATGTGGCGTGTTCATGTCCCAGCAAGTCGGCATCAAGGAGGGGCGGCGCAGTAGGCCCCGCGGCCCGCCACAGGGCGAGCCAGTGGTTACCTACGACACCGACGCACCGAGCCTGCCCTGCGGCTCCGCGGGATTCAAGCACTGCATTAGCAAGTGCCTGGATGTGGTGAGTAGCTGATGGAACTAAGTTGAGCCAGCAGAGGGGCGGTGCAACAGGCCCCGCGGCCCGCCACAGGGCGAGCCAGTGGTCACCTACGACACCGACGCGCCGGGCCTGCCATGCGGCTCCGCGGGCTTCAAGCACTGCATTAGCAAGTGCCTGGATGTGGCGAGTAGCAGATGGAACTAACTTGAGCCAGCAGTGGGGCGGTGCAGCAGACCCCGCGGCCCGCCACAGGGCGAGCCAGTGGTCACCTACGACACCGACGCACCGAGCCTGCCCTGCGGCTCCACGGGATTCAAGCATTGCATTAGTAACTGCCTGGATGTGGTGAGTAGCAGATGGAACTAACTTGAGCCAGCAGTGGGGCGGTGCAGCAGACCCCACGGCCCGCCACAGGGCGAGCCAGTGGTCACCTACGACACCGACGCGCCGGGCCTGCCATGCGGCTCCGCGGGCTTCAAGCACTGCATTAGCAAGTGCCTGGATGTGGTGAGTAGCAGATGGAACTAACTTGAGCCAGCAGAGGGGCGGTGCAACAGGCCCCGCGGCCCGCCACAGGGCGAGCCAGTGGTCACCTACGACACCGACGCGCCGGGCCTGCCATGCGGCTCCGCGGGCTTCAAGCACTGCATTAGCAAGTGCCTGGATGTGGTGAGTAGCAGATGGAACTAACTTGAGCCAGCAGTGGGGCGGTGCAGCAGACCCCGCGGCCCGCCACAGGGCGAGCCAGTGGTCACCTACGACACCGACGCACCGAGCCTGCCCTGCGGCTCCACGGGATTCAAGCATTGCATTAGTAACTGCCTGGATGTGGTGAGTAGCAGATGGAACTAACTTGAGGCAGCAGTGGGGCGGTGCAGCAGACCCCGCGGCCCGCCACAGGGCGAGCCAGTGGTCACCTTCGACACCGACGCACCGAGCCTGCCCTGCGGCTCCACGGGATTCAAGCATTGCATTAGTAACTGCCTGGATGTGGTGAGTAGCAGATGGAACTAACTTGAGCCAGCAGTGGGGCGGTGCAGCAGACCCCGCGGCCCGCCACATGGCGAGCCAGTGGTCACCTACGACACCGACGCACCGAGCCTGCCCTGCGGCTCCACGGGATTCAAGCATTGCATTAGTAACTGCCTGGATGTGGTGAGTAGCAGATGGAACTAACTTGAGCCAGCAGTGGGGCGGTGCAGCAGACCCCGCGGCCCGCCACAGGGCGAGCCAGTGGTCACCTACGACACCGACGCGCCGGGCCTGCCTGCCGGGCTCCGCGGGCTTCAAGCACTGCATCAGCAAGTGCCTGGATGTGGTGAGTAGCAAACTCGACCCGCCGTACTAAACTCGATCCGCAAGAACTTGGTTGTAGGAGTTTGTGAGTGGTGGAAGAGTTGCATTTAACCCCCGTAAGGTGCCATAAATTTAACATTTGTATCGGTGTGTATAATTGTATGTGCTATTCTGAGTGTCTGTTTGTAGCATCGCAGCTCTCAAACGGTGAAACCGATTTGAGTGCGGATTTAAAGTCGAAAATCTTGTCTGTCTAGATAGTCTAAACTAGATAGATTAAAACAATCGGTCTAGATATTAAACTAAATTTTATTTATCTTTCATTGGAACTGGTGGCAAGCTCTCTGACAATTTTTAAGCTAAACTTTCACATAAATAAGAGCTCGGTTTAATGAGAGCAAATTCACGATATATTTATTTATATAGACAATAGGCTAGTACCTATTGAACCTAATTACCTAATTCTGTAATACTGTAGTCGGAATCCCCATTAAAATTCAACTCTATTAAATACAATTTGAATTAATTTTGTCTTTGGCTCTCCCTCCTTTGCCTTCACTAGGTATAAATAGCTGGCTCCTCGCGATAGGTACCTTAATTTCATAGAATCTATGAAGAGAATAGTAATCCTTATTTCGTGTTTAGATTCTCAAGTACCTCCCCCGAGCGGGCCCCGTTATCTGCGGCGCGGTGGAGCGCGACGTTCACCGTGAGAAAGCGTTTCTTTTCATCAAGAACTGCGGCGGTGACTGGACTCCCACCAACTTCTCGGCTGGCAAGGAGTTCTGTTGCACGGACGGACAACACCACAAGTGCTGAACACAGACACACTGCCACACCGGACCTGTTCGACCGAACGACCGAACGTTCTGCATATTTATATTATTACATCCAAATTCCCCGTGCTCTGTAACTTAGTGACGAGTGATTGTGACTGTCAAATCTCAAGTAGGTATATGACAGGCGTTATCAGCTGTTAATAATATAATATAACAGAGCATGGTGAAATTGGGAAAATGAGACTAGTTCGTTATTAAATATTTTTTTACTGAATTAGTAGTCTTTGACTAGAAGTTTGATTACCTACCTACTTTGCACAAAGGTGCTAAATCCGATATCTATATTAAAACGAATATTACTGTATTTTTTTATTGAACTTAATTAATAATAATATTTTTCTATAACTGTACTTTATTCTGTTACTTAATATATGCAGTTGTCAAGTCTACTATTAACACATATTGTTAATTTAATGCATTGAAATAACATGTTATATAACATCGTCAAAAAGGCCTCCTTGTGGCCTCCATAGAACCCTCTTCCCACCGGCTTGCGTATCACTATAGGTTTTTTGTGCACATTTGTAATTATACTCCAGAAAAAAGGTACCTATTCAAATCTGCTCCGGCTTGCCTCAGAATATGTTTGATGCCACTGGTATCTCCCAAAATAGTGAAGAGCCACGGGAATACTCCCGTTCTCAGGGATATTCTCCGACGAGGGAAGATTCGCGGGAATTTCCTTTTGTTACCGGAAATATTCCCAAAACCGGGGAACATTGCGAATTTAAGTAAAAACTCTTAGTACTAAGGAGCTGCAATTTGGCATAAATATATGTACATTATATATAAGTCACCTTAACAAGTTGGCAGAACAAAATGTCCCATCACTAGTTCTAGACGAATGTGAAATTAAATATTTTATTACTAACTTAGATAGCTGGACTCAGGCAGTCCAGTTTTAAAAACAAAAATGCACTGCTGATACCTAAAAATCAAAAATAGTATTTTATGCAACTGCTTTATCTCTCTTGTCGCTCCCTCTTAACTGAGGATCGTGGTCATCACTGGATGGCTTACACTTGACATGAATGAGTTGCCTCCATCGAGTCCTGTTCATTGCTTCCTTCGCGGAAGACAGGTCCTTTACATGGTCGGTCCATTTAGTTGGGGATCGCCCACGAGCTCGTTTACCATCTGTGTTCCCAACTACGATCAACTTTTACAAAAACAAAAGAATTCGTTAGTGGCATATGGCAGACAGGCGGGTTTTAATATTGAGCTGAGAGAGAATTGATTTATTGCTGCGCTTGGCGGTCCAGGGTATCCTCACCATGCGCCTTCAGCACCACATCTCCAAAGCATCGATCCTCTGCCTCTCTCGAGCTTGTATCGTCCACGTTTCAACTCAATATGGGGGATATTATAGCTCGTATCCATCGGATCTTAGTATTAATAGATATTCCCCTCTTCTTCCACATGTTGTTCAGGTGGGTCAAAGCATCCTTTGTATAGGTCAAATCAAGGCATCAAGTCAAGACATTGATATTACACATTCAGAATTTAGAATATTCAGACACTATATAGGTAAAGACCTACATTACTATGCAAAATTGGTGATGTTATTTCATCAGCATAGGCCTTTACATCCTCATACGGCTTTTTGAGGCAGCCTCTGTCTATGAAATGACGATGCGGCAGCGACAGTGAACTCAGTGAAGTGACGTCCGCAATACGATATATTATGTATAATTATCATGATGTTATAGCGACCTCACGCGCGCCGCCATCGCCACTGCCGCCTCATTCATTCCACCGCGTGAGTTACTGGTAGTCCCGAGTATAAATTCTTGCATAAAAGAAAATCTATGATAATGATGATGAATATGTGTATAGATAAAAAGTAGGTACTTTACGGTAATTAGGCCTTAAAACGCTCATCTTTTAAGAACCCTTCTTTAAAATGTAAACAAGGCTTTCAAGTTCATACAATTCTTGTTATTCGTTGACTACGTGGTTGGCGCAGTGGTAAAAAAACTACTTAGGTTTGAAACCTGGCGAGGGAAAATATTTGTGTGATGAACTCGAACATTTGTGCCTGGATTATGGATGTTATTTGTATTTATTAAGTATGTATTTATCTATATAAATATATTTATCGTCGTCTAGTATCCATAAAACAAGCCTGCTAAAGCTTACTATATGGGACTAGATCGATTTGTGTTAGGTTGTCCGATATTTATTTATTTATTAGTTGCTTGTTAATAAAACTAAACGTAAAATTTAAACAAAACTAGAACACAATAAAGTTAAACTAAATCTAAAAATGGCCCCTGCGGCATGGTGCCGAAGATGCTGGCGGCATTTCCTCGCTGAATCGCTAAACTGATTATTTGAGCAAGGAAACCGCCAGCTCTCCGGTCACCAGTAACATCAATAAGCCTCTTCGAGATATCTTTGAAGAGGCTTAATGCGCTGGGGTCCTACGGACCCAGGGTCTCGACGCCAAAAGGTATGAAATTGTACTCAGCGCCAAGACCACTATAAGTAGGTACTTATTCCGTTTTATGCCTTCGGCCGCTTTTGCTCTTGCTCCGGCCCTAATTTGAGGATCGGTGGAAATGTGACGGGGCCAGTGTGTCTACTTGAATATGTTCCTGCTACTGACTGGATAAAGTGTATGTTACTAAGTAAGAGACGTTAAAGTCACTATAGGTGCCTTAGGCAAATAAATAATATAATTAAAATAATAAATAATTAAAATTTAATAAATATATTCCCGCTGTGGCCTGTGTAATGATTTTCTCCGAATATCCTAGGAAATAAAACAAATTCTATATGAGAATCTATATTATGAAGTTAATTTTTCCCGCCTCAATTTTTTAATGAATGATGTAAATGTAACACATTACTCAGTTTAATTCAATCGGGTCCGAATTGTAATTTTTATTTTAAATAAAGTATAGTAATAAACGACATATAAAAAACTGAATAAAAAAAAATCCTTTAAGGCGGTAATTGCAAAACGTACGATAGGTATTTTTAAAAACGATATTACCGTTGTTAATATAAAAATATTTACAGTCTGTTTGATATTATAACAAACATTTGAGAGTTCTCTGTTGATGTTTGTAGTGATGTAGCAAAGACATATTGTTTGCCAAATCTAACGATTATGAATGGTTGATCAAATCGATTTTATCGACGAACTTTTTTTTAAACCTTTGTTTATTTTGTGTAAGTCAATATTTTTTTGAGCTACGAGCCGCCGAACTCACTGGAGCTTTCTATATAAAGTAATAGTTGGTTTTATTGTTCTTTCTTTAGGTTATAAACTTATCGATTTAATCGATTTCTACCAATTTACAGAAATGGCACATGAATCGAAACGCAAGATGTAGTCACAACACAACTTTAAAAAAAAATAAGACGTAGTACGTAACTATTTGAGTAATTATTTATTATCGTTAAATACTTCAACACCGTGATAAGTAAAAATATAACATGAAGTCGATTGTATCAAATAGAAAGTGAAAAACGTTTATAGATACTTGAAAGACCACTAAGTCGTTGCTTGTTTTTTTTTGAAGTCATGGTGTCGCGCAGATTTACGTTAGGTATATGGGTCCTGTGATGTGTCAAATGTTTGTTATAATATCAAACAGACTGTATCAGATAGAGAAGATAGTGAAAACAAAAGAATATATTTAGACACAATTGAGGTTTTTTTTTTAATTTCATTTACATTCGCAGATACATTCATTTACTAAGTAAGTATATTTCAACAATTATTAACATATATGTACGTATAGGCCCTGGAACTTGTTTTTTAATCCACTTTTTGCTACATGACTTGGTCAAATGGATGTAAGTATGGTGAATTGCCAAAGTGTTTGATCAAAATTACAGCCGGCTAAATACACCCTCATTTGTATGAGACGTCATATACGCAGGTGGGTTCGGATCTTTACTCGACTGTGGAAGTATTCTTCCTGGCCGCTGATCATTCTTAACGGCCGTAGTCTGTTTTTACTACATTAATTGGGTAATTATCAAACTTTTTCAATAAATATTTAGTTAAAGCCATGTGTTTAAATTCCCTTAGTTTAATAAAAACGAATACCATTGTAGAAGTCCCTCAACAAGTACCCCTATAAAGCGAGGAGTTCCTCGCCGCTCGCGACAGGGAGTGCCTTATCCGATGGCCCGGTTCCATTATGGTGTCAATAGAGTCCCCTTATCAAGGGCTAGTGTTAACTATTACGCACATGAAGTGAAGTGGGCAGGAGCGGGGCGCGGCGCGCCGTGACCCGGATCGCGCAGGGTGAACAACCCCGCCACGTGCCACTTTCTAAAAAGAAACGCCCGCGCATCCTTCCGTGGATGACTGGATCACTGCTTTACTATTACAAGCTCCGAGCTCCGTGCGAGCCCGCCACCTGATCTATAAATTATTTTATTACGTAACGCTATTGAGGTATGTCTAGATTTTACAAAAAATAAGCAATTAAATTAAAATTAAAACATAGGTAAAGTATAAAACTAAAATATATTAAATACAGTTAAAATAACTCTAAAAAACGGCGCCCCAACGGCATAGTCCCGAAGACCCTGGCAGCATTTCCTCGCTGAATCGCAATGCTGATGCCTTGTTGTTAGACGATAGAATTGTTCTCTATGGAAGAAGGTTGTGTTTATATAAAGCCAGTGTACATTTTAAAGATTTTGAAACTATATGTAAATGAAGATGTTTTAAGAAGAACATCCGGCGTGTTTTCCCTGTGACGTTCCCACAATTTTTAGTTTAATTTTCTATTATAATTTATGTACTGTAAGATTGTCATAAATACTTAAACATACCGCACCTTTAGAATTATAGTGACCTAATTCAAAATCTTGGAGTTTTAGAATTAGGTCTCTTTAATTCTAAATATATAATTGAAAATGGAAGTGTCGACGATTTTGAATTAGGTCACTATAATTCTAAAGGTGCGATACGTACGTAACTACGTATTGACATATCATAAGTAAATGAGATGTAGACCCGCGATCGAGATTTTTAGGAATGGCTGTTTTTTACTCGCTTCGCTCGCTCAGACAACACGTAGTTTATACACGGGTTTTTACGATCTGTCATATAGAAGTCTTTCTCCTGTTTCGCTTCAGTAGAGGCTATTCTTGAGAATAGTAATGATTCAAGCATTTCTAAAATACATAAAATTTACGACTTAATGACTTGGATGCAATCAAGACTTTATGTCCGGATTGTTAACTTAGCAGACTAACAGTCAGCGTTAGATAATCTACCCGTGCGATGACCTCAAACTATCTAGCCCTTACGCTTTTGATAATAGAGACGCGATGTGTGTATTTCGTCAGTTAGGTGGCCACCGAAGTATGGTTTTGAAGAAAGGATCGCCGAATTAGGCCGTCATCAAGTTGCTCATTCGAACAGCGTAGGTCTATGTTTATTTAATGGACATAGGTACATTAGGTACCTACATTACCTAAATCTATATATATAAATGCAAGTGTCCTGACTGACTGACTGACTCATCAACGCAGCGCCGAAACTACAAATGCTAGAGAGTCGAAATTTGCACACTAGGTTGTACCTATAAATTATACAAGAGATAAGAAGCGATTTCGAAAAATTCAACCCCTAAGGGTGTTAAAAAGGGGATGAAAGGTTGTATGGGGTACAACTTCTTTTTAAAGCTAGGAATTAGAAACGTTGGTAAACAATATTTTATAAAAAAAACAAGAAAACTAATTTCAGCGTTTTTGAAAATTCATCCCCTAAAGTAGTAAAAAAGGGGTTGAAAGTTTGTATGAAGAACAAATATTATTTTGAGTGCGGGTCTTGAAACTTTATATAAAAGCATAACGACTCACGGTTAGGGTCCGGTTACACTTGGTTTTCATTAGATTGGTTCATCCGCGTGAGTATTCAGGCGAGGAGACAAGGTTTGGTAGAAGTATCAGCCGATCCGTATACTTCACTTCCTATGATTGAACCAAACGCACCTGTAACATAAATCTAGAGTATCTATGACGAATAAACTTGGATTCCCAACTTTTATAACGTTCTACCGCAACACGTGAGGCGCTAGCTCGACATGGAAGAACAGCCCCCAAAACGACAGCTGTCAATCCCGTCCTATATGGCCACATCCTCAGAGTTCGGTATTACGTAGTAAAGAGTTTGGTCATTCAAAAATCAAGAGGCGATACTACCGCCATCGAGCTAATTCTCTCGATGCGCCGTCACGGCCAACCCTGACAGTCACACGCCCTCGTGTGATTAGACCTTTACAAAGAGTATCTAAAAAGAACGACATGATTTCAAACTAAGCAAGCTCGACCCTTCCTGACCAGTATGTTGTCTGCGTCCAGCGTTGCCAAATAGTTGCCTGTCGCATTTTTCTATGTCTCGCAACATGTAAGCAATCTTTCGCTTGTAGGCAAATTTCATAATTTCATTTTCTTGAAGCGCATACTATTCACTAACGCATCTAGCAGATGGCTCGATACCACGTACCTACAATCCGCACCTGCACCCATTCAATACCTATTCAAAGTGCAGACCCAAAGCAGGCCTTGCCTCCATGCCATCCCATGTTTGAGTACCTAAGTTAAACGGCAGCACAGGAACTCCGAACTTCACAGTTCAGAATAGCTCCCCTTCTGCAGTGACATCTGTCAATTAGTATTGTATCCGATAGTTTAACATCCTATTTCAAGCGTTTTTCGCATTTACTAAAATGTAACATTCGCAGCATTCGCTATAATCAACTTATCAGGCTCACACTGCAGTATAAGTCTCAGAAATGGCGTGGACCGGGCGCCTAAAGCCCTTTCGACCAGCGTATCCTCAAATCGGTAGGCCCTTTCGATCAGCCTGCTCTTGCCTGTGGTGCGGCGTAGACCGGGCGCCTGTAGCCCACCGACTAGCCACCTCCCACATACACGGTGCGGCGTAGACCGGACGCCTGTAGCCCATCCGACTAGCCACCTCCCACATACACTTCCATAAAGCATGGACCATGGACCTGGAGCCCCTTCTGACCAGCTTTCAGTACAACCTCGTGACGCAGACCTGGCCGATAAACTCACGTCGACCAGTCATCATTCACCATCACAAACAGACCATGTAAAAGCACTCTCTGTCTTTTCTGACATCACAAGTCCTTCAAAGGATCCTTCCTACTTACTTCAATAACTGCTCATTAGAAGGCTAACAAGGATTCTCTAAAACAATGATTTTAAAAGTGTAGTTTTTGTTAGATTGCCAAACTTATCGCTCTTTATTTTTGGAACCAGAAACTATTCAGAAGTACTCACTCAGGGTGGTTCACTTGACACCGAGAATATCATTGTCGCTATTTTATCATTAACCGCCGTCTCGGCCTCCTGTTTATCTGTTAAGTAAGTAGTAACTCAAGCCAAACCTCAACACCATTTAACCTGTTTTAACCTTTTCACACTTTGTCAAATACAAAATCTGTCATTCATACCAGGCGGGGCGCACTCCGCGATTAACGTTTCCCGCTACAAGTACATGCCGGTGGCCGCATGCATGCGGACTATTCAGTGGCTGACACGCTCTGTCTCGGAACGCACGTACCTACACGATTTTCGCGCGCGTCTCGCTCACGATTTAGGTACGTCGCAAGTGAACGTTCCGCATTCATCTGTTGATACCAGTGTTATATTATAATATAAAGTGTTTAAATGAGTAAAAAGACAGCAAAAATATATTGTATCGCAGCGGGTTGTAGGAACAATGATCGAAATTGGAATCACGCGTTTTTAGTTCTCCCAACACGTCCGAAGGATGCTGAAAGGTAAGAAAACTAACATAATATCAATAATATATAATAAGTAGTAACTGAATAATGATAAAAAACATATTGCAGGTGTATCTACTTCCATATTTAACACTGGTTACTCAGAACAATTTTAATTGTCAATTGTAGATTATTTGCTGATACCTATTTGTCAATTTAAATTCTAGTAAAATAAGTATGTCTACTACTAAATCAACAATCATAGAGGTTTTTATAATAATATTTAATATCAAGTTTGTAAAATTACTAGTAATGAATAAACGATTGAGTAATAACTAATAGTTTGATAGGTAAGTATATAAAATATATAAATAATGAGTTAAAAGAAATGTATTGGAAGAGATCCCTAATAGGGATAAGTTCGCCTTCGTACATGTTTTATTTGTTACTAGCGACCCGCCCCGGCTACGCACGGTGCGTCCGTGCGTATTTTTAAAGATCTAAGCATACATAGGGACAGACAGACGGACAGCAGGAAACGACTTTGTTTTATACTAGGTGTGTAGTGATGAATATAATATATATAAATAAATAAATAAATAAATATCGGACAACTAAGCAAAAACAAAATGAAGCTCAAGAATTTAATTGCATGGTAACGCATTCGTTGCATTATTTTATTATATTATACGTATTAAAATGTTTAAAAACTGTTTTGCGGCCTGGTGGTTGTTTCGTCCAAATTCTGAGATTGATTATTTTATAGTTAAACTAGCTTTTGCCCGCGGCTTCGCACGCGTAAACACAATATCATACGTTCACTACACTTATTGCGAGGCCAAAGGCCGAGCTTCGCGTAGCACCGAAGGTGCGGAGCCTCCTAAGGAAGCCGCCCACCCACTTAATGTAAGTCGAAGTAACTTAATGCGAGGCCGAAGGCCGAGCTCCGCGTAGCACCGTAGGTGCGGAGCGTCCCAAGAAAGCCGCCCACCCACTTAATATAAGTTGAAGTAACTTAATGCGAGGCCGCAGGCCGAGCTCCGCGTAACACCGAAGGTGCTGAGCGTCTCAAAGAAGCCGCCCACCCACTTAATATAAGTTGAAGTAACTTAATGCGAGGCCGAAGGCCGAGCTCCGCGTAGCACCGAAGGTGCGGAGCGTCTCAAAGAAGCCGCCCACCCACTTAATATAAGTTGAAGTAACTTAATGCGAGGCCGAAGGCCGAGCTCCGCGTAGCACCGTAGGTGCGGAGCGTCCCAAGGAAGCCGACCACCCACTAAATATAAGTTGAAGTAACTTAATGTGAGGCCGAAGGCCGAGCTCCGCGTAGCACCGAAGGTGCGGAGCGTCTCAAAGAAGCCGCCCACCCACTTAATATAAGTTGAAGTAACTTAATGCGAGGCCGAAGGCCGAGCTCCGCGTAGCACCGTAGGTGCGGAGCGTCCCAAGGAAGCCGACCACCCACTAAATATAAGTTGAAGTAACTTAATGCGAGGCCGAAGGCCGAGCTCCGCGTAGCACCGAAGGTGCGGAGCGTCTCAAAGAAGCCGCCCACCCACTTAATATAAGTTGAAGTAACTTAATGCGAGGCCGAAGGCCGAGCTCCGCGTAGCACCGTGGGTGCGGAGCGTCCCAAGGAAGCCGACCACCCACTTAATATAAGTTGAAGTAACTTAATGCGAGGCCGCAGGCCGAGCTCCGCGTAGCACCGAAGGTACAGAGCGTCCCAAGGAAGCCGCCCACCCACCTAATATAAGTTGAAGTAACTTAATGCGAGGCCGAAGGCCGAGCTCCGCGTAGCACCGTAGGTGCGAAGCGTCCCAAGGAATCCACCCACCCATTTAATATAAGTTGAAATAACCTAGTGCGAGGCCGAAGGCCGAGCTCCGCGTAGCACCGAAGGTGCGGAGCGTCCCAAGGAAGCCGCACCCACTTAATATAAGATGAAGTAACTTCATGCGAGGCCGCATAAGGTACGGAGCGTCCCAGGGAAGACGCCCACCCACTTAAAATATGTTCAAATAAATTAATGCGAGGCCGCCCACCCACTTAATATAAGTTTAAATGTGTGAGCGGCTTTCCTGGGACGCTCTGCACCTTCGGTGCTATGTGAAGCTCGGCCTATGGCCTCGCATTAAGTTACTACTTATATTAGTCAGTGGGCGCCTTCCCTAGGACGCTCCGCACCTTCGGTGCTGCGCTTGTGAACATGATCTTGGTTTAATTAAAATTGAGGCAAGATTTATGTTTAAGAAATTGTTTTGAATATTTATTGTCTATTGTAGATTTAAATAACTTAATGCGAGGCCGCCCACCTAGTTAATATAAGTTTAAGTGTGTGAGCGCCTTCCCTAGAACGCTCCGCACCTTCGGTGCTACACTTGTGAACATGATCTTGGATTAATTGAAATTGGGGCAAGACTTATGTTTAAGAGATTGTTTTTAGGGTTTTGTACCCAAAGGGTAAAAACGGGGCCCTATTACTGAGCCTTCGCTGTCCGTCCGTCCGTCTTTCACCAGGCTGTATCTCAAGAACGGTGATAGCTGGACAGTAGAAAATTTCACATATGACGTATTTCTATTGCCGCTATAACAACAAATACTTAAAATAGAATAAAAAAAATATTTAAGGGGGGCACCCTACAACAAACTTCATGCGCGAGCCGGACTCGCACTCGCTCAATTTTTAATATTCATTGTCTATTGTAGATTTAAATAACTTATTGCGAGGTCGCCCACCCACTTAATATAAGTTTAAATGTATGAGCGGCTTTCCTGGGACGCTCTGCACCTTCGGTGCTATGTGAAGCTCGGCCTACGGCCTCGCATTAAGTTACTACTTATATTAGTGGTTGGGCGCATTCCCTAGGACGCTCCGCACCTGCGGTGCTACGCTTGTGAACATGATCTGTGTTTAATTAAAATTGAGGCAAGACTTATGTTTAAAAAATTGTTTTGAATATTTATTGTCTATTATAGATTTAAATAACTTAATGTGAGGCCACCCACCTACTTTATATAAGTTGAAGTGTGTGTGCGGCTTCCCTGGGACGCTCTGCACCTTCAGTGCTACGTGGAGCTCGGCCTACGGCCTCGCATTAAGTTACTACTTATATTAGTGCGTGGGCGACTTTCCTAGAACGCTCCGCACCTTCGGTGCTTCGCTTGTGAACATCATCTTGGTTTAATTAAGATTGAGTCAAGACTTAGGTATGTTTAAAAGATCGTTTTTAATATTTATTGTCTATCGTAGATTTAAAAAACTTAATGCGAGGCCGCCCACACACTTATATAAGCTTAAATGTGTGAGCGGCATCCCTGGGACGCTCTGCACCTTCAGTGCTACGTAGAGCTCGGCCTACGGCCTCGCATTAAGTTACTACTTATATTAGTGGTTGGGCGCATTCCCTAGGACGCTCCGCACCTGCGGTGCTACGCTTGTGAACATGATCTTGGTTTAATTAAAATTGAGGCAAGACTTATGTTTAAAAAATTGTTTTGAATATTTATTGTCTATTATACATTTAAATAACTTAATGCGAGGCCACCCACCTACTTTATATAAGTTGAAGTGTGTGAGCGGCTTCCCTGGGACGCTCTGCAACTTCAGTGCTACGTAGAGCTCGGCCTACGGCCTCGCATTAAGTTACTACTTAAATTAGTGGGTGGGCGACTTCCCTAGAACGCTCCGTACCTTAGGTGCTACCATTGTGAACATCATCTTGGTTTAGTTTAAATTGAGGCTAGACTTATGTTTATATATCGTTTTGAATATTTATTGATTATTGTAGATAACTATTCAAAGCACCTTGAAAAATAATTAGCTCATAGTCCTACCTGAACATATATTAATGACATCTATTAAGATAACAATAAATTATTTTCGTCTACAATGGTACTAATACTATTATAATAATATGACCTGTCATAATAATTTCCTAAGTAACGCCATAAGATTCAGGTGCCAACTTAACTCAATCGAGCGTACGTCAATAATGGCGACAGCACCACTGAACGGATACGTGATGGCCTCACTGTTTTGTTATCCGTGGTATAATGAATAAGGAAGCAAAGGAAAATGCATGAGATGACACGGTTATTATTTCAGTAGGTTCTGGGTTCAAATCCCGGCTGGGTGAAATCCTTTCTACATTGTAAATTTTATAATTTTGTCTTGTCTCGAATCATGGTTGTTTTTCATACAAAATGCATACATTGTCGAGCAGCAACTCTCAATAATTGATACACTGCTGCTTATATTATTAGGTATGCGATCAATATTCAACAACTTCTGTAGTAATTCTCGAAGTCCGGGTTAACCCATCACACTACACCCTAGCTTGCGCCGAATGGTGGTCACAGGCACGCAACGACGTGCGTGAATTCTTTACATGTATGGAGCTGGTGTTATTAACTCGGGAAAAATCTTAACAGCGCGATGCAGCCGCTAGTATGGAGACTTTGTCAAGGTAACAACGCCATCTAGCGGAAAATTGGGTCATCAACAAAATCTCAACACGCCGTTAAAAATAAAGAATGATTGATATTTATTACTTTGAATAAATTTTATATATAAAAAAAACTACATAGATGCAAAATTGTCGCTAAATATATCGTATATTTATCGTTTATTATACATTTCGCTACCTTATTAGTAAGTTAGGCCAAACACAAACAATACCAAAATTTGCGCCTAATGTTCTAAATGTTGGTTGGTAAAACATATTTAGAACTGTATTTAATTTACTTAAATTGATTCGAAATACTTTTATTTCAATTACACTCGATAAAATAGCATTTAAAAATCTGTTATTCATTAACGTTTTTAATTGCGTCTCCGGGATTTGGTCGATACTTACAAACTACAGAAGAATATAATTGTATATTCAATAAAAGAGCATTAGTTCCTATTCCTATTGTCGCAAATTGTGTTTTTAAAGAAATGTATAATTTTTTTTTGGGCATGAGACAATTTACAACGAACATTGCACTCATATTTTCGTCTGTGTTGGTCGATAATTGGCGCCATCTTTTCTATCTAACTAAGATCGTTTCCGTAACTCAACGCCTCAAACAACCTTAACCTTATTGTTAATGCCGGTGGGCCGCGCGGAGGTATTATGTCGAATTCATACTTTTTAGTTTTTGTAGACGTAAGAGCCACGCGGGGGTCGCGTCGTTCTAAATTCAAAATCACAAACGCTGTCATTATAAGGTTTACACATTGTAAGGAAAATATTTCATGGAATTTATGTTTTCAGAGATAAATATTAATCATAATAAAAAGTATCCTATAACCATCTTTGGATGTTCAGCTATTCCTGTACCAAAATTGGTAGCTTTTTATCCAGCCGTTTCGGCGTGATGCGAGGACAATGGTTTTTTTGAAAACAGATGGCGCCAGGTTGGCACGGCGACGCGTGTCCATACAAAACAACTATCCGGCTGCATCACGCTATCGAGATTTTTCCTGAAATCATGACCTCCCTCCATAGAAAATTTATTTTCAATACAAATTTAGGATTTTATAATAGTATAGATAATAATGAAATAATAAATATAATGGCGCTAGGGGGCACGCCGCCTGGTCAAATGTGTCAGCAAGCGCTTGCGGGACGCGACAGGCGATCCATGCGCGGGCAGCTTTCTCGCGCAAAGGTTAGCCATTGCTATCCAGCGCGGGAATGCTGCCTGCGTTTTGGGTACCCTACCACGGGGTCCCGATCTTTTTTTAATGTTATTTAGTTATAGTTCCTATTTTAATGTTTTTATAGACATAATCTTGTACATCTCCTCTATATTATAATATAAATTAACATATGATATTAAAAAAAAATATAATGTATGAAGAATATAAATATATTGCTCTCTATATTGAATGCAAGAAATAAATGGGAAATACATTTTTATTTTTAGTCGTTGACAGCCCTCGCTCTCGGCGACGCGGCAAGCGAGCCAATTCATTTTCACCGTTGGCACGCAGCTTTAACGTTCCGTTTGGCTTGCGCTGGGGACGACGACTTGAGAAGGGCCATAAATCATATTTTTTCGGCTAAAAAAAGCGGCTTTTGTAAAGATCAAAGTAGTGTGCCTTCTGTACTTGTACTATTATCTATTCTGTGTTCATACGTCATCACATTGCAATGCGAATCGCGATATTGGACTCTATGAGGCATATAGGTTGATATCGCTCTACACGCCTTGATGGATATATCTGTCGTTGGCGTCCGAAGGGTTAAGGGATAAAATTATCACCTCAATTGCTAGGCTCCACTCCACCGTTCAAAGCTGTGCACGATGCATATCATTTATATTTTTGATCATACAGTTACCGACAAAGTTATGTTAGTTTTCCGCGTAATGAAAACCATAATTGTTCAAAATAGATGGTGCCCAGGGTCATAACCATATCATAACCCAAACCTACATGATACATTAGAGTCTTAAATAGTCCTAATTAGGAATCGAACCGACGTGGAGCAATGGGCAATTTGTCTAATTAAATTTTACATTTCTCAATAGAATTTCACTACCTAAATCAAACTATACATGAGCAATAGGTACCTTCGGGTAGTAGTGACTTTGTCTGTTTGCTGATTAGATTCTAAATTATACCGACTACCATGAAGCTCTAATAAATAAACAGCTTTGTACCGGGTGCGCGGCGTGCTGTCAGTTTTACGCATGTAGGGAACAGTTGCTTTCAAATTAAAGTGAGTTTCACGATAAATAACTTAGCATGCTACATTCTAGGGTTATACTACTCATTCAACTTAGGGTAAACCCAACACCGATGAACTCGCGGAGGTAATTCAACTTTAGCTTCGAAAGCTATAATGACTTGCCGTCAGTGAAACGGTAAAATGCGGAATCTAAAATCGCAACAACAGTGATGAAGAGGTGATCTGTCCACCTGGTGTTTAGCATCATCTTCATCATTATCATCATTTCAGCCACTGCTAGGCAAATACTTTCCCGATACAGCCCTGCAATATTCGCATACAACGAGTGCCTGTACCCTTTAAAATATCGTCAGTTCAACCTGCAGGAAAACTTTTCCACGTGTCATCCTCCAGCACATGGTCACCGCTCGGGCACCTTTTCGTCCTAGTTGCTACCACCTTTATAATGTTACTCCCACTAAGGCCACTGAATAATTACGTTCTTTTTTTATGTTATACCTAGGTATAGGTCCTATACCTTCACCTTATAGCTTCAATCTCACAAGTTGGTTAGTGACGTTGAAGACGACAATGGAACATGCTTATCCAGATAGTGCTTATTCACTCTCACCTTTAAATTAAATACCACATTTATAGGCTGCCTGTCCACAGAAATGATAACCGATATTAGTAGGTATTCTATACCAAATTGGAGTGGTGAGGAGTACCACCTCTCCTTGAAAAGAATCACAAGCTGCTACCAAAAATGAACGTAATGAATGACCTCACCAGATAATGTCGACCTCTCGTTTTACGATTCTTGTAGATTTGGACATCCTTGCACGTGACCGGTTCCCTGGCTAGCTTCATCACATCATCAATGCAACTGGTACTGATGTGCCTAGGTTCCATTTTCGTTGGTCTTGTTATCTTGTAGTTGTCGTTGAAGCGTCTTCAGTCATAATGCTCTAAAATCTCGTCAAAACTACATGCAAAATCAATTATCTGCGAATCAATGAAATTTTCTTAGATAATACACAATTTACACGGCAATAATCTCTACTTTCAGAAAGCTTAAGGCGACTCCGTACGTGGAATGGTGATTTTTAAAGTCCTAAGGCTCGTAATCTAGACAACTGAAAAATCTGAAAAAAATATATGTTATTTTTGACAATTTCTTCTAAATAATTATAGTTGGATTTTTTTTTAAAGCAATAATTACTATGGAAAAAATAATGTTGAAATAGGGTCGTTTTCAATTTTCAATTCCCTAAGGCTTCTAAACTACAAGTGATATTTACACGCCTCTTTCGCAAGAACATTGACAATTCATTGATCTTTAATCGTATTGTTTAAAAGTTGGTAAAATGGAAATTCGGTCTAATAAAGCATCAAAAAAACTGAATTTCCGCGAGCGCGGCCGTGCCCGGGCTGCCAGCTCAGTG
The DNA here is from genome assembly GCA_905147355.2 of Apotomis turbidana. Classification (NCBI taxonomy): domain Eukaryota; kingdom Metazoa; phylum Arthropoda; class Insecta; order Lepidoptera; family Tortricidae; genus Apotomis; species Apotomis turbidana. The sequence continues at coordinate 40,626,443 of LR990280.1, read as the reverse complement.
TAAATCTAACCGTCGAAGGGGAAGGCTGTGTCACTTGCTCTCGCGATCCATCTAGTTACGGAAAATTGTTATAGTACCGGATCCCGCGGAGGTTCGATCTGTCTTCGTGCGTTTGAAGTGTATTTTAAGAGAGTGTAGTTCGTTTTTTTCACACGACTACGCTATGCGACATAACAAAAAGCACTCATTTTCATATAGAATTAAATTCAACGTATTTAGGTATCTATTAATTTTAAGTACTTATAAAAAAAAATGTCATTGCTTAGCATTCCCGAACACATTTGAATACTTAGATATTCTCAGTCATGGGCCCACACCAGACAGGATTCCCAGAAAATAACACTTTTGGTGTGGGTTTTAGGGCCCTTCTCTGTGTAATATTAGAGTACCTTAGGTATTTCGGTTAGTAAAAAAAATCTGATAATACAGATATTTAAGTATGATAACGTCTAATGATCTTTATGAACTCAACCCTAAGAGATATGAATATCGTAATGCAGAACAAGTATTGTTCGTTTGAATACCATTGTAATATTCGGTAAAACGCTAATTTACGAATACGAATATTTATTGTAAGTATTCACATTCGTTGCGTTACTAGTACAGTACATGGCATATGATATAAAAATACATTATCAAAAATTACAATAATTTTCTAGTCCAAGAAGGCAAGTGACAATTTTGGCATGAGGGCTTATTTATGTACATATAGTCAGAATACATATTTGCATCAATAAATTTCCCACTTCATATTTAAATCTAGATGAGCGTTAGTAATTATTGACATATCCGCCGGGCCTAGCTAGACATACCTAGCCTGGCCATAAGTTCTGTTCCAATTGTTTACCGTTTATAAAATAAAAACCTGATTTTTATTACATATCGTTTAAAAGCCATATATTAATGATCGGATTACAGTTGAATTAATGAAAAAATATATAACTTTATTTAGACTCATCGTAATGCCCGGACTTGATTTTTGACTAATGCTCAGATTTTTTCTCTAAGTTTGCCAGAGGGCAATGAAACGATCTTGGATCAAATTAATCGATCGCGGAAGGAACGCCAAAACCCAAATAGCTTACGTAACCCAGACAACCGCTAAACTAAAGTAGAGCTGACACGTTTGCCGCATGTCAACCGATCTGCAGATCAAGAAATCTACACCCACCCAATAAAATTCGGCGTCACGGTAGATCTTTACCGAGTAGACCGTCTTTCTGTCACGACCCTTTATCTCGGTAACGCGTGTAGGTGTCGAGTTGAAATTAAAACCGTCTACACGTCGTACCGTACATTGGTCTACAGTCCCTTGAAGCTGTAAAAAATCTAACTTCTAAGTTAACGTAAAAAAAAGATACGGCTCTGCCGCAAAAAAACGTATCGTAAAGGAAAATTATCCAAGAGACACGGAGCTAACTTTACAGGAGATCTAAAAAACTACGAGCTTTTTCAAAAAAATGAAAAGTTATTAAATATTCTGTGGACCTGCTTTTTAAATGAAGCATTTTATAATTATAAACAACATCATGTTCTCTACATGTCGCTTTTGTTATTTTGTCTATTAATGGAATAATTTAAAATTTAGCATCGCTTACGCAAAATGGCTGTCAAAATAGAATTAGGTAAAATTATCTAAACGACACGTTTCCCGAGATATTAGTCAGGTAAAATAGTATAATCTACATTTTACACAACAATCAACACAGTAAACAATATCTATACCGTGCATACGATGCTCATTTTATATAAACAATATCATGTTTTTTACATGTTGCTTTTGTTATTTTGTCTATTAATGGAATATTTTAGGATTTAGCGTCGCTTATGCAAAGTGGCCGTCAAAATAGAATTAGGTAATATTATCTAAACGACACGTTTCCCGAGAAATTAGTCAGGTAAAATAGTATAATCTATTACACAACAATCAACACAGTTAACAACATATATGTGCATGCTCATTTTACAGTCAGGTAAATATATAAATGTGCATAAATCAGCATGAAATAAATCAAGAAAAATTATCTAATCGCCTTTGTAGGAAATATTTCAGACATGAAAAGCTCTTTATCGTACAATAAAACCTCACGATTAATGTTTTAATTAGAGGAAAATATTTATTTTCAAACATTAAAATTAATGAAGTGACATTTAAAGTTCTCTAAGACAAAAACTTATGGTCCAACTACGCAAATACAAAAAAAAACTGCTCTAGAAATGTTAAAGATTTATTCATCAGATATCACGTGAAATTTCAATTTTATCAATTTTTATGTGTGATCTGCTGAAAGATTTCCAGTAGTTCTAGATCAATGTATGGTAGCAAACGATAGCTATGACTAATGAGAACAGCACAAGACTTCTCAAGACTGCAGTCACTGGTACTCATTAAGGAATTTTAAATCACGAACTACGTGAAATTTCAAGTTTTACAATTGAAATGAGATAATATCCTATCCTAACAAGAATAACAAAACTACCTACAACTCTGTGTGGTATAAGTGACGTCTCGTAAGACACTGTTTGAGTGAGATGGCGTTTGGGTCCATCAAGCGAGTCCAAAGTAATGCATTAGCGCCACAGACACAGATTTACACCGCAGGTGGGCCTAACGGCCTTTATAAATATATTGAATTACTACTAAATGTGTGATATTCTATAAAACAGAACCGGTAAAGTTGTCTAACTACCAATTTAACGAAAATATTTGTTTTTTAGTACATTCTATGCGACAAATACGACTCAATTGTCATTCAAGCTATTCAAGATAAGCGACAGTAGGCGATCAAAGTAAAAAAGGAAAGGCGACAATGGTTTCATAGTATCAAAGCAGGTAAATTTGGATAAACGCCAATAGTTAAGATACGACAATCAGGTAATTTAATCTAACTATGTTATTTTTTTTTATAGAATCTTATATCGATTCTGTTTAATAATGTGGAAATACCACATTGTTACTTTTTGGCTAATGCGCATAAGCATTTTAAACACACATGACACAGAGGGCGCTCCAGTAGCGAAGAATTATGGAATCAAAGATTTAGTGTGATTGACGTAACGATATGATAGCTCAGTTGGTAGAGCACTACGCCGGAAACTTAGGGTCGCAGTTTCGAGTCCTGCTTACATTGCAGTGGATCACATTCAAGTTTTCTTTCATAATTTACCTTTATGTTAATTTTATCATAAAGACATAGGTAAAATGCCTCAAACGACATTAAAAATATCCAAGTTGTTTGATCAGTTTTGACAAATAAGTAAAAAAGCTCTAAGGTTCATTATTATGCAAAAAACTTTTTATGTAAACTCCATTTTGCAAAAACAAAACCTCAAAAATCAAGTCGTTTAGTAGAAAAAAAATGTAGAGATTCTCTAAATCACCGACGGGATAAGCGACACAAAAGTCGTCAGACAGATATTATTATATACGAGACCCAACCCATTCGATGCAGAAAAATCTGCCGATCCCAACAGTGTGTAAACTCGATATCCCCAAAAATGTCGCTTAGATAATTTCTACTTTCCAGCATCGGTATATTTTGACACTCAAGTAAATTAACATTTATAGGGTATCCATTGACCTTGAACATAGAAAAAAAACAAAAAAAATATCGTCTAGTAAAATATGGTAAATATCAACAAGTATATTTGACGACGCGGTTGGCGCAGTGGTTAAGCAACTGCCTATTGAGCCGACGGTCCCGGGTTCGAATCCCGGCAAGGGCAAATATTTGTGTGATGAACACGAATATTTGTGCCTGGGTCATGGATGTTCTATGTATTTAAGTATTTATTTATCTATATAAGTATATATATCGTCGCCTAGTACCCATAACACAAGCCTTCTTGAGCTTAATTTGGGACTAGGTTGATTTGTGTGAGGTTGTCTGGTATTTATTTATTTATTTATTTATAGGGAAAAATCTGAGAACATTACTAATGTAGTCATAAAAAACTATCACTGTTTATAAGTAAAGGACGTAAATCCGTTTTTCAACGGTAAAGGTGAGTTTGTCGCTCTATTATTTATAGTTTATCTTTTCATTAGAGCAACATGACCCGGGGGAAAAGCTGAGCCTCCACTACTATGTTAAAATATCGGTTCATCCGCTGGGTCACGATATGATTTACTTATTAAAAAACGGTATTTTTTTATTTCTGCATGATTTTACACGTATAATCAAGAATCTTGTCGGCATTTTAACTTTTTTTGGTAGGTACCTAAACATACAAAATAAATAATAAATAAATATTAAGGGACAATCTTACACAAATCGACCTAGTCCCAAACTAAGCAAAGCTTGTACTATGGGTACTAGACGACGATATACATAATATATGTATACATACATATATAGATAACATCCATGACCCAAGAACAAATATTTTGCACAAATATTTGCCCCGGCCGGGATTCGAACCCGGGACCGCCGACTCAGTAGGCAGGTGACTACAAACCGAGCCAAACGCGTCGTCAAAAAGAAACTAAAAAGTATTTTTCGATTCGAGACTTCCAAATGGCTAATTTCACTTGTTTTTTTTGAAAACAAGTGAAATTAGCCTTAGTTTTTTTGGAAAAGAGCTTTAACGCATTTTATTTTTAATATTCTACTGTAGTGGGTAAATAGATATTTAGTAATCCGAAATAATTATATCATTGTTTAAATGATTTATTTTACTTCGAGATTTTTCAATGCCTTTAAATAAGGTATAAGGTTTGTTGATCTTCAGCTCACGCTCGGACTATGCGAGTGTATAAAGCTGCTTGGACGCCACTCAACGAGATTATGAACGAAGTAATGTTCCGGGGGCGCACGGTCGGCGGGGGGAATAACGTTAGGCTCCGCCCAGATCCTCAAGGACGTTGGGATTAGGAGTCGCCTTAATAAAGTTCCACAGACGCATAGCTTCTTGCGCAGTCCCCTTACCTCAAACTTGAAACTCTAGAGTCTAGGACTTCGTCAAAGTAATTTGCATTATCAATATTACAATAAGATTGTTTAAGCCAAGTTTATTTTATTATATACCATGTTAAGCCTTAGTACTATTTGCCAGTGCGGCTCTTTAGAGAGTTCGTTAGGGCTGGTGACAACTCAGCACTTCTCACAACTCTAATAGGTACCTCTTGGTCGTGCGAAAAACATTAGCAAATCTCGTTCTTGACAATACCGTGCGAACAGGATAGGAGATGTTGAGGCACGCGACAAACGAAGACGCTGCAAGATGTGATAGCCGGTAAGCTGTAAGCTTGGTTATAGACATGCGCAAAACTCAAATGAAAAGAATCGAGATAGTTATCACTCATTTCGTTTAGTGTATCTATGGACTCAAACTGCTCTACCATGTAGGTCGTTAAGAAAGTGTACAGCATGAATACGAATGACGTAGATATTTGAAAAATAAGGTTACTTCGCGATCTACACATCTCTATTTGGCTATTCACTACAATATCGGTTACCTTGCACAAACCCTACATCTGAACCAGCTTCACCTTGATCACACTTGATAAGATTTGTGTATGCAAGACTCGTAGGTGTATTATGTGTTGCCACAATCAACTGAGAGAGCCCATGCTCCCATATTACCAAAAAAATATCGCATTTCCGCTATCCGTCCTCATGATGCCGATGGTGTTTCTACTTGTCCCCTCATGATCGAGCCCTCAGATCCCACTTCTGATAACGACTCACGGTTAGGGTCCGGTTACACTTGGTTTTCATTAGATTGGTTCATCCGCGTGAGTATTCGGGCGAGGAGACAAGGTTTGGTAGAAGTATCAGCCGATCCGTATACTTCACTTCCTATGATTGAACCAAACGCACCTGTAACATAAATCTAGAGTATCTATGACGAATAAACTTGGATTCCCAACTTTTATAACGTTCTACCGCAACACGTGAGGCGCTAGCTCGACATGGAAGAACAGCCCCCAAAACGACAGCTGTCAATCCCGTCCTATATGGCCACATCCTCAGAGTTCGGTATTACGTAGTAAAGAGTTTGGTCATTCAAAAATAAAGAGGCGATACTAGCGCCATCGAGCTAATTCTCTCGATGCGCCGTCAAGCATATTATAAAAAAAAGTAATTTCAGCGTTTTTGAAAATTCAGCCCGAAGGTGGTGAAAAAGTGGTTGATAATTTGTATAGAAGATCAATTTTTTTTTATCGCGGGATTTTAAACTTTGTATAACTAAAGGCATTTAATTAGAATACAAGAAAAGTGATTTCAGCGTTTTTGAAAATTATACCCCTAAGGGGGTTAATAAGGGGTTGAAAGTTTGTATGAAAATCAAAAAAGTTTTTGAGTGCGGGACTTGAAACTTTATATAAAAGCATATTATTAAAATACAAGAAAAGTTATTGCAGCGTTTTTGAAAATTCAGCCCCGAAGGTGGTGAAAAAGCGGATAAAAGGTAAAGTTAGGTTAGGTTAGCTTAACTTTGTAAAAAGGTATGATAAGAAAACTCATTTCAGCGTTTTTGAAACTTCAGCCCTGAAGGGGGTGAAAAAGGGGTTGAAAATTTGTATGTAGATCAAACATTTTTTTGAGTGCGGTACTTGAAAGTTTCAAGTTGAAACTTTGCGTAAAGGCATTATTATTCGAATCAAAGAATTTATAAACTCATCGAATTTAGTAAAGCTATTCGACCGTAGATGTACCTGATTTTGTAATGATACAGCGTAATTAGAGCAAATTAGCCGAAAAAAAAAGTAAAAAAAGGCCAAGAGCGAGTCGGACTCGCGTACGAAGGGTTCGTTACTACGTCGTAAACAATTGCAAAAAAAGCACGTTTAGCTATTTCAACATTACTTAGATCTGAAAATAATTAAGATGTAAAATTTTCAAGATAAAGGTTCCACGCGGACGAAGTCGCGGGCAATAGCTAGTACTCACATAACTACCTACTACCATCTAAGCAACATTGTAAAATCGCAAAACCTTGATTGGCCGTACTGAAAGTTAAATCTCCATGCCATATCATAATGAAAGACATTTTGTTTGTGCTGTTTGGTAATATTATTATTAAAAGATTCGTAATTGAATATATGGGCGATTATGAATTTTATTTCTTAAATAGAGCCAAAACTAGCAAATTTCAATATGGCCCTCGTATCCTAATTAAGTAAGCAAAGTTTCTTGATGATAATTTCTTATTGCTAATGGGTGCGGCTGACACGTGAGTGTTCCCAGGAGCGCGCGGGGTCATGAGCCGGCGCGGGCGCAGCGCGGCCGGCACGTAATGTCGCGTTATTGTAATACGTTGCGCAACAAGCACCGCCCTCTCGGACTCAAAACCCGCGCCGTCTTGCTCCTTCTTCCTCGCCTTCCTTGCAATTTGCCTTGGCATACCTACCCACCTATTAAAGCGCTTGCACAAACCACCCGATTAGAAAATACCTTCATGCCTGCTACTGGGAAATCTAAGATTTCTGAACTGTCAATTCGTAAGCGACTGGGTGCCGACCGTGAACGCACAGAGACGGTACATCCGCTAAGCGGTTTTTGGCCGGTTGTTTCAAACCGTCTACACATATGAGATGCCCTGGGAAAATTCGTGTTTTTGCTGCTGCCACAGCTAAGCTGTCAGAGCCAAATTTAACTTTATTATTATTAATATGTAGGTTCGTTAAATGTTGTTGCCACTCGCTCCTAGACTTAGCGTCTGTTTTTAGCGGTGGTAGAACCCCATGTAGGGTCGCCCGGTTTGCTACTTGGCACCATTTTACTCGCGAACCTTCATATCACTTAACCAACCGTAATATATGATTTTTTACAAATGATTTTATTTAAATAAGGTATTTTTCACACCGAGAAAATGCCTTGTTCCTGGAGGCAAGGTCGAATTACACTTTGTCACGGGAAAAGTTCGTCGCCCAGAAATCACTGCGATCATTACGAGTTACTTAGGTAGGTACCTACTGGTCTAAGTGGTTGACTTGCAAACGAGCTAGATCCTAAATAAAGCAAGTAATTAATACAATATGTTAAATTAAAGTTCTAGATACTGTCATGACGTGTTATGACTAAGCACGTTATAATATAATGATACCTATTTTATTTAGTATTTGTTTATTAATTTAAGTTAGCAATTAAACTTAAAACAAAAAACTAGGATATTGGAATTAAAATATTATTATTAATATACCAACATCTCGCAATCCTTCGATAATTACGATAAAGCAAATACTGCGAAAAAATGAGAATTGAAAGTCGTGAATATATATGCCGACAGTTGTGTTTCGTTTACAGTCGTAAGTGTACTATAGATACGTGCACCGTTGTGTTTAGATACGATGTCCTTACTTAGACGGAAAACTATAAAATGCATACATGGATGTTTTCCAGCGGAGAGCGAGCGAGCGGTGCGGAGCGGGCGGGGGCGGGGGCGGGTGGCCTGTCGACACACTTTCTGAAGGGCCCTAAAACTCCGGCTTTTGTGGCCATCTTTATGAGCCATCTATTCGTGAACCTTTGATTTATCACTAATAGTTAGAACTTGCTGAACGAGTGTCGTCGGCCCACGTTTTATTTCCTTACCAACTAAGCCAGTTTAAGTAGCTATTATAGTATTATTGATTTATATCATAGTTTTCATCCATGCCCATTTTAAAACGTAGAATCCTAAAAGGTAATACTTGTATTTTATGTACACACATACACATACACACAGGCAATAATAATGACTACAAATTCCATAGCTACCAAAATTCTATAGAAATTGTACTTAGTTATTATTGCTTAGAGATCCCGAACTGAAACTGCGTGGTGCTACAAAACCTTAGACACAAGCTTACCCAATGTCATTACCAATTTGATACGATTATGCTCTCAGAGGTTACAGTGCATTTTTAAATAGGGTTAAAGAATTACCACTAGAGAGATAAGTATCTCTCGAATGACCTTACAATATCGTCAATAATCGTCATCATATGCGAGTATGCGAGCATGCCAAGACAGTTGCTTGACAAACCACCGTAAATGCATAGCAATATAGATATTAGAAATAACCGACAATGACGATGGCTTACGATGCGAGTATAAAGGAGGGAGGAAATAGGATAACGGTCGGGCTGCTTGCCGCCTCGACTAGCGCAAGAAGTTGTCAATATCTCGAACGGTTCCCCCGTACCAGCAACAATGTGTCATTATAGTGGCGTCGGCAGTGTAGGCCTGCCCCCCGCACGGCGGCACGGCGCGGGTGCCGCCTAGGGTTGCCGGATCAGAAAAGGTTGTTGTGGCTTGATAAAAATGTTGATATCATTATTTTTTCTCGCCCACTTACCTACTTCACTAATGAAATTTCACCATTTCAAAATTATTTGTGCTTTTCAAGAGCTTTCGCAATCACCGCAGTTTAACGAAATTTTTGGAGGATCTAGCAAAATTCCGTCGATCTGGCAATCCTAGCGCAGCGCCTGCTGCGCTTGAGTCCTCTCGTGCCGGCGCTGCTTACGCGGCGGTCGAAGTCATCACCCTGCCCGTTGCTCCAGCGTTCACAACTTTTTGGCTTTGCAAATGGAAACTACTTAGACATCACGCTGTATTGAGGCCAACACTGTACCTGTACGGCACACTTACTTGCTGTATCCACGACTATATCGATTTAGGGACAATACCTTTATAGTTACATAAAATAAAGTAAGTAATTGCAGATTTACTTATGGGAACCGAATAACATAAATACATTTCAGACTTGCATATATGAATTGAGAACGATCCAGCGGGATTTGGTTTACTGCAAAACAAATTAAAACGCTATTAAACACAATTTTAACCTAAGAAGTTAGCAACCATATTCGTACACATTAGTCGCAAATAAATTTATTATTTTTATTAGTCATTCGTCCATTCCGGTAAATTTTACCCATCTCCGTCAGAATGCACAGCCGGAGGCGGTATTTCATCAAATGAAGATTCTATCACGCGTCGTATGTCAATAATTCCTCAGCCCAGGCCTGTCCGGCTGCCTCGCCGCATGTAGGCCTCATTAAGTTAAATTACGTAGGTACTTTAGGGTGATAATTCTGATGAGATGGTTTATGAATAGGTCCGATGTGAAAGTACGAAACTAATTGTAAGACAAAAATATTGGTTTCAGGGCACAACATCTCCGATTTTAGAGCTAAAAGAATAGTTTTGGAAATGATCATATGAAATATCTTATCTTATTAGATATCTCGTTTGTATACGCAGTGTAGTTTGGCTATTTTCTTCAATACCTAATCCATTCCTTCAATTGCTCAAAGGTTAACTGGAAGAGATCCCTAATAGGGATAAGTTCGCCTTTGTACATGTTTCAATTGTTATCAATGTATTTATAACCAGTTGTTGTGTACAATAAAGTGTTTACATACATACATATATACACCGTGGCCGTTAATAACCCGAAAGATTTAAACGAGTAAATAATGTTATATCAACATGGGTCTAATTATGTGTCTTAATTAAATTACTATTTCAGTACAAATTAAATCATATTAGTTGCCCACTTCTTTGTGAACAAGTCTTTAGTTGAAGAAGAGTGAGCGAGCATGTCACTTCACGAATCACTCCGAAATCATACGACGGACGGCGAATGCCGTGACGTGACTTCTGTTCTATGACAACAAGTGTCAACTTATCGCTGTCTCAATATTACAGTGTTCTATGTTTCACTTTGACGAGTTCAAATTGGAACATTGGCATAATGACATGAATTAGGGTGTGTTAGACGGGAGATTTTTTAACTTTTGATTTGTTTTAAATTATTTATATCTCCTTAATTATGAGTTTTTGGACTATATGTTACATAAGTTTATATACTCTAATTAGGCTCTAGTATCGTTAGCTTAAATCTTTCGGGTTATTAACGGTCACGGTGTATATCTCAATACCTATTCTATTCTAACCCTGTATGTTGACAATGTTGAGAGTACTCGATGCCTGTTGCATTCGATGGCTATTCGCATCACTCAGAGCCAGGAATGCATTAATAGGTTATATACAAAATAAGCAAAGCGAGTTGTATATTTTTGACTGTAGCCAGAATCATCACTCTTCTGAGTTTTTAACTTCATACTTTTGTCTGCCATAAATTTGCAGTGCTACCAACCGAGTTCCAGATAGACAATTTTCAGAACATCGTAATTCTTATTTCAATTATTTTCATTGTCATAAGGAATTCTGTTGTGGGGAAAAGCGGCGGACATCCAAACCATCTTCGTGCTACAAAAACGAGCCGTACGCTCAATTTATGCACTAGGAGCTCGTGCATCGCTAAGAGAAAAATTCAAGGAAGCCATTCAAAACCAACCAAACTTTCTCACCGTAGCGTCTCAATATATCCTTGAGAATATTATGTATGTCCGGAAAAATCTACATGCATTCAAGCTCAACAGTGACATTCACCAGTATAATACAAGAAGGAAGAATAAGCTTGTTATGCCTGCTCATCGTCTCCGTAAAGTTAGCTCTTCGTTTGTAACTGTCTACGTATCTATAAAAAATACCTACCAAGGTAGTGAGTTTACTTTACCTTCCAGCAAATTAAAGTCTCACATAAAACGTCACCATGACTTTTTAGATGGCAGGGATGTCTTTAAGCCAGTGGTTTAGTCATGTGAATGTAAAGTAAGCATTATTTTAGTCGGTAATATTAGTTTGTTTGTAATGTAACATGAGAGCACATTATGTTGTTTCTCACCGGGCAAATAGCTTTAGTGATGAATGCCCGGCAGTGTGAGCATGTCATGCTCTCTTAAAGGTCTTTGCTTACGGTGGCGCCGTTGATCGGGTCGCAACCTTCCCTATAATATGGTTGAGGGAGACGATGGCTGAGATACACATCCTCGTGAACGGGTGCCGTTTGTGGGGTCCGGTCTGTTCATACTAGCAAGGGCCAAATTAATTGTGTAGTAACTGCTTACCAGTGTTCGGGGGGCACGGCAGTGCCCCCGCTAAGTCGAGCGCGAAGCAAACACTGCCGTACCATCCTTTACTGGAACCATTTCGCCGCATTTTCAGGCCCCTATTTGAGCACCTCTGGATAAGACCAGAACGCAGAAGTTTTTGTCATCCAGTAAGCTATAATCACATACTTAAAATCCAAAATTTCAAGTCTGTAGGTCATTTAGTTCCGAAGTTAAGCGAAAGCAAAGTTTCGCATTTACGACACTCACTCATTCACTCACTCACTCATGATCATCAGTAAAGAACTAGTACTTCCGATAAATTCAGAGAGCTGAAATTTGGTACAGAGTTAGGGTTTAATGGCCACATAAAGCGAAAACTATAAAAATTGGCCAAGTGCGAGTCCGACTCGCGCATGAAGGGTTCCGTACCATAAAACAAGTTTGTTGTATGGGAACCCTTAAATATTTATTTTATTTTATTTTTAGTATTTGTTGTTATAGCGGCAATAGAAATAGATCATCTGTGAAAATTTCAACTGTCTAGACAGTTAGAAATCACCGTTCGTGATATACAGCCTGGTGACAGACGGACGGACGGACGGTCGGAAGGACGGACGGACGGACAGCGAAGTCTCAGTAATAGGGTCTCGTTTTTACCCTTTGGGTACGGAACCCTAAAAACTAGGATAATTGAAGATCTGGAGTACTCTGATTAGAAAACACAAGAGCCCAACCAAACTATTAGAGATCGACATACCGCCTTTACAAAAAATATTCAACTTGTTGTTGTGTTCGGTTGGCCGCCGTCGCGACTGATCATCTCTCCTGATGATGGATCGCGTACCGATTCGAAACATGTCGAGCGTTATTCGACTTCTACGACGTGAGTAAACCCGTTTAAGTATTTTAATATTCAACTTAGTGGGCCGCTTCATTTGATGTCAAAAATCCAAGGTCTGAAGTATTTTGACGACGCGTTTGGCTCGGTTTGTAGACACCTCCCTACTGAGCCGGCGGTCCCGGGTTCGAGTTCCGGCCAGGGCAAATTGTGTGATTAACTCGAATATTTGTGCTTGGGTCATGGTTGTTCTATGTATTTAAGTATATCTTTATCTATATAAGTATGTCTATCGTCGTCTAGTACCCATAACACAAGCCTTCTAGAGCTTAATTTGGGACTAGATCGATTTGTGTGCGGTTGTCCGTTATTTATTTATTTATTATTTATTTGATGAAGAACCCTCAGCTGGTCCCAGCTGCATTAGAGATATGGTAATGCCCCCTTCTACTATTGTTACATTAAAAATCGACTGTCATTGAAAAAATCAAGCGTAGTGGGACACATCTTCTAATTTAATCTAGCCTATAGCGTCCCACAGCTGGGCGGGTTACGTATTACAATCCCGAAAGTTCATAATACCTAGTAGTTTAAATACCGATGGTCAAAATACCGAAAGTTCAAAAAGCCGATATTCGATAAACGAAGCTCAAATTACCTATTTTCAGAAAATCGAAAGTTTTAAATCTCGAAATTTCATAATCCCGAAATTTTTAAAATCTCGAAATTTTATAATCCCGAAAGTCAATGAGCACTTTAAAAGTGTCAGGACACTAAACTAATCTGACTTTTCCGTGGAACCGATCTGCTCCGGCGCTGCGGGATGTTCAGCCCCTCCGCCCTAGCGTAAGAAAGTGCGGGCGCGGGCATCAAGCGAGCCGCAGCGGCTGAGGCTGGTCGCCGAAGTTGACCAAAAAGCCGAAGCTGCGAAGGCGAGCGTAGGTAGGTAGCCCTCCCTCCGCGCCTCCGGCCTTTTATATATACACTCTAGGGGTAGGGCAGACAAGACCACGTGGAATCGGGGTTGACAGCTTCGGTTCTGTGGCAAGTCGATTAAGAAAAGGAAAGAGTCCGGGAAAGTGGGAAATTATGACACTAAATATTCGATATTATGATAAAATATTCTGTCATGGACTGCCAACCGAACCGAACTTGTCTAGAACCGAAGCTGTCAACGCTCGCCTCCGCAGCTTCGGCTTTTTGGTCACCTTCGGCGACCAGCCTCAGCTGCTGCGACTCGCTTGATGGCGGTGAAACACGTCGCTAGATGGCGCTAACTGTATTTTAAAACGCGCCTACGTTTGTTTTTTCGATAATCCTATATGGCGAAGTGGCAACCGGCCGCGGTAACAGTCGTTTACGACATTCTTCTATTGCGCTCGGAAACGTTTGCTAGGGATTAGGAGGGATTATTTGCATTTCTTTGATTTCGCTTATTATTTCGTGAGGTTTGCTAAAGTGAATTAGCAGGTTGTTATAAAACAATATGCCCACGTTTCTACAAAAAGAAGTGAAATCCCACCAAAAACATTCTGTAAAAAACTAGCCAAGTCTCGATGGAGCTGCTTGTTTATCTCTAAAAAGTAATGAAATCTAGACAAAATCGTACCAAGTCTAAGGTTCCTTACTGCGAATTCTTTATTATTATAGTTAATGTTGTGTTACTTGGCCGTTGAAGAGTACACAAGGGTACAACACCAGGTGCTCCATGACACCATTGCACCAATCTGTCACCAGAACCGCTACCCATTGACGATGGAAAATTGCCACTTGGAAAACGTTGATTCAATAACCAGTCAATTGTAGGCTTGATAAAGCTGCGTATTTCAATAATACTTATGTATAGGCGAGCCTGAAACAAACAGTATAAAACATATTTCTAGTACAGATGGACCTCTAATCATTGATAGAAGTCCGTCTGTACGTCTATTTTATATTAGATCGGTGGTCGATTTGACGCTCCAAAAAGAAGAGAGCAGAAGTCAGCATTGTCAATGCTGAATGCATGTGCTGCACAGTCAACAACAGCCCAAAATGAGACACTAGCGTCAAATTACCAATACCAGTATGGGCTATTATCTCGCTTAACAAACATAGGTAGTTACAACAGATATAACATTACGTGTAAACAAAATTGACTTGTAGCGGTTCTGGGGACAGATTGGTGCAATGGTGTCATGGAGCACCTGGTGTTGTACCCTTGTGTACTCTTCAACGGCCAAGTCACACAACATTAACTATAATAATAAAGAATTCGCAGTAAGGAACCTTAGACTTGGTACGACTTTGTCTAGATTTCATTACTTTTTAGAGATAAACAAGCAGCTCCATCGAGACTTGGCTAGTTTTTTACAGAATGTTTTTGGTGGGATTAATGAATTGACGTGAGAGACTTCATCCTGTACAGACTCGATTGAAGTTATTTTTTATTTTTTACTTAGAGACTGTACCTATACATCTCTAATAAACTTAGTGCACTGTACAATGACGCTCAGAGACCTTATACATCTCTGAGGAAAATTTAATTATTATCATATTTATTACTATTATTTTTCCATTTTTTTTGTAAATTGTGACGCCTAGTGATCGTATACGTCTCTAAGAAATTTCCTATTGTAAATTATTCACGTCTGTGGTTATAAATTAATTCAATGTATTTTATTGCATGTTGTGACACCTCTCAGACTTTATACATCTCTGGGTATATTTAATATTTTAAATTGATCGTTCAAATTTGATTTTAATATTCCTAGCTAACATTCAAAATCAATCAAAATCAAAATCATTTTATTCAAAATAGATCCATGTAGAATGCTTTTTGAAGGTCATTGCTATACATATACAATTCAAATCATTTTACAACTATGTCATAGATACCCTAAAATACTAAGTCATATTACTTCATGAGATTTACAATCAAAAATTGTTTAAATAAACAAGCTTAAATAATTAACACTAACACACTTATTATTAACATTAATTCTCCAACCATATGTGTTCGTCTGAAAAATAATCGTCTACTTTATAATAAGCTTTCTTCTTCAAGGTTTGCTTTACCGTAGTCTTGAATCTATTCTCATTCATATTTAGAATATGATCAGGGGGGTATTCGACCAATTTTAGAGATATAATGGAGATCTCAACTTTTCATCGCCATCCGTCACTTTTGACGTGTGCCTACTTGACAAGTGGCGATATCCCTAGAACATCGCAACTTCGTCAATTCGGACGCGCAAATTTCTTTGTATGTGACGGCATAAATAACAGGCGCATACTTTAAATTGACCACGTAGTACGTGAAATTAATCCGTTACGTTTCGTTCAAAACAGAAATTTATATACATGAATAACATTTTTGACAATCATTATCGCCTTCGTATTTCCAAAATTGAGATGAGATATGTCACTTATAAGCTCATCGCATGTAAATGACAGTTCAATGGCGATATAACTGTTATCTAATGGAGATTTGACGTTTGGCGATATCTCAAACGGCATTCTCGAATTGGGCCCCTGGTATTTTATTATAGCAGCGTGTACAGAGTCCCACAAATGACTTTTGGATCTTACTTAGTCTAGTTCTTATTCCTAACAGTTTATCCTTATTTCTAGTATTCCTATTATGAATGTCACATCTCCTTCGAAATAAAGTCAAGTTTTTTCTTACATGTATAATGTTTTCATAGATATATTGGCTAGGTACAGTCATTATATTAATTGTTTTAAATAATTCTCACGACGACACATCACGGAGTCACGGGCTCTCATTCCATATATTGCACGAATCGCTCGTTTCTGTAATATGAAAATTGCGTCCACATCTGCAGCTCTGCCCCACAATAACAATCCATAGCACATGACACTGTGAAAGTAAGCAAAATAGACGAGTCTTGCAGTATCCTCATCGGTTAATGCCCTTATCTTTTTCACAGCATATACAGCCGAACTCAATTTTTTTGCGAGTATTGCAATGTGAGGGCCCCATTGCAGTTTAGAATCGACAGTTATATCCAGGAAGACCGTGTTTTCCACAATTTGCAAATCCTCCCCATTAATTTTCAAACCTTGTACACAATGTTTAATATTGGGAAGGGACATTTAGGTTTTTTAGAATTTAGTAATAAAAGTTATTTGCCGTAAACCACTCATGGACCCGTTGAAGAGCATCATTTATAATGCGTACATCCTGAGATCCTCTTTTGACTTTAAAAATTAACGACGTGTCATCTGCAAAGAGTATTATTTTGGATAGGTGTTCCGCCATGAATGGTAGATCATTAATATAAATTAGGAAGAGGATAGGACCTAGAATTGATCCTTGGGGAACACCTATTCTAACAAGAGACCCTGCCGATCTAGTTCCATTTACTAATACACTGAACTCTATCTGACAAATACGATTTCAATAAGTCCAGAGACTTCCCTTTAATACCATAGTGTTTTAGTTTGGTTAGCAGAGTCTGATGGTCAACAGAATCAAAGGCCTTTGATAAATCACAAAATATGGCTATCGTATCTTTTTTTCCTCCCAAGCTTCGAAGATATATTTTATCAAGCTTATTCCCGCGTCTGTAGTAGAACGGCCTTGTGTGAAACCGAATTGTTGTGGATGAAATAAATAATTGTTATTAAAATGCTTGAGAAGTTGTGTCATAATAATTTTCTCAAAAATTTTACTCAGTACTGGCAAAACAGAAACAGGCCTATAATTGCCAGGATCCTTGGTGTCGCCGGCTTTAAACAAGGGTATTACTTTGCTTTCCTTCATAAGGTCAGGAAATATGCCGTCGTCTACAGATTTATTAAATATTAATGCAAGGTAAGGTGCTAATGTGACTATTGCTGCAGTACAGACTTTTACTGACACTCCCCATAAATCTTCTGTACATTTGACTTTTAATTTTTCAAACATTTTTACAACTATTCCGGCATTAATATGTTCAAATGCAAAGTCTACTTTGCATCGATTAACATACTCGTAAAGCAAAGTTTTGGCTTTAGTTGGAGATGAATTTAGTGCTTCAGTGGTTCGGATTGGAATATTCGTAAAAAACGTTTCGAATTCTTGTGCTACTTCAGAATCAGTATTTATTACTACATTGGGAGTACACTTTTGATTTGGAGTATCTCTATATCTCCTTTACGTGTACGCATGTAATAATTAGTTATAACACTAATGTGATGTCATTGTTTTAAGTATTATTTATTAGGCAAAATGACTTACCTCCTGTTGAGTTTCTTTCACATTTCTTCTCAACAGCGGTCTCCTCTTGCGAAATGCCGGTAGCTTCACAATCTGACTTGTAAAAGTGCCGGTGGCCTAATTACTGAATAAATTATTTCATTTCATTTCATTTCACAATGTCTAGACTAAGATTATGTTTGGACTCATTATGCTGACTTTCATATTTCTTTCATTCAGAACCATAAATTTCAATAAACTTGTCAAACATCGATATAGTTCTTCTGCATATTATCTTACCCAATTAAAGGTAATTATAGTAGAGTTGTTAGTCCGCTGTTTACTAACATAATTGTGCGCATCGGGTAACAAGCATGAAATTTCTACCACAGATAGTGTTCCTTGGTGATTATTTTCAGATGTGGAGGGAAGTCAGATTCGTCCCCTGTGAGGCATGACAGCGGAGTGAATAGGACCAAGTATACCTGTTTTCTTTCTTTATTGCTGGTCAAGTCTACTAGGACTTGTCTGGTAGCGTTTCCCTGTAAAACAGATATCAGAAATTAATTTTTTATGTTATTTTTGTATAGTTCTATATAAAAATACGAGTATGGGTGTATGGCCGAAAAGGTAAAAATCACAACAAGTTTTTTTATTCAGTGAGGTAAATTAGTTAAATTTCGTTAACATTAACAAATTATTATTACTATTTTAAAAAGCTTATTTAATCTAGTTTTTTAAAATATATGTATATTGGGCACTTCTCATACAAACAGTAGCTTAAAATATATGTTTAAGTCGGCGTAACCAACGTAAATCTCCGAACGCATCCTCTTTCCCTTCATTAAATACATTAAATAATAATTACTAACAAGCTTTTACATACAATATTTACCAAATACGTCCTAGAAAAACAAATTTATGTAATTAAAACAAAATATATTTTTTCTAATGTATCTCGAGCACACGGGCTAATCTCAACATCAACAATTTATTTAAGTTACTGTTTGTATGAAGAGTACCCAACATGTATATAGGTTAAGAAACAAGATTAAATTTGCTGTTCTGCAATATTTTTGTTGGTTGTAAATATTAAGAAAATATAACTAATTTATCTCCCTGAATAAAAAAAACTTGTTGTGATTTTTACCATTTCGGAAATACACCCATATTTTTATATGGTACTATGAATAAATAGCATAAAAAATAAATTTCCGATATCTGTTTTATACGAAAACGATACCTCATAAGCCCTAGTAGCGTTAACTGATCAGTAATAAAAAAAGAAAAAGAGGACTCCTTTGTCCTATTCACCTCGCTTTCCCGCCGCACAGGGGACGAATCTGACTTCCCTCCACATCTGAAAGTAATCACCGCAGAATACTCTATCTGTGGTATAAATTTCATGGTTGTATCCCGCTTCACACAATTTCGTGACTTAGCAAAATGTACTAGAGCACGCAGGCTAAGCTTAATATCAATATTTTTTTCAAGCTACTTTTTGTATGAGATGTGCCCAATATGTATACATTTTTAAAAACAAGATTAAAATTTCTATTTAGTGATTTTTTTTTAATTGTAAATATTCAGGATATATGACTAACGTATCGTTTAGAATAAAAAAAACTTGTGGTGATTTTTACCTTTTCGACAATGTACCCAATTTTTTATACCAAACTATTCTTAAATAACATAAAAAATGAATTGCTGATATCTGTTTTACACGAAAACGATGCCACATAATCCCTAATAGCCTTAACTGATCAGTAATCAAAAAAAGAAAAGGAGCAGTACTTGGTCCTATTCACCCCGTTCTCCCGCCACGCAGGGGACGAATCTGACTTCCCTCCTCATCTGAAAATAATCACCGCGGAACGCTCTATGTGTGGTAGAAATTTCATGCCTGTAACCCGATACGCACAATTTCGCGGCTTAGCAACTCTAATCCAGTTAATAAAGGAGTTTGCCCTACAAACGGTCCGGTAGTTTTGAATTTTTGATATGTTGTCTAGGATGGTTAGTCAGAGTTTAAAATGCAAAATGCACAATTCCCCCCCCGCTCGCCACCATATTGAAAAAACCGGCACTTTCTTCATATTTTTGCGCATATCTTCCTTTAGTAGTAGAAAGCTTAGACAATGTTATAGAGAGTTAAATTTACTATATTCTCCATTTTATATTTTGTTTCTAGGACCGATAGTTACAGAGATATACACATTGAAAAAAACGTAAAAAAGAGAGCCAACATATCAAAAATTCAAAACTACCGGACCGTTTGTAAGGTCATCCATAGTACTTTAGTCTCTATTCACCGTACTACTCTACTACTATCCAAAATTACTTTTGTTTAAAAGAAATGGGTACAAATAAGTTTGCTTAAAAAATCATGACAGTGGAAAAAAAGGATCGAAAACAGGTGTGAATAAATGTATGAAAATAAAAAGTAGCATTAGAGATATGAATGATAAACAGAGATCGTAGGTACGGATGGGCGTCATTATACACGGTGCCCCGTATTTAAAGGACAACCTACTAACCCCCTATATAATGTATAAAAATATTTTTTTATTTATTTTATACGAACATCTTATTTGTTTTTTGTTCATAACATACACACCAATGTTTGCGATGCGGGAGCACCCTCAGAGTAACAAGGTCCCAATCAGTGAGAACATATAAGCAAGGAGTCCGATTTTCTAAATAGCCATGGGACTTTAAATAAAGCCAATAACTATTCTAAGGAACCCTATATCGGAGGTCAGAATGTTGTCCATTAAACACAGGACACCGTGTATATGACGCCCTTCCGTCCGATCTCTGATGATAACTGACAATATGGTTTTAAATGGTTCGTAGTTATGATCGGTAGTAATAGTGACTAAGTCTTAATAGGGACTATACTGATGAAAAATTTTATGAGAAACATTTTCGGAGTTTCAATGATTAGATGGAAAAAATATGTGAACTTTGGCGCACCCGCGACCAACTACGCCTATCATACTGAAATTTCATACGATTGTCAGTCTCTGCGTTCCAGTGACGGGGGGTCATTCGACCAATTTTAGAGAGATGATGGAGATCTCTCTATTACATCGCCATCCGTCACTTTTGACCTGTCCCTACTTGACAAGTGGCGATATCCCTAGAACATCGCAACTTCGCCAATCCGGTCTTAAATCCGGCGCCTTATTTGCGTCTCCTTTGTATATGACGGCATAGATAACAGGCGCATACTTAGCTTGTCCGGGTAGTGCGTGAAATTTGTCAGTTACGTTTCG
Organism: Apotomis turbidana; assembly: GCA_905147355.2. Taxonomy (NCBI): domain Eukaryota; kingdom Metazoa; phylum Arthropoda; class Insecta; order Lepidoptera; family Tortricidae; genus Apotomis; species Apotomis turbidana. The sequence continues at coordinate 40,605,252 of LR990280.1, read as the reverse complement.
TTCAGAACGTAAATTCATATGCATTAATAGCATTTTTGACAGTCTTCGTATTTCCAAAATTGAGATGAGATATGTCACTTGAAGCTCATCGCATTTTAATGACAGTTCAAAGGCAACATCACTGTTATCTAATAGAGATTTGACGTTTGGCGATCTCTCCAACGGCATTCTCGAATTAGGTCCCCGTGAGTGAAGATTGTGGCGACATCCTCCAGTTCGTAGAGAAGTTGGACGCACTCGATAGAGATACATTAATTTGACAAGTTTTTTATTAAATAGTTCTACGAAAACAATTGGTTGAAAAGGTTCACATTTTAAAAAGCGGACACATAAATTTATGAAGCATGTAATGTCTCATTTTTTTTTAATGTGGGTACACCACAATTTTATTTAAACCATTGATACAAAGATCAACGCTTAAAGTAAAAATGAAAAAGGAGTTACTTGGCGGAAAATATCTGGATATTTTATGGGAGTTAGGGTAGCGTGGTGGTTAACGCGCTGGACCGGTAATCCAGAGGTACCGGGTTCGATTCCCGGTCTCTTCCGCCAAGTAAAAAATTAGACATTACATGTTTTATAAATTTTCTTTCTTTCAACCAATTGTTTTCCGATCAATGTTAAAGGCCTCTTCACGAATCATATTCCTTCCTACACAACCCTTAGATAGAGTCCTGACAGACTAACATGCATGAATTAAAAGGACCGAAGGCCATGTTTCGCGAGTGGCGGCTTATTTAACCACAAACAAGTGTACGTAAGTTATTTGATTCACAAAAATAGTTTACTACCTATTTTTATAAATTAGTATACGTATTATTGTATTTTATTCACATTGCTCGCACATCACACGGGCGATTTGCATTTTTTATTATTCAGCAATCCTGAGGTTAGGTATTCTGTTGCTGCGATATCAGAGAGACCACACAACACACGACCCAATAAACTCTCGCAAGCTTTATTGCACACCTGAGAAAGTGTGCTTGCTGCAATTGGATTTCATAGGTACAGTCAGCGTCAAAAGTAGGTGTCAATTTTAGTATGTAATTTGACATATGCTAGTATTAAAATTGTCAGCTACTTTTGATGCTGACCGCGTACCTTCTGTTTATCTATTTTATAATAAATATACACTAGAAGGTACTGTTAACTTCCTCCATGATGCACTACTTTTTTCTATACCACAATCGAATAAAAAATATCCTAAAGCCATATTTGGGTACCTATCTACGTATGTAGCCGTTTTGGCGTGATCAAAATTGCTATAATCAGTGCTCATAATAGGAGCTCATAATTGCTCTTTTAATATATTCCCTCCGATCATATAAAGGAAGATAAATTCTTCCCGTACAATTTTTTTTAACATTACAATCTTGGAATTTTATAATGAATAGATTAGAACTAGAATAAATAATAAGAATAAGAATTCATTGAATCAATTGGGATTCATTGGAACCACTTTTGCATCATCATTGAAATTAAATTAGCTGTTGCATTAATGTATCTATACAATAGTAATTAGCATTAGCATTCACACAATTAGGTACACACATTTCCAAACATGTGCATTATTTCCGCGGTAACTTGTGAAATAATACATTTATATCTTTAAAAATAAATTGAATCGCTAAATGTGTTGCTAAGCACAAAATTGAAGAACGGCTCCAATTTACTTTGCAATTTTTTTATTAGGTAGGTATTAGGTAATTGTTATACCTTAAAGTTTAAAGAATGTTCTTATGAAGTGAAAATTGTGGAAACAAAGTTGGGAAAAAAGCTTCTGATAGAAGTATGTCTGTTGGGGTCAGCTAGATAAAAATAAACATAATAACTTTTATTTATAGCAAAGCGTAACTTATTTTTCAGTCCAACAAGATAATTTTAGTTAACACAATAATTTAACCACTATTAGGTATGATGATGGTAGTATTTTATTTTTAACGTTGTCCATTACGATTGAGGTTCCTCAGGTTTTTTCCCATCGGATAGTGGAATAGGAATGTAGAATTTTCTCGGTCTGTGGATTCAAACGTCGAAGCGCCCGTCGACGGCGATCGAGGGGACCGCCCGTATAACACGGAATGCACGGCGCTTGCGCAACCAAAGCTGTGCTCTCAAACTCGTTGTTACTCGAGGGAGACATAAAAAGAAATATTTTATTGCTGAGCCACGGCGGTACCGCTAAATGTTCGACAGGAGATAGCTCAGCGGCGTGGGCGCGTAGAGGCGCGCGGACAGTCCATCATTTATCGCCGCACCACACTTACGTCGACAAAAAGGCACCTCCAGGTCTGCGGTGGCGTTTTGCCATAGCTATACCTAACACATAATTAACCTTAAGGGAGAATTTATTGAATACATCGCATGCATATAATTAAGTAGTAATAACTTAAAATCGCCGATTACGTAATGTACACAGAGGCCGGTGCGCAATATTAATCTCGATGAATGGAAGGCATGGCGTGCTGATTGGTATAGGTGGCGCGGGTGGGTGTTCGCGACCTCGAGGAAAGGGCAGGGCCGGCGCAGAGCCTGTGCCATTGTTGCACGCAGTCTCAGCTATAGCTATGGTTACAAATTCTAGAATAATAACCAAACCTCTCTTCTAACTAGATAAAACTTTTTCCCCAGATCGTGTCCTTACATGACCCATCTAAGGTTCCATGCATACATTTTTCAGTTACACAGAGTAAGTAACTTTAAATACACATTTTATGCGTTTACGCGTCTAGCACTTACAGCTACATACTACCTACTGAGGTTTATTTGTCACTGTTAAGGACAAGTACAAGATGGAGCACCGAGCGCGTAAAAACAATTAGGTAATAGTTCGTAATTAAACAACTGTGTTTTTTATCATAATTACTAATTTATTTCTTACGAACGCATAACAAAGTTACGGATAAGTAAGGGTGCTCTACCATCATACACTCAAATGATCATGATATTAAATACCTTAGATTAGAGTACCTTTAAGCCTACATATTGAATACAGGTACTTATAGTTATCTTAAATGCCCATGTCTTAAAGTTGACTAGTGTCCAAACACTAGACGCAATCAAATCGATTTATACCTAGTGTACGGGATAATAAAGGGCCGCGGCCCGCGGTGCCTAGAGACATGACGCGTGCATGTCCGCGGGAGCGACCGCCGAAGGTCAAGTCCCCACCGAACCTCTCCACGCCGCCGCGACTGGCAACGCTTAATTCACTTAAATAGACTGACATAAATGGCGACAACCGAGCACGTGAAAATACTCCGAGAACGGAACCTATTAGAAAACAAATCTTGCTTTGAATTGTTCATGTTCTGTGGTACATAGAGTACGTGTCATCTACTAATTCAGTAATCATCGGTGGGCATTTCTCTACGAATTTGGTTTGGTTCTTACCCCAACGATCGAACGGTTATTTCAAATTGTTCAATCAAAAAGAGAAAGAGTTTAAAATAAATAGACTGTTTTGTTATGTAGGCCTCGTGCTGCAGGAGATGTAGTAGATACAAGTCAGTCGCGTATCTACCGATATCAGCGCGTATCGTTTCATAGAAATAGCGAATGAACTGAGGCGTAGGGCTACTTTATCAGTTAGCAGCGATTTCGTTGGATTAGCAGGGTTAGCGTAAATCTGGTACTCATACGTATTGTTCTCATTTAGATCGAATTGAACCCAGCGACTACGCATTGATGCATCTTGCGCTGTCAGTCACACTGCCCTCATGTCTACCGCTTATTTCATTTTACATATGTCTATTAGTCAATAAAGACCCACACAAGGGCTTCATAGCGGTTCATTAAAGTCTTTGCAGCAATCTTTGCAGACACATCCGGGATAAACTTCTGAAACTGCGAAAACAATATGTATCAAAATTAAAGCTCGTCTTTTCAAAATGAGAATGAGTTCGCTTTGCTATTGGGGCAGATTTTTATTTTATTGTCGATTTTGTTTTTTTCTTCACACACCAAATTTTATTGAAATCTGAGAAATAAAAGTAATCGACAACAAAATAAAAATTTGCCCATTGGATGAAGTAGGTACCCTTGAACATGAACGTCAATGAAAAAATAAACGCAGGTGGGAACCAAAAAGGATCTCATCAAAATTGCATGAAACCTAATCGTTATTTAAAAGGACATCAGGATGGAAACGTACACGACGCTAGATGTTCTAATGGCGAAAATCGTAGATGGGTATCTAGTTCTTAGAGCGTTTCGTACGCTATCACTTGCCTGTCGCATATATTGAAGAAACTAACTGCCAGAAAAATATTAACAAATTGAGATTTAACCGCAAGCATAGCATATAGTTTTGCTAAAGATTTTAGGCTAAAATATAGATTTAATTTCCTTTATATGCGACTGGAAAGTGACAGCGATTGAAACGCTCTGCAACTACCAAACTCCTTCAAAATTCGCCTCAAAATTCTGTCAGAGCCTAGTACCTGTGGAACGAATTGAACGGACTCAAATATTGATTGGCATTTGAAAAAGCTATCCCAAAATTGCATTTCTCCATATGACCTAGCGTTTGCTATTACCGCAGACTCATCAATTTTTGGTAATTGTAATTAACCATAAAAGTACCTAATAGACATTTGTAGGTACCTACCTAGTGACCCAATAGAGGTCAATAGCGAACGAAGCGTCTCTACTATTCGAGCTGGTAAACCCAACTTCAATTATTTAATAAACGGAGAGAGAATAAAATACGATACTTATAGCTACTAATTTCGTCCAAGTGACAAAGTCAGGATATGGTCCTATGGTGATCAATGTAAGTTTATACTGCGTATGGAATAAAATGTAGGTACTTCGTCGTGGTGCGTTCATCAGCCTCTGCAACAGCGCGGCCGAGCGCGCGCACCACCCCCAAGGATGCTCATTTCCTTGTAGCTGATTACGGCTCACTAAAAAAGTACAATCATAGTGCTCTCCGGCGCGGAACGCACTGTCCTCATTTGAATACAAACGTAATGCGCGTGCGCACACACCCTTAACTGTACACCGCCCCATCAGCGCGAGCTAATACCGACTCTGAACCGCACCGCCGCAAGGTGCAAATTGCGCGCCCTAACCTCAAAATACGTGCCCTCTTTTCAAAGTCGAAAGAAGAGGGACTCTGCGCGTGCTAGAACAGGAGGGAGCTACACGCGAGGAGGACAGAGGACGTTAAGGGCATTCACCCCGTACCCCGTGGGTTGCGACTAGCGGCTCTACAAATGATGTACAAGCACATAGATGCCTTTCTCTATTTAGATGCGCACGAGTTTCGAAATAGTGGCCGTGGAACTTTTTTGTTAGGAGGTGGATCCTGTTTGGGTTGCGTCAGAGTGGCGATAAGTTCGTCTTGTGCGCCGAGAATGCCTCAGGTGCAGGTGTGCTCGACGGGCTCGTCCCCACGAGCGGCCATCTCTGCCTGGACTGGACGACACGTTTACTTCATTACGCTTTTCCTACTCGGAACCAATTTATTGAGGGTTTATTATTCATAGCGCATGTTTAATATTCACTATTCATTTCGTAGATGTATAGGTATATGTTGGAGAAAACCCTTTCTCGCTTTGAGCTTTGGCTATATTCCCATTATTTACATCAAGCGTAAAATAATAGTTTATAATTATAGTTTGTTTAATAATTCAAACAATGTAATACAAGATGCAGACACTCGTAAAATAAATGAATGGTTTATTTACTTTTACTAATTTTAAGACTTTGATGGCAGTAGAGCGGGACAAATATTGTTTGACAATTTTAAAACTTCTTGACTAAACATTTTAATTTGATGAGTTGTGGTTATCACGTTGGCTCAAGATTACCTGTAAGAATTTATATGATTTTCAAGTGTCAACTTGGTACTTACCATTTACCTGCTTATAAATAATATGACCAACGTAACATATTAGTCAATTACCTAGCTAGACTATAGTGAGAATGAGAACGATATGCTCCTAGTTATTATTATTAGTTAGCCAAAAGTTTCAGAAGCATTGTAGGGATAGTGGTTTTCCACTTCATCCTTGATTATCGGCAGTGTGACGTTGTGCAGGCGTAGCCGCACCCTCTAGCAATGCATAAATACTGCATACTCATGTTCTCAGGTTGCTTATACTAAGTTTATTCCGCGGATTTACCCGCGTACATTTACCACAATAGCGACGATTAATTATTCATCTGTTATTGTGCTATACAAATTAATAAGCAAATATAAAGGCCAATCAACAATCACATTACGCTTTTGGGTAAAGATAAAAGACACCACATTCCTATAATATCGTCGATGGAAAAGGTGTTTGTGATTGATAAATCAATCGTAAAACACCAGAAGATATTGGTTTTATTTCATTATCATTGTATAAATTAATCGTGCGTTTTTTTTTAACTCACTAAACATATTTGTATACTAAGTATACATTGTGATACACCACACATGCGGTGATCCTGGAAATAGTGATGAATAAAATACGCAAATATCTATATATTTGTCTTTAAGTAGGAAGGTACCTAAAGTCCTGAACTATTTTTAATCGCAATTTACGTAGGGAGTTTTGTCTGTATCCCGACCAAGCTGTGTCTAGTTGACACAGTTTCCAGTTGGCCACTCAGCGTGACGTCATGGCAACGAATTGGAAATAATTTCTATTTAGACTGCAGTCACCGTCCGCGTTTCATGATCTATCATCCGGTGTCGTCCTTTGATAAGATTATAAGAATGGTTACTTCATGATTACAACTAGAAGACACCGAGGCAAAGTTTGTTTCGACTTAAGGTCAGTATTCCTAAAAATACTTTTTTGGAAAGGTAAATTAGGTATACTTAAACCGGAACGTGATACGTAATATGTATTTATTTCTTATTAGGTGCTTACCGCGGCGTGGAAGAACATTTGAAGACATCCATTTTACATGGATTACGTAAACTTAACTTATATGACTTTATTTATTTGTTTAATCTTTATTGCACAAAAGAAAGAACTTATCGTCCAAAAGGCGGACTTAATCCCATGGTCAGTCTCGACCAGTCAACCGTTGCGCTAAGAAGATCAATTGTGAGCGATGCAACTAACTTAATACAAATATTTTAATCTACTATCTATCAGTACATGCAGAGTTGGACGGACAATGGAAATGTCGCACTTTAGTGCTTATGCCTGCCAGTCGCAACAAATTTCGAACGTTAGAATAATAAACTAAAATTAGCTGACTAGTCTATCTAGGTAGTGCCCGTTTAAAAATGACAAGTATTAACGCTCTACATTTTCATAGCCCCATTGGACAGTTCATGTATATTCTACAGAGAATAGTCGACTTATAAGTTCCCATAGGTACATTTATGTAGGTTGCATCATCGTGGGACGTGGGTGCGGAGGTTTTCGCATTGGTAGTTTTCCATAGCGTGTATCGATCGGCGCAGATAACTAGCTGGCTGCTATGTCCTGACGAGGGATGAGGGGTCCATCCCCGCGCCCCGCGATAGTGCCCGCATGCCGCGCACGAGGGTACGGCCATAGACAATGTAGATTGCCTAATTAATGCCGACTATCTGTATCAGAAATTAGGTCGATGTTGTTGTTTCTTTACTTTTACTGTCTCGTATCTGTATATAAAAATTATTAATTTGGGAAATGTAACACATGTTAAGAAACAAGTTCCTTCCGGAAGACTAAGTGAACAATTGTCATAAAAAAACTTATCAGTTTGCATATCTTTTTTTTATTGCTCTGACAATAAGTTGAGTAGAGGAAGAAAAGCGACGTTTATACTTTTTCGCTATGTATGAATCAAGATTAAATAAAAATCGCGGTTAAAGCAAGCACGATCGTTTAAGTCTATTTGTACAAGAATAACATTCTTGACATTTTTGGTACTTTACTATCTCTGTCCTATTTTGCTCAACACCTATCAATGTAGCGATCTTGAGATTAATGGTGAACATCCACTTTACTAGATAAGGATGTAGGAATCACCGGTTTCTTGATCACTTGCTGAATACCTAAGTTTAATTAGGTCACCTGAGAGAACAGTGTAAAATCTAAACTCAAATATGCATCAGAATACCATACCTACCTACTGACCACAGCTTAACCAATCGAAATAAAAAGAACAAAAGGAGTATAAAAATAACAAAATGTACCCGGTCAACCCCCTCTGGTTGGAAACAAAAAGTACAAAAGTGGCAGCCTCCCGCCGTCCCCAAGAATGCGATACCTACGCTCCCTTCCCTCCGTGACTTCGTCTCTTGGTACAATTTCCTTGATCATTGTGTTTAGTCATCACGAGCAAAACAGATACATATTTGTGTCATTCAATTTAATCCTCCGTCCGTATTTTACTTACCTACTTTGATAACCATTTTTTTACCGACTTCAAAACAGAGGAGATTCTATGTTTCACTTTATGTATTTCACCGTTTTCTCCGCCAATTGCAGACCGATCCTCATTTTTTTATTTATTTAAAAAAGTATACTCCTGAGGCAGTCCCAGTATCCCCATCTGATGATGGCCGGATTCCTTGGAAATCGAGGGCAACTCTCAAAAACACTGGCAAAGTTTTTCATGTATTTATAAAGTTATTCAAGTATTTGCGTCTGGTAGTCATCATCTCATTATGCTATGCATCAGGTGATAATGGAAGGTACAACTCTTTAATGGTTAGGTGTTAGGGGAGAAGTCTTTATAATAATATTTAGTATGCATCGCAGATCCCAGCTTACATATAGGCTACTATTTTCTCGGGTACACATATATCAATGTACGGGTTGTAAGAGTATTACTTTGTAGGGCTATCAAGTCGGAACGCAATACTTATAGGTAAATGAATGCTCTCGCCATATCGGGTATCGGGTGGTGGTGTCCCGTCAACGTCGTGACTTTATCATTGGCCACGGGCGACGACGACTCGTCTGGACTGTTTCATGGTTTAGCATAAAATTAGATACCGGATATATACCATCTGTAAATAGCAATCTAATTATTTTCATACTTCATAATACAAGTATTACTAAAAAACTAAAAATGCCATAAATAATAACGCGAGTAATATAGGTAAACGTAGTGGCACTGTACTTACCTTTACTCGACGATGACGTCACGGTTAGATGGCCATTTGTACGGAGCGTTTTCAGCGCTTCGTTGGAATGTCGAACTTTAACAGTCATTTCTGACTTTTAGAGACTTTACAGACATTATATCCCAATAACAAAATTGGATTTATTGAAATAAGAACTCGAAAAAAATAACTAATAGAATAGAATCGCGTACCAATTCGAAACATGTCGACAATATTCAACTTAAACGACGTGAGTAAAGAAGCCCGTTTCATATGGATTTTAAAAATTGTTATCAATAGTCGCGTGGCGACCAAACCAACAACGGTAGGTATTGCAATCGCCCATGCGCAGTCATTTAGCCCTTACGGATCATATTCGTCAAAGGTTGGCATTGTAAGTGCATCCGTGATGTGACTAATGCAGATATTTGACCCGGGATAAGTGGCGAGGAGCGAGCGCCCAGTAATGGCCACGTGAGGGGAGTGTTCGGCGCGGTTTCAGCGTTAATGATAACACGTGGCTTGTTTCAATCGAATGCATAATGCGAGATTTATCGCTAATGGCCAAATGTAATAATCAGGAATTTACATAAACTGAAAATATGCTTCTCAATGCTTATTCTGTTAATTGGATCGTACCTACTTCTTGTATTTTTGGAAAACTTGCACTGGGATATGGCTGTAGCACGTGATCTCTACAATCTACAAGAGCTTCAAGAAGTTTGAACCTGTTCCCAGGCATGTCCTCTTATTAAATTGAAGTCGAAGATTGCGGGATACGGATTCGTTCCAGATGTGAAAATGTTAATTCTTTACTCCGCTTTTCAGCGTAGAATAAACAACGCAAAGAATCACCCTGGAATTAATTTATATATAAGTTCGTATGCGCGCAACCCGCATTGTTTAGCGTATTTATTGATTTATCCTGCCCCCACGCATCATTGGGAAAACGTATCGAGGTGTTATGTTATGTTGAAATGCACCGGACAGTGTATGTAATATTAGGCTACTTTTTAGGGTTCCGTACCCAAAGGGTAAAAACGGGATCCTATTACTGAGACTTCGCTGTCCGTCCGTCCGTCCGTCCGTCTGTCACCAGGCTGTAACTCAAGAACGGTGATAGCTAGACAGTTGAAATTTTCACAGATGATGTATTTCTATTGCCGCTATAACAACAAATACTAAAAATAAAATAAAACAAATATTTAAGGGGGGCTCCCATACAACAAACTTGTTCTATGGTACGGAACCCTTCATGCGCGAGTCGGACTCGTAATTGCCCAATTTTATCAGTCCACGATGGATAAGCAAAAATCCCTGCTACCGTAAAACTGCAATAAGTTTCTCAATTACCTACTCTCTGAATATTGGTGCTTTCAGACAAATGAACCTTCGGAGTTTTGTAGCATACCCCAACTAAACAAAGCATTACTACAGTTAGGTTAGGGTAGCCTTCGATCAGAGGTTAACATGTTTAAAAAAATAAACCCATAAAGCAATGATGTATTACGAATAAGGGTTCCGCTCTCATGTTTTGAGTCGTATCAGTAACTCTAATGAGCAAGTAATGAATCTAAAATGAACGTTACTGTAAAGCATTTAGTGTCCTCTTTGCCTAGCAACAACGCTGCCCGCGGTAGTGTGATTGTTCTCCAAAGGAGCGACCACATCACAGTTCAAAATACGTTGACGCACCGTAATTGCAGTGACGCAGGGTTTGCATCACGTTTTTCACGTCCTGTCACACCGAGACTTGACGTTGTGTATATGATATGACGCGCCGTTAACGTATTGTCTGCGTATTTTGAGCTTCGATGGACGGTACGCGTTAAAACCGTAACGTATACGACACGTCACTGAGTAATCGCACCGTCGGCGTAATTCAAATAGCCATGTGGTCGCTCCTTAATGTACAAGTTCATTCTGATTAGATTCGAGCGCTTTGTAGCGATATGCGGGTGGGGTGCCGTATTTTTTGCCCCTATAGGTAGCCGCTCGCTCCATGGGAGAATTGATTATGTACGTAGGGTGGGACAGGAACTTGAATTAATCGTTTAAACAATGAAAATCCTGTTTTAAAGCTCATTTGCAATTGAATTGCCCTTTCAAATGAGTATTATCAGAATAACGTGGATTTTAGTCATAGCTAATATGATGGACTGCGAATACATACATCAGTTACCATATTCTATATAATCATTGGAATCCTCTATAAAATAAGGAAGGTACAGAGGTATAATATTAACGTATTCACATAGAGGTCGCTAAGGTGTAAAAACCTTTCAAATAAACAATGCAAAGATCGACACACAAAGCATAAGGAAAAATTCGTCAGGTCTACGTGGAGCGAGAGTAGCGAAGTGGCTAACGCGCTGGACCGGTAATGCAGAGGTACCGGGTTCGATTCCCGGTCCCTTCCACCAGGTAGCTCCTTTTTCATTTTTTCTTTAAGCTTTGATCTTTGTATTCATAGTTTAAATAAAAATTGTGGTGTACCCACATAAAAAAATGAGACATTACATGTTTCATAAATTTACTGTAAGATACTTAATGTAGTTAAAGCCTGACCAGAAATATATGAGGATGTGCCATATTGCGGAATTTCACTGGAACTAATTTCTTACACTGGCAATGACTTTATGATGGTTTGTCAACAATGTCAATGTCATTTGTGATGGTTTCTTTAAAAGACAAATATTTAAAAGTATCCAAAGAAAATGCCGAAAACCATTCATAGTCGTGAACGTAGGATTATAAATAAAGTGTATACGTGTTTACTACACGAAAAACAGTCAGCAAAAGAGTGCATTCTATTAAATGATATTACGAGGATAACATAGTGGACCTGACAGGTATTTAAACTAATGTCATTGTAGTGGGTTGCGATTGGTTGCAAAATTGTTGCCATATAAATCTTATAAATAGCGCCCTCTTGAAAATCCTCATTATATTTCTGGTCAGGCTTTAATCTTACATGTTCGATATGCTGCATTACGCTATTTTTATGTTTCCTAAATTTTAAAAAGATCAACATATCTTTGTAAGTAATTGTTATTTCTGTTTTTTTGTAACTTGTTTATTTAATTGTATGGCGTTTAAAAAATAAAATATGCATTTTTCAAGATTACAAATACAAATACAAATACAAAATGCTTTATTGCACACCAAAAAAGTTTACAAATTCAGTACAGAACAATAATTAAGATTAGAAAGGAAGAAGGTCTAATGTCTAAAATAAGAATATAAAAATGTGTATTAGATCTTAATTATTATTGACTTAAGATACAGATTAATCAACACAATAGCAAGTATTGCTCAGTTGGTAAGTTTTACTAAGTTTAGAATTTTCATACTCGCAAGGCCGTTATTTGTTGACCCTTTTATTTAAAAATTGGCATGAAGCAAGTTTTCACAGTATAAATACATATTTTAATTACTTACTAAGGTTTTCTCCTCTTTTATTATGCAGAGTCCGAGAAATAAAATGCAGACGTCAGGATACCGAATTGTGCTTCATTTATTGCGTTGGGTAAATTAAATACCTACGTTTTGACGAAACGTTTGGCGCAGTTTGTAGACACCTGCCTACTGAGCCGGCGGTCCCGGGTTCGAATCCCGGCCAGGGCAAATATTTGTGTGATGAACTCGTATATTTGTCCTTGGGTCATGGATGTTATCTATATATGTATTTATATATTATGTAAATCGTCGTCTAGTACCCATAGTACAAACTTTGCTTAGTTTGGGACTAGATCGATTTGTGTATGATTGTCTCATAATATTTATTATTTATTTTATTTTTACTTGGATATCTCACAAGGACAAAATAAAGGACTAAATATTTTTATTCAGTATCAAACGAATATTGGTATACTAATGTCATAAGCAATTTACGTTTTCTTAAATGAAATTAGCAATTCAGAGTGAGCACAACTTGAACTGGCCTCTACTTTATGCTGAAAGAGAACATTCCGTAAATTGCGACAGTTTTATCTACATTTTTGATATACCCTCATTAATACCGACCCATATATCATTTCTTTAATGACGTAAAACGTCAATAGCTGCTTGTTTCTTTAGTGTGGCTCAGGAGTTGTCACGGAGGGAGCTCTTCCATGGGAGAGCGCTCTCGGCACACGCTCCACTGAACCACCAGGGCTATTTTGGGGGAAACAACCCCGTTTTATTCGCTTCATGATTTAATAGAGGAAGTGAATGTTACTCTAGTTAACTGAGGGGCATTTAGTTAATGAAAATCTCTCAGTACCTAACTTGTGTTACTCTATTTTATTGTGAAATTAATGTTTTTCATTAACATGAAGAGTAGGTATATGAGCGGTGCCAAAGAAGATGTCCATAGATGCCCAAGAGAAAGACAATTTAGGATGATGAATACCAGATCAGTAAGGCTAAGGGGAAAAGGGCAAAGGTCTGAACCACTTGGAACGTCAAGGAGCCAAAAGCGTTGTTGGATGTTTAAATCTAAACTTTTTAACATGCTACAGTCCAATTCTACAGAATCGCAAAATGTGAAACTATATCTCTACTACGGGATCCCTTTGACTCCCATAATGTTATTGTTTCGATTTTCGAAAGTCAGAAATTAGTTTCCGTATCATTTTTAGTCATAATAATCAATAGTCATAATAGTTGTTAGGTATAACGCTAAAAAATTTAATGATTAAGTAGGTACTATAATATCGCATATCATACAAGACAAAAGTCATAAAACTGTTCATCAATTCATCATACTATCAAACAAAAGGCATACTGTTTATTTTTCATAAATATTGTAGGCTATATTATAATATTCACTATTATTTTTGTTCATATAATTTGATTCTCTAATTAAGGCAGGTTCGACTTGGGTTAGGTTAGGTACGACGACGAGCGAAGCGAGCAGGAGTGTTAGGTTGAACTGCGACCCTAACGAGCGCGGTATCAATGTTATGACTAATATATATAGGATAGGACTTTTTTCTGATTAATACTTTTTTTCCTTCTAACCGTTATTTCAAATAACAGTATTCCTTTTGAATTTCCGCATTTTGATACAAATACCACATTGAATGGTATGACCAATAACGGTATGAAATTAATAGTTATGACTAATGAAAGGGGGTTAATTATGACTATTGAAATAATGACTAATAGACAATATGACGAGTAACAATTATGAAAAAAAAACGGTATGGATAAACCAAATTGAAAGTTAAATGTTATGGGAGTCAATATAGACCCCTCTACTACAGCACCCTAATTGTGACTCTAGATTCCAGCCATTCCGTTCGGTCATAGTTGTAACAAAACATACGGACACCTACATTCACCTGGGGCGAAATATTTCGAATTAGAAGGTCTCAAAAAAAACAGAAACGGAGTGTTTGCCCTCTGTGAGTTGCCCTGCGCTTGCGCACAAAGGGCTGTGATTACAAGGGCCGGAGGGCCGAGGCGCGGGCGCGGCAGGTCGACGACCTCGCCGGGGTGGCCGCCCCCTGCGCTCGCGCCGCTCGGTGGCTTGGGCGACGGCCTGTAACGTCCCAACATACCCTCACGTTCGAAAAAATGCTATAGTTCTCGGCCCCGTGAATGCATCGCCCTCTCTACCTGGCATTGTTGGAAAAACAAAGAGTCAGGTGCCTTACATAAAAAATATTAGCACTTTAATAGATCAATAACTTGCCTACTAGCTTTGACATAATAACTATATAGGGAACTATTTCAATATAGTAGATGAACAAAAACTACTGATAACCCCAAATGTTCATCCATATTAAAATCATATGATTTATGCAGTGATAGTCACCAGACATCGGTGGCGGCGACCCCCACCTGTTGCGTGCCCCCTATGGCGGAAGTAGGGAATTTGCATTACAATCAAATCTAGAACCCTCGTCGCGCGTAGCGCACTTCCGGCCTGCCCCGAACGAGTAACGTTGGTGAACTCTATAAACAAGTGCATGCGATGAGCCCGCTACGCTCATCTGATTATAAACATGAAACTCGGGCGACAACAATGAAATTAGTCCTTAACTCTTAGAACTAGTCTCCTACTGTATATCGGTGCAACTGCAGTGATATCTCGAGGGGAACTTGTTTTTCGTTGTATGCGATTTAAGAACGGCGAGTTGGAACTATTACATTGAATACCAGACTATAAGTCCTCCATGCTTTCTACTTAATACTTATTCAAAACTGTTAAATAAAAATGTGATAAGTATGTTTCCTAGTACCTATACAAATAGTAAAATTGAATATTGCACATGTACGGCATAGCTACACAATAAAAATAGGAGGTCCTGACACTCAAAGGTATAATTTTTTTGACAATGTATATCACTTAAAAAGTTTGGATGTCAAACTTTTATATATATGGATGAATACTTAAATAATATATCCACACTACTAGAGTTGGGATTCAGGGACCTGTAGCTATTAGATACCAATTAGTTTATTATAGTCAGATTTTTTATACACATTTGACACTTCACAGTTCCCATATAACGTAAATCTGCACGACCTATTGAATTTCATAAAAAAAAACCGAGCAATGACAGTGCAGTGACGAGACAGAGCAGTAAACAGTTACGTACTACGTGCTTTTTTTTAAAGCTGTGATGTGAGCAAATCTTGCGTTTCGATCCATGTGCTATTTCTGTAAATTAGTAGAAATCGATTGAATCGTCGATACATTGATAACCTGAAGAAAGAAAAATAAAACAAATTAATATTTTGCATAGAAAGCTCCAGTGAGTCCGACGGCACGTAGCTCAAAAAAAAAATGATTTACACAAAATAAACAAATATATATGCAGGTTCGAAAAATTAGTTCGTCGATAAAGCCGATTCGATCAACCATTCATAATCGTTAGATTTGGCAAACTTAACATCAACAGAGAACTGTCAAATGTGTGTTTAAAAAATAATCAGACTGTACACGAATGTTCATTGCCTTTGTTGATTTTTTTCTTACCTACAGTCTCTCTTTTTGGTCAGACTGTACCAGCAGTCTTCAGTCCATCTTATAGATACCTTGTCACGCTTTCAGATGAATGTGTAGGTACTTTCATATTTACATACTTTCATATAGTAGTGTCTTTATTCTGTGCATATAGTAACTTTTCGCTGTCGTCATAGTTTTGAAATTTAACAATGTAATCAAAAAATAAACTTAATAAACTGGCATTGGTATTATCGTAAGAAGTAAAAAATCAGTACATTCTGAAATTTTCATGCATGGAACTATATTGTGTTGGGCCAGCTGTGAAGTGGATCTTGGTTCATATAGCATGACAAGATCAAAGATCAAACTGACAATCTAGCAAATTATATTACCTGATATTGTATACTAGGATTCTGCTTAATTTCATTCAGCCCAATACGAACTACCAAATAGTATATTCGTCCTTTTTTACCTTGTATAGAAAACCATTACATCGTCAAATGCTTTTTCTAAATACCTACTCCTTTTAACTATTGTCTTGAAGAAAGCAACCAGAGTCCATGTTGAATATCACGTTGCTATAAAATTGGGTACTTTACTTGCGATAAAACATTAACGTTTCGGCATTAAATGTACATTTTGTGGCTAGAAAGTTGTTTACTAAATAAGACAAGTAATTACACACAACGTGTATCTAATAAACTTCAGCGTCAAATAAGTTTGAATAAGAAATATATATATTCAAATCCGATATTAAAGATAACGTCAATCCGGACACAATAATAAAGATGCACCTACCTTAAGTATTTCCCATAATAATAATAGTTTTTAAATATTTACAATTGGAAATTTAGTGCTTACATTTTGTATTTAACATATATGATAGCATGTTTTCTTTTCTTTATTATTTACTTAATTAAAACAGATAATGCAACATATGGGTAAGGCCGCGGGAATTTACCAATGTGACATAGAAGTAACATAAAAAGATTTACGTTATGTTATCATAAAACGTAACATAAGTCGTTATAAAGCTTAGATCATACTGGAAAATATTCCCATTAAATAACGTAGCTCAGAAAAAAAATCAAGTTATAAAATGATTAGCTTTATATTGCCTGTAAATAAACTTTTCATGGCACATTAAAATCAATATAATCAAACACGCGTGTGATGGAACTAATGAAACCCAAACCGCTCTAGTCTTTTAAAGCCTCTCATTTTGTACCAGGTGGCAGTAATTACTATTTGTTCACTGCAGGTACCCAATACTAGTAACAAGACGACCGTATAACAATAAAACAGCTTTAGAATCAACGATTCTACTGTGACTTGAGGTCGAAAATAAATTATTTTCTTCTTAAAACAGTATTTTTTATTAAGATGTTGTTTTTATTTATTTTATTATTGTACAGGAGTTTTGTTCGACTTTGTATATTTTCGTGTCATTAAAAATCTAATAAAACTCATTTAAGTTAGTATATTCTGTGTGCACTTCCCTTTACAACATTTTTTTTGTTATGTTACGTAGAAAATACGTAACATTTTGCAAAAATGTAACATATTCGTAACGAAAGTGTAACGTATTTTTGAAAAAAAAAGTGGATTTTCATGGTGAAATAAAGACATTTTTAATACAATAATACGTATCACTTCCTTGAAAACCGTTACGCTATTGTATAAAAAAAACTGATTATAAACAATCACTCCTTACCTTTAAAATCACACACGACACTTTGGGGGTACTTTCACGAAACTATGACTGTGTCTACTTTGAATTGCGTTTGTTGAGAAACTGACGGATTTGGACTTGCTCATCGGTGTTGCCCTACTAGAATATGAGTTGCCAGTGCACGTAAACGTATTTTCACCAAAAAATATTTAAAAACAAGCTAAATAAAGCGTCACGAAAGTATTATAACATAAGTGTGGAATGCTGATCCATTAAAATAATGTAAGATAAAAAATTAAAATGATTATATTATCATTATTCCGTAATCAGTAGAACTATCCTTATATCATAAATTTTAGTTTAAAACAAAAGTATGCCCATGAAAGTTGAAATATCATAAAAATAACAGAGCTTTTAAAACTCGTGGTGGAAAAATTTAACCAACTTTCGTTACGTTTTGGACGGAAATATATTTTTAGTATTTTTATAAAGGGGTTTATATTAATTATCTTACTTTCGACCATGAGAATTCCTATATCTACATATGATAAAAATATTTTTGAAACAGTAGGGGTTACCAATTTTTTTTAATTAGCTGGGTAAATTTGAAACGTCCAAATTGGTAACTTTCCGCGGCCTTACGCATATAATACTAAAGAAATTAAAATACTGACTATAAACTAAGAACTTAACTAACTAAAATAAATGGCTAAAACGGATGAAATTTAATGTTAAAAAATATTTAAAAAATCTGACCCCTTTGGCATAGTCCCGAAGACGCTGGCAGCATTTCCTCGCTGTATTGCAACGCTAATGCGTTGAGCGAGGAAGCTGCCAGCTCTTCGGTCCCCCGTGATGTCGACCTGTCTTTTCGAACTTTGCCTAAACAGTTGATGTGCACTGGGCCCTCACGGACCAAGGGTCTCAACCCCAAATGGAACAAAATGGTATTCAGAGCACCCCTGTACTTATGTATTACATTTATTTGCTATTAATTGACATGAATTCTTGCGACATCGGTAAAGATTGTTTTGTTTCCTCCCCCAAATTCTTACACAGGCCTCGATTGTGACGCTTTTAGGTCGTCGTCGCATCAGAAACTAGCCTTGCCCATTTTTCTGTTTTACTTCTTGTCCTGTGTCCTGGGTAGTTTAAGTCCATGTCTGATGTAGGTCATGGTGGGAAGAATACATCATACTATGTATTTCCAAAATATAAGTTACATTAAGTATTTGAATGTCTTAAAAGATTGTTAATTATCTACCAGTGGCGTGGCGATGGCGTGAAACAAAATCTTTCTCTTCGACAACCCAGGACCGATGTAAGTAGTTGACTTTTTTCTAAAAATAATAGGCGACATTTAATTTTTATTAGAGCAGTAATGTCTGCTAGCTTACGCTAAATGTTTATAGGTTCGAAAAAAATGGCATGCTTTTTTGAGCGGTATTTGAACCCATGTCCCCAGGGCATTCTGGGCCAGATGGGTGCATTACCAATTAATAATTGGTAATGCACGTTATTATTAGATCTAGAAAGGACGGCCCGCTGACATTTTATACAAAGTTTTAATCATGCTTATAAAAGGTTCGGTTTCGGTTTCGGTTTCGGCCGAAACTGTAATCAGAACCGAACCTTCGGTTTCGGTTTTGGCAGAAAAACGTGTTTCGGTCGGACACTACCAATTATGCAATCAAAGCCACTAGCCAAAACATCGAGCCGGATCGGGGTGGGTTCATATCATATTCCGCTCAAAGCATACATTTAGTAAAATTTTCGCTATATAATTTAAAATTTGAGAGGGCGCGTTTGGCTGTGCATACAAGTGTATTGGTTCCAGCACTCATGTATGAAAGAGAGAGTTGGGTGTGGCAAAAGAAGCACGTAAGTAGAATAAATGCAGTAGGAATGAGAGCATTGAGAAGCATGATTGGTGTAAAGCTGTGCGACAGGATAAGAAATAGTGTAATAAGGGAATGCTGTGGTGTGAACGACGATGTAGTCACTAGAATTAAAAAGGGATACTTAGTTGATTTGGGCATGTAGAGAGGATGCATGAAAGTAGATTTACCAAACAAATCTACAAGGCGAATGTGAATGGAAATGTTGGAAAAGGAAGGCCTAGACGAACGTTTCTTGATCAGATTGGAGACGTCCTGAAAAAGGGCAAGTCAAGAGTACTTTACTTAAACCGACGAGCATGCATGAGGAGATTAATGTAGCGAGGACCGTAGCAGGTGGAAAGACGTGGTCTCTGCCTATTCCGTAGGGAAAAAGGCGTGATTTTACGTATGTATTTATGTATAATTTAAAAGGCGTAATTTTTTTAAATGTATTCACTGGAACCTACTTATTTAGACGAGCTCGATACGAAGATCTCATTTGGAATTTGAGAACATCCCACGGAGGATATGTCAACTTTGCCAGGGTTCTCAATTACGCAACGAATCATAATACTTAATGGCAGTCAAGTTCATGATTACATTATATCAGTAGGTATCAACATTACAAGTCCGTTGTAGTAGAGATAAGCGGATCGGGGCCGCCGGTCGCTGTGTTGTACATGTGTTGGCTTTCACGTATTTACCGACAGAAAAGCCTACACCCCTTAAGCAAGAGTGTTCGAAAATACGCTCTAGAAACAGGAAAGCTCTATGAGGTGGCCCCGTTTTCGTTGCTTATGGGAAAAGGTGTAGTAGGCTTCATAACATTCACAATAAGTAGTATCCAGAGGCGAGATTAACACTCTTATCATTTAGTAAGCTGTCCTTAAGAAATTGGTGGCATAGGATTTAAAATTGGCAATTGAGTTTGGACGTCTTGTCCTTGATAGTAAGAAAAGAAAGTATTCCAGTTAGTATGACAAAGTATTTTTCACGACACTGTTCGAAAATGTGGTTATATATATAACTAGAGGCCCGTTGCGGCGTCGAACCGCCGCTAGAATATGGAAATCCGGTAGTGTTACAGAAAATAACTACTTTATCGATAAGACATTTTTGGCGAACGAAGAATAAATACTGTAAAAACACACGTTAAAATTATGTTTTAAAAACGGTAAAACATGCCAGGCTAGAGCTAGGCCTGATAGCCAACTGCCAGCTTCATTGTGCCAACTTTTTCAACTCTTGTAAAAATAACTTGTGCATTAATGACATGTGATCTGCTGATCTGTTTCACAAATAAAATGCATAAGTATTATTCGATTTATGGAAAAATTTAATTCATAAAAATAATCCCATATCTTAAAAAAATAAATGACATATTTTCATAGGACCGAACATAAGATTGGTAGAATTAAATTTGTTGTTCTTTCTTCAGGACATAAATTTATCGATTTGATCGATTTCTATCAATTTCCAGAAATAGCACATGAATCGAAACGACAGATTTGGGCACTCACTACGCAGGTTTTTAAAAAGGAAATCATGTAGGTAGTGCGTAACTGTATGTAGTATGTATTCATTTATAATCGTAAATACTGAAAAAAAAGTGATAATATTTTTTTTTACATAAACACAATTATATGAAATAGAGAGTATAAAACGTTTATAGATACACGAAAAACCACTATTATCAATGCTTGTTTTTTTAATGAAATTCAATAGATCGTGCAAATTTTCTTAATATGGGTGCTGCCATGTCATCATCATCAATCATTTATTCAATAACAATTACACATTGTGTTTGAAATTCTTACGCTAGGTATACTTAATCAAACCCTATTTACTAATCTAAATAAATAACTGACCAACAATAGGTACTCCACCATAAAAAAAAATGTGTCAAATATGTGTAAGTAATAAATAAAATCCAATATATAAAACAGCTAAAAATGTTTAAAAAAATAATATTAAGACATATTTTTTTCAATAAATTTAGAGCTGAAGGCCTAATACCCGAATTCCAAATTCAAACTTTCGTCTTTCCTCTCATTGAAATAGTGTCTGACAGAAGAGTGAGGGAGATGCTATCTATACTCTCAAGTCTATGATATAAACCTAATTTTAGGGTTCCTTACCAAAGTCGGTAAAAACGGAAGCCTTATAAAATCAATTTGTTTTGTTGACAGCAGAGTTTGTCAAATTTTATTTTGAATGAGAATAAGAATGATCAGCCAGACGTCATTAATTCAAATATGATTTATTCTTGAGAGCGTCGATTTTTTGAAATTTGCATCATAGGTTATTTCTACCATCAAGTTTCGCATGTTAGGGTAACATGTTACTTATTCCACATTGCCAACTGGTCCACAATGTCAGCTCGTCTATATTCCCATCTGGGCCACAATGCCAACTTGTCCACACACCCAACACGGTCACATTGCCAACTCGTTCATACACCCAACTCATCCGCATTGCCAACTCGTCTTCATTTCCAACTCATCAACAATGCAAACTCGTCCATATTGCTAACTCGTCCACAAATACAACTCGTCAACATTTCCAACTTGTCCATAGGCCCAACTCGTCCACAATTCCAAGTCGTCCACATTTCCAACTCGTCCATATTCCCAACTCGACGATACACCCAACTCGTCTATACAAACTCGTCCTTATTATCAGCCCGTTTTTATTGCCAATTCGTCCATATTCCCACCCTGTTAATTTTGCCAACTCATCCACATTCCCAACTCGTCCAAATTCTCAACTCGTCCACTTTGACAACTCGTCCGTATTACCAAGTCGTCTTCATTGCCCACTCGTCCGTGTTTCCAACTTGTTCATTTTGCCAACTCATCCACATTCCCAACTCGTCCATATTCCCAACTCGTCCACATTGACAACTCGTCCATATTACCAACTTGTCCGTATTACCAACTCGTCTTCATTGCCAACTCGTCCATAATGCGAACTCATCCACATTGTCCCCTTGTACATGTTCCCAACTTGTCAATTTTACCAACTCATCCACATTGCCAACTCATCCACATTTCCAACTTGTCCATATTCCCAACTCGACGATACACCCAACTCGTCTTTAAATACCAACTTGTCCTTATTATAAGCTCGTCTTTATTGCCAAATCTTCCATATCACCAACTCGTCCGTATTACAAAGTCGCCTTCATTGCCAACTTGTCCGTATTACCAACTCGTCTTCATTGCCAACTCGTCCATAATGCGAACGCGTCCACATTGCCCACTTGTCCATGTTCCCAACTTGTCAATTTTACCAACTCATCCACATTGCCAACTCATCCACATTTCCAACTCGTCCATATTCCCAACTCGACGATACACCCAACTCGTCTACAATACCAACTTGTCCTTATTATCAGCTCGTCTTTATTGCCAAATCTTCCATATTACCAACTCGTCCGTATTACCAAGTCGTCTTCATTGCCAACTCATCCATATTCTCAACTCGTCCACATTTCCAACTCGTCCATTTTACCAACTCATCCATATTACCAATGTAGAAGATACATTCCCAACTTAGCTACATTGTCAAGTCGTCCATATTCTCAACTCGACCACATTTCCAACTCGTCCATTTTACCAACTCATCCATATTACCAATGTAGATACATTCCCAACTTAGCTACATTGTCAAGTCGTCCATATTCTCAACTCGACCACATTTCCCATCCCGTCGACATGCAAGCGGAAGGACAGTTTTTTCTTGTAAAATACCATTTAATTTACCATAACTCATGCCATTTTCCTTGGAATTATTTTTTTGATGGACTTATATAATCATATTTATAATAATCTATCATAAATTTACTTATTTGAATGACGTTTAAATTAGTTTTACTACATTTTTTCTGCTTTGATTCATTGTAAAACTCGCCTATATAAATAATCTATTCTTGAATGACGGTCAGTTTTTCTAGTCTTGCGAGCACCAGTCCAACTCGCACTTAACCGGCTTTTTCCTCCACATTTTTAACAGGTATGCGAAAAAAGTTTTCATATCAACATTTTAAAAAGAAAAACAACCTGGCAATTTAGATGATTGACATAGGTAATAGCCCCCAATAAAAATTACATTCAAAGTTGTCAGAATATGGTTACCGTCATTCATTGTCAACAAACTGTAAAATTATTTTTGCATATTCGTACACGTTTTAAGTGTTGCGGATATTATGTTACCGACTCAAAAATAATATTTCATCATGCTGAACAACTTACTACAGGTTTGTGGGCAAATTAAGCTTATTATTATTTGGTCATCTTATGTCAAAATAGGGAACACAGGTCACGTGGTCAATGTCACGTGGTTAGCGCACAGTAGTTTTTTCAAATCCATTTTTCAGTACTTTTTCAGGAAAAAATAAAAAATCCAAGAGTTTTATGCACCTCTCCAGCATGAGACGAATCTAATGACATATCATTTATCAAAATCGGACCATAACTGTAGATCTGATGGGATGTACAAAAATCGGCCTCGCGTAATATATATATAGATGACTTAAATCTAGTACTCAAAATTGACTATATTTGTACATTTGAAAACTGTATACGTCTATGTTAGCAAACTTTGTTGCTGGAACACGACAACAATGTAGCACGTTATGGTAACACCCTTACCTAGAGTTTACAGCGACCGTATTCGGTAGCGACTACGTAAACGAGTTGTATGGAGATTGTAGTTACCAATTCGGATTTGAACAATTTTCATAGAAATTTTATATAATGAAATGACTATCGATGATTACCTAAAACCCTGAACCCAAAAAAACGTCTTTTGCTAATTTTTTGCTCCACGAACAAAGCTTCGGGTATTCTATTGTACAATATAAACCCTCTCTCGTATTGGTACTCCATACAATTAATAAATGTGATATCCGCTTATAATAGTTTGGCTATTTTTGTCCTTGCCTATCTAGTAGTACCTATAAAATGAGGCGTATCTAAGTGCACGCCGAGGTTAGTGAGGAGTGCTTATCGAGTGACTGCCGAGGTTTGGAGACCCTGCCATGACCTTCTGATTATTATAGGACACGATCGCCCCTCTCCGGCGACTGACGTCCTGCCTCTCGTTTGAACGCGCAATTCGCACTTCTTGCCGTTCGATGTGACTTGCGGTTTAGATGGTAGATGAATTAAATTGCTTACAATCACGTGTGTTTTCGATTTCCTATATCGTTACAATCAAAATATGATGACAATGTTTATTGATTACTGATTTTGTTTACATATTACTTTTCGTAAAAAAATAGTACATTGTTGTAGAGGCTGGAAAGTATATAAGCAACATGCGAACTAGTAAATTTCGATAATACGACTAATGCGAGGAAATATCATAATAGAGTGTGGTATATTTGTCATTAAACATGGCGCCTTTTTCAGCCTCGGTGTTGTAAAAATGAGGGCTATTCTGTAAAGGTGATCGTGTAATAAAAATTCAAACAATGTGACGACGATTTTCTATCACACTGAGGAAAACATTTTTAAATTAACCGCATCACAATATTTACTGTTTTTTTTATATATGGCTAACTGCTCCACAGCGCGTGTATCTCCAAGTGGATGAAAAAAATAGGCAATGAGTCATGTCTTCAGTCTTCAAAAAATATCATGAACTCAATATATGTATAACTTAAATGGAAATAGCTGTTTTTAGTCCAAAAAAATGTTTTGAAGTTCGGTATTTATTTTACGAGCCATAACGAACTCAAAAGTTTTAAACGCTCCATGATTTTCGGGGTACGACCTCTTGATACACGTAATTTCTTACTTAAAAAAAAAACTCGTTTGCGGATATTATACCCTACGTCTAAGAACAAAATATGCCCCATAAATAACGCATTCTCATTGGTCAATATAATTTGACAAGCAGCAGACAATTAGCATAGATTGGTTAAATTGTCGTATAAGCACGGCGAGAAAATTAAGCTTCACTACTTACTAAAAAGTTGTATCTATGAAATCGATGCATAGATACGAACTGTTACCGTAACGTGCTACATTGTTGTCATGTTGCGAGCTCACATAGATATACAGTTTACAAATGAACAAATACAAGCAGCGTTGTGTACTGGATTTATATATGACCAGATTGTCGAGCAGTGTCGTCAAAAATAAATTACTGCTAAACCACTCTATGTAAAATGAACATACGACGAAGTGAAACGCAGACCAGTGTGGAACTTTGTCAAAGTAACGTAATTATTTACGTTTTAAGGCCTAACTTATATGTGAAGTTAATGTTAATCTGACACGGTTCCATGGTTATTTTACTTACTAGTAGATAACTATTTTCGCCATCTTAGATCTCAATTGTTATTAGTATTTATTTATAGATATAAGTACCTATTGATCATTTAGCCTCTATTTGTATGTAATTTCCCCGGTTGTTACGTATTCATCATTAATTGCGTAAGTATCTATTGTTTAAACTATATGTACCTACTATAGATACTCGATAATACTAAAATTAAGCAGGTACCTGTACCTAACTTATGTGTAGTTCACGTAGTAACCAGCAATATCTGTTTAGCCTCGTGCAAGCAAAGAACGATTAACGAAAATCACTTATTCTGGCTAAATATTCGGAGTTCGAGGTTGTCAAGTGCCAACCCAGTGTGATGTTTGTACAGCAGTGTCATAACAGTGGTTATACGGCAGACGGCTGGGCCTCGCCACGCCACTCTACGCGAACCCGGCTTGCTACTCAAGACGAGTTAGCGCCATGGCATCTTTGCTACATGTGGATAATCTGAACTCAATATAATTATTTAAAATTCATAGATACTCCTACCAGCCATTGAGTATGATAATCGAAAATGTATCCGCAATTAAGTAGTAACTAACCTATCACAGTGAACCAGAAACCTAACTAGGTATAACCTAAAACCTAAATCTCAGACAGATGTCAGCGACAATAAAAATTAACCCTAGCCTTATGTAATTTAAATTTAATAATGCGTAGGTACTTTAAACATTTTAATTCAACGTCTAAAGCTTAGGCTTTTGTTTGCTTTTTACTTATGATGAATACACCACCAATCGATTATATGTATACCCGTAATTATTTTTTTATTAAAGCAGTAACGTCTGCTTAAGCCAACTTAAAACATTTGTAAACGTTTGTAAACAATATACCTACCCGTATTAGTTGGTAGGTTAAGATAAAAATCAATGTAATAAGACTACGAATGGAACACTGTCCGTCTTCGATATACAACTGTGGTGAACTATTAGCCTTGATTGGCCGATTACGGGTACATTCATGCTATACCTATGTATATTTTCAAAAGCTTTACAGGGAACATAGGCTCCCAAGGTCAAGGGGAATGTAACTTCTCTATCAAACCGTTTTAATACGAAGTTGAGTTCAGGTATGCGACAAATGTTGATGCGATTAAAATATTAATGTGTCCGTTACGTAAATTGCTGAATAAGGCAAAGCTTATTATGTAAATGTAACACTTAAATTCCTAGGCAGGCATTTTGTACGATTTTTCCGTTGTCTTTTGCTAAATGCGATCATTGTTGAGGATACAACAAAACCGCTGTAGTAATTTTCTCGATGGTCACATGATCAGTGCAAACGTGCCATCTATCGTCCTTTGCATGTGTGTAAATTTTCCCGCGCGGCGTCGGCGGGGTTGCGGGGTGGCGCGGCGCGAGGCGGGCGCGGGGGAGGGGCGCAGGGGAGGCGAGGGACGGCGCGGGCGCGGGCGCGCTAGGCTGAGGGCGCGGCTGCGCACCCGCCGGGGCCTCTTGATCTGCGTCGCCCGCGCCGCCTGTAGTAATGCTCTGCGTTCGCGAGGGCAGCGAGGGGGATTTTTCGTTTCCTCACTTGCCTTTTGCCAATAGACGTCATCCCACTAAGCTCATAGAAGCAAGGTACAGGTTAGAATGTAGATCAGGCGCAGCCTGATTTGAGCCCCTCGTGAGAGATCTGCAACAAAATTAATATTAAATTAAATCAAGCTCAGTCTGCAAGCATTCTAGATAGTCCGGGTAAAAATATCATACCGAATGTACGAGACATGTATGTATGTGACAGTATTAAGTTAGCCAAAGGCGGCGTTCATAAAGATGGAAACTTTCGTCTCGGTGTCAATCTGAACAATGGGACCTTTTACTAAACACATTAAAATATTTTAGAAATACACTAGGAAATTATCAACATCATGATTTTTATTATATAACTTAAAGAAATAAGCACTGGCTTAATCCATTGTTCAATATGGTATAGAATCTACATATGATCCCTAAATCTATATTTATGATATATTGAATAGAATCACATTAGACCGTAGTCAATTGTATTGCTATAGCAAATCACTATGTAAGTTATCGTAAAAGTTCATGTTGGAAACCTGAAGATTATGATAGCCAAGTATATTGCCACTGGTGCTAATTAACAACGCACGACAGGATTTACAATCCCGTAACGTATCCAAACATCCATATCGTCAGTCATGTAATGTAAATGTAAATAAATACGTATAGGTAATATAAAAACCAAATCTGACTAAACTCAGAATGTAAACAATGTCTTCTAGATACCTGTACATACGTATGTAGATTTGCCCCCCTTGACTAATTAAAACGGAATTTTATCCCGATCCTAATCGATTAACACGAACTCGCGTTCATAGCCCTTCCTCTCGCTTCTAGAATAATTTTCGAG
Source organism: Apotomis turbidana (assembly GCA_905147355.2). NCBI lineage: Eukaryota > Metazoa > Arthropoda > Insecta > Lepidoptera > Tortricidae > Apotomis > Apotomis turbidana. The sequence goes on along the minus strand of LR990280.1, from coordinate 40,577,002 downwards.
TTTTACGATAACGAATGAACGCTATAATAGCCGGTGAGAAGTAGGAAAGAATAACGGTGCGAAGAGTAATGAGTGCGCCTCTCGGATGCGCACGCACGTGGGACGCTGGCGTTTGCGCAAGCTACGAGTAGAGCGCTTAGCACAGCACCCGAACCACGGCCAAGATCGATGGGTCGCGGCCCGCGGGCGCAGGCGCGGGCGAGAGAAAGGTCCATGCGTGCAGTGCAGCCACCGTACACTATAGTGGGCATTTTGACAAGTACACTTTTTTTATGTCGACATTTCATCCATATACAATGATTTTACCAATCTAGAGATTTTAGGGGATATAAAACAAGGTAAGGTATACGTTATTGCAATATCCGAGTACTTACCTATTTATGTAACTAAACCATTATTACCTTTAGTGGCTTTATTAATAAAGGGTAAAATTATTTTAAGATACTTAACGGCTCTCTTGTGTGTTGATAATTAGATCCTGAGTTATTCGGAAAAACTGAGTTAGTCTAAGCACGCATTAGTAATCGTAATTTCTTAATACGAAAAAAAGGCCGCCTTGTACTGTATTCTATCGAAGTAAGACATTCGAAATATCAAATTAAATACGTAATATACGTGATCAATAAATACCTATACTATCATTAGTAATAATGTGTAATAAGCAGAAACCTGTTGTACCCGAATCGACCGCTTATCTTGCATAAACAAACACCTTATTGTCCAGCCGTACTTTAATAAAATTAACATAACTCAAACGCTCAGTTATATTACGAAACCCTCTATTGTGATCAGCAATCGTTGGATTTTCGATGCTGACATTTTTTATCGATATCCATAGTAAATTGGTTGAATAAGGATTAAGATGGCTTCTATGCGAGCCGGCGGCTACACGTGGTCGACATAAAAAGGCTCTCGGAGTTGCGCAAGCACTGCCGCTGCTCGCGCGTGTGGTAGCGTTACTTTCATACGGTCACTACCCTTTGCGGAGGGACTTGGTAACACTTGCTGGTACCTTTATGTGGATATTGAACAGCGATGTAGCCTTCAGAGGTTTACAATGACCTTGCCCATTTTACAATATAACTACGTAGGTATACTTCAGCAAATTCTAGACCTAGAGATTAATACTCTATACTCAATCGTTTATTGCAATATCACAAAAGTAGGTATAGATATTAACTTAAAGGTACAGATCATTGTGAACCCTGGGCACTGCAATGTTAGGGAGAGAAGGACTTACTGAATGTTTACAATTTATCTTCCAAGTATTCATTTAGCGTGTAATTAGTGGATTTAGTTAGTAGTAGTTGCTTTATTCTATTTATGTACTTTTTATCGTCTTCGTCTTGTTTTATAGTCAGGTAAATTATTATAAATCTTAATTGACATTAGTAATGGGCCTGAGGATAGCAGCTCTGTAATGGCTCTGTGACCTGTAGACCTCGCAAGTTTCTTTGAAATGGCTAAGATATGCATTTTTTGTATAGGTATTTAAACCCCCATATTTCCGCCATTAAAAAAAACAGAACTAACTCGACAAAAGAAATATATATATAATTTACAAACCTGCTTCCAAATTTCACTAGAATCGGTTGAGATATGCGACCTGTAGGCGAGAACATCCGGAAAATTGGACATCCGGACATATTTTAAAGAAATTAAGTACACTAAGAGAAACCATTGCAATTGTTGTCTCTTAAGTCTTCATCTCCATATATTAATTATTTTTACATAATTCTCAGAGGGTAAGAGAGTGGTTATAATAAATATGTTGCTTCTTGCAGTTTGATACCTGACTTGATATTCCTTGGTAGAGCTATTTAAGTTAGGTCTGTTCCCACTTTTATTTGCTGGGATAGACCTTGCCTAATTACACATGAGACGGTAAGTACTTCATACTATTTCATACTAAATATACCTACATCTACATGCCTGTGTGTCTTCATGTTTTTATGGCCCTCTTAGTAAGGGTGCCTCAGTATTTATTGCCGCGATCAAATTAAAATAAATACTGGCAAGTGAAGGTCGCGATTATCACACAATGTGCCGAACCGACGACGTCGTGGTGTTTCTCTTGCTGGAACAGCTAGGCAGTTAATCGAATGATGTTCATATCTAATTATAAAATATACATATATACATGTGTAATATATACCAATATGTATAACGCAATAAAATTACTACAACTACAAACCCCATGACACGTATTACGCTTGTTACTTTTAAATATGTTTATAAAATATATTGATTCAGATAATGGTTATTCTAATGCAACTGAAAATGTTTTTAAGTTAATTGATAAATCGGATAACCTTACTAAATAAATATCTACAATCATTCGGTCATTAAGACAGAAATTTTGTTCCAAAGTCTATATAAATAAAAAAATCACGTGTACGCGTGTCGCGGTAGGTCGTTGACCTCCTGTGGAACCACCCCGATTTCAAATTATGCGTCTCTGTCTTTCGTGGAGGCGATTAGTGCGGCGGAACTGCTCGCGCGTCGCCCATTCTCACGCGCGCGCGCATCTCGGTGTAGCGCCACGTCTATCAGCAAGTCCTATTCTCTAGGCCAGTAGACAAATTAAATCCCCCCTAAACAATATCGGATCTTGCTTGTTAAACAGGTTAGGTTTTATAGGTATGGACCGTTTGATCTAAATGGCCAGCTCATATTTATTGCACATTATTCGATTAATGAATTTATTTATTATACACTATCTAAGCTTCTAATGTATATATACATGCCACAGATATAGAGGCTACTCGTCCTCCCAATTACATTTAATACACTGACCTCAAAACATTGTCCAAGCAATTAGCGCAAATAGTGCATAATGCCTACCTAGTGCATTATGTGCGATCACATCGTCATTCTATTGTCAAGCGCTATGAGAGAATAGCTTGCGATGCGAAGCACTTTCCATTATGCCATTGGTGGCTAGATACCAAAAGATTCTCACCGCCCCGACCCCTATTCTTAAAGCGTCTTCCACTCGTTGCCGTGGAAAAGTAGGAGAAAAGGAATACACTTTTTTCTATACTCCATGCCATGTTGGCTCCATTCTTATAATTTATTTGGCCGCTGAGCCTCTGAGAACGTATTCAGTACCGCTACTCCGGCCAACTTGATAGTTTTAATTTACTGATTAGATTACAGATAAAAGAAAAGTAAACTGTTTAAATTATGTACGATCTACTATGTTTTAGTGGTTGTTTTACCGTAATATCCTTTATGAAATGAGGAGACATTAACTAATTAATTCAGCAAGTAATAAACTTAACTATAAACAAAGGAGGATCGTATGAAAAATATATCTCCATATTGTTAATTATTTCTACTACAACCCGCCTTAGGTACAATATTGTTATAGAATTTGTAACCTACGATCCAATAAAACGCCGAAGTATTCAAAAGCTTAAACACACGAACACGATGATCGACATGACAAGGACGCACCCTGATCTCTCTCTAATCGCACTTGCAAAAGTCTTAAATAAATGACACCGTATACGGTATATATATGTTTATCTATATATAAGTACTGAGCTACGACGGCGCGGCGTAGGCGAGCTACTGAATATCCGTTGCGCGTCCATTTATTAACTGCCTTAATTGATTAGGTATTATAGGTATTTTAAACAGAATCATTTATGTTATGAGGGAATGATCATAGAGCAGTGATCAAAGACCTTTAAAACCTTAGCGTCGACATGGGTCACTTTGAACCTGCTATAAATGATGACCTACTTTTAAGATATATGAGAAATAAAAAGAAATTTAATATAACCAGTTAAAGTCTAGAAATTATGTGACGAGATTGGGGATATGTCAATGACATGGACAGAGTTAATATATACGGCTACAACTCAAATATGATGATGTAGGCAATGTGCCTTGAGAATAGATACCTACGTTAAATATCTTTCACAATTCTACCACCGGGAGCAAAACTATGATACTAACTATTGTAACAGCTAGCAAATTGTTGATTATTAAGTATATTCTTTTCATTCATTTATTAAGACGCAATTCAAACTGCATATACAAACTGATAAAAGACAAAAGCCAGCTACAAATCGTTGTTATGCCACGAATTTCGAGAAATAAATACGAGTATGTAATAACAACATAAGCAAGCACGAGACCGGCCGGCTCAATATGAGTTGTTATGTTATGTGCCTGATGAGTGTAGTCTTATAAATGAGGTAGGTAGGTAGGCGTCGCCGCTCAAGGTCTTACGCCGTGGTGGTGGCAAAGATAATCTCTATTCATGTCTATATAACTATATAGTAGGCTAACTACTGAGGTGGGAAGGCAAGACGCCGTGCGATGCGACGCTCCATCGTTACCTACTTACTTAGAGCAAAGCATTACGTTCAATGTGACAAATTATTGAGTAAACTTACACGCTATCCTTACATTGTGTGTTATATAACAATCAAATAGACGTCATAAAAGATAAATTAAAAATTCACACCACGTGACAATTTTACGCTTTCAGGTACGACTCATGAGTTATAAGGATAGGTTGTAGAATAAATACCTATTAGAGGGTTGCCGGGTGATAATTTTGAGCGTTTCAACCGCCTGTTTAAAAAAAAGATTATGCTTTAGTAATACTTATAAACAATTCTACAAAATCATCCAAAATAGTTTTAAGTACTTATGCCACATTGCATCATGCTATGTTATTTTATTAGTGGCTGTGTGAGGGTTCATTCTGCCTGTCAAGAACGACTATTTTCTAGCATTTAATAATTAAGAAAAGAAAAGAATATGAATGTCTTAAAATGTCTGAGTTCCATCCACGCTAGCAAATGTTTTTGTCATGTCGCTGGCTAATAGGCACACGTCCTTATGACCAAAAAAGCACAACATCCAGACGTGTTTAGTTACTAAATCACTTGCCATATTTAACTTAATTAAAATGAGGCCGTATACTCGTACGTGTTGGTTAACCAATTATTTGCAATAATTGTCACAGTTTAGCTTAAAATAAACGGTCTCAATTATGCATTTATTGATTCAAATCAAATCAAATCAAATCAAATCAAATCAAATCAAATCAAATCAAATCGTTTATTTGCATAAATTGCGGTACAGTTGAGATCGAAATTACATATAACAGAACAACACAATTTGCCAGTATATTGGCATGCAAAAAATTTCAATAATTAATAATAACTAGATTAAATTTCTCAATAAAAAGTTAAAACAATGTAACAGTCAATATTAATACTGAAAATCGTTCAGATGATATCTAGCTGTTCCGCTGCTCTTCGACATGAACACTATCAGCTCTATCAAAAATACTGGTGATGATAATATGTCGCGAGACACGCGAATTTGGAACAAGGTACTTAAAGTTGGTTATTGACTTATTGAATATCATAGGTAATCGTTAAATGAGAACAAATTATTAACTATAACGAAAAAATATCTTATCAGTTACAATGTAAAATTATTTAAATATAATTACCCATTTGCGCCAGTTGCGCCTTTACAAATCTGCTTATATAGCCATGAATTTCTAAAAGTGTAAGGAAGGCTTCGATCTCTAAGTAGAGGTAATGCAGTAATTTGGACAAACAGTATTTTTTGTGGCAATGGTTGCAGCGCAGCGCGCAAGTGGGAACAGTCCTCGTGCTGACCTTGCTGCGTGGGAGCGCGCTAGAAATCGGCTGCGCTTACGCAATCCCAACCACTCGGCGCTCGGGCGCGCGCCTCCGCGTTCGCTCCCGCGCCCGCGCCCGCTCCCGCGCCCGCGCCCGCGTCAAACCGCCTGGCTGCTGGTAGCCTGCCCTGCACTTCTAGAGCACTCGTGTGACACGCGACTCGTTATCGTTCACGAAATGTTACCTATCTCTTTCCATACATAAATCGACATAAAAATGCGACGACATAACCATAACGCGCAACAAGCGATATTGTCACCATGGAATTTGGGGATCAAAGTCCCCTTAAAATTAAGACATTATGCCTTACTTTTTAACCCCTTACGAAAAAAGAGGGGTTATAAGTTTAACACGTGAATCTGTCTGTGTGTCTGTCTATGACATCGCAGCGGATTTGAGTGCAGTATTTTTTAATCAAAAGCCTTAATTGTCTGTCAAAATGGTTCTTAGCTATGTTTGGTTAAAATAAAACCAGAAGTATCCGAATTATTCAGCATTTATTGGTATACCTATATGACAAGATCCAGCAAATTTTCTATCTAAGAATTCCAAATTATGTAGTTGTGTTCAGGTTTAGTAGCATTTTCTATATCACTCATTAAATGAGGATCTCATAATGACCAGCTACTTCTGTCCGGGTTGTTTTAAATTTTAAATTTGGGTTATATCTAGTTTTGTAAGTCTGCGGGCCTATGATGGTTGCGTTTATCACGTGATATATAGGTGACAAAGCATCTGTCACTCACACTCGCATTTTGTCAAAACGTGAAGCGTTGCATTAATACTGTCAACCGTACTGCATAGCTAATATGTTCCTCACTATGTTTGTCTATCTTCTTCTCGTACTCACTCAACTGCTCAAAGGTTAACTGGAAGAGATCCCTTATAGGGATAAGTTCGCCTTTGTACCTATATGTTAATTGTAATAGATGTATTTTTTAACTGTTTTTGTGTACAATAAAGCGTTTACTTACTTACTTACTATGTTGAAAACGTTATATTTAGTAGAGCTAAATTTACCTAAGATAATTTCAGCCGTTGTAGTAAAAAATCGGCCAAGAGCATGTCGGGCCACGCTCAGTGTGGCTCAGTGTAGGTCCGTAGTTGCCCATCCTTCACAATAGACGGGCTTAAAACAGCGGTTTTAAGCCCGAGGTTTAAAATACGAGGAAGATTTCAAGCTCCATAAAAACGTCGCTGTAAACGCCAAAGTAACTGTAATTACTTAATACCTTCTGGAAGTTATCGATTATACGCGCCAGATTGAGCGGAATGTTTTAATGCAGTATGGCACTTAACTAATATGTGTAACGTTCGAATTATAGTGACACCGCGTGGCCCTTACGTAATTTTTAAAGAAAATTATGAAATTTTGCTATATAATTCATAAACGGCTCTACCGTTTTATGCAATTATAGTTTTCATTGAAAGTACCTATAATGCCTCATTTTCATGATTTTTCCATAATTTTTTGACCCGTGATTAAAAAGTTAGTCCCCCCTCTAACTTATTTTTTGGGTTTCCGGAGCGAATATTTACAAAACTACTGACTTTTAAAAAAATTATGTTTAGAGACCACTATTATTTTTAAAAAATCTATTCAACGACAACCCACACACTACTGAACGAAAATTCACCCCCACTTTAGGTGTACGAGAGGTACCCGAAAAAAGTTTTTTTTACCGTTTCGTCGGCGTGATACATACACATACTCATACCAAATTTCAGCTTTCTAGTACTAATAATAACGGAGCTAAACCGCGGACGGACATGGCGAAATTACGAGGGTTCCTAGTTGACTTCGGAACCCTAAAAAAAACTTTTCCCTGGAAATCCAATCGTAATTTACAGCCATAAATAAAAGAGTCCTGGAAGTGTGAATAACATCGTTCCATGAACTAACAAAGCTTAAGGTTGTAAGCTGCTGTGGTTAACGAGGAATAAACTTTATTTTGAAAACCAATAAATTTGATAAATACATTTAAAAAAAAGATGTAGTATCTACATACTACTGCTATAGTAATTTTCTAGTACGTTAATGTCTACATTTTTTTATTGTTTTAAGTTCTTTTGTTCACTTTTTATTGCAGAACGACGCTGACGCTGAATGCCGGTTTTTAATGCTGTTTATGTTTTTAATTATACCAGGTGTTTCCTGTAATAGGAGCAATAAATTAAAATATAGATTCTACTCTTCAAATTGAACAACATTTGTTCAGCAACTTTAAAAAAAGTCAGTTTTCAGAATTTCAGAAGTTGCTTAACAAATGTTGTCCAGTTTCAAGCGAAGGATCTATGTTTTAATTTATCGCTCCTATTACAGGAAACACCCGGTATATGTAGTCTGAATATTTTTTATTTTCTCCTTCTTCTCCTTTTAACGAGTTTGGGGTTGAACTGTGTGTGCATAATCTATGTATACTATTATAAAATTGTATTGGAATCAGTTTTCTATGCAGAGGAAGACTTGAAATACTGACCAGTATTCCGAACAAATCTTAACAGCGCGATGCAGGATTTGCATTGACGCGCGGCACCAGCCGTACAACGCCACCTGTTGGTAAAACTCTCTTTGTACTCTCATCACTTTGCTGGACGAATTTTAGCCAATTTTGGGCACATGGATAGCTAGAGCCAAAGATGGCAGTTGAGGATACTTTTTATCCTATTACGGTAAAGAAAAATTGACACAATTGTAATACATTTTTTAGGGTTCCGTAGTCAACTAGGAACCCTTATAGTTTCGACATGTCCGTCTGTCCGTGTGCCCGTCCGTCCGCGGCTTAGCTCCGTGATCGTTAGTACTAGAAAGCTGAAATTTGGTATGAGTATGTGTATGTATCACGCCGACAAAACGGTAAAATAAAAAATAAAAACTTTTTTCGGGTTACTCTCGTACACCTAAAGGGGGTGATTTTTTTTCGTTCCAACAAGTGTGTGTGGTGTCGTTGAATAGGTCTTTTAAAAATAAAAGGGGTCTCCAAACATTATTTTATGACAAATTCCGCAGTTGAAATCCAAAAAAAAAATAGTGTTCCCCTCCTCTAACTTTTCAAGAACGGGTCAAAAAATTATGGAAAAAATCATGAAAATGAGGCCTTGTAAGATATTTCAATGAAAACTATATTAAATAAAATCGGTAGAGCCATTTTTGAGTTAACGCAAAATTTCATAATTTTCTTAAAAATGACGAAAGTGCCGCGCGGTGCCCTTATACTTCGAACGTTACACATATTAGTTAAGTGCTACACTACATTAAAACATTCCGCTCAAACTGGCGCGTATAATCGATAATTTCCAGAAGGTAATAAGTAATCACCATCTCATCCTTCACAATAGACGGGCTTAAATCCGGTCTATTGTGAAGGATGGACAATTACGGAACCCTACACTGAGCGTGGCCCGACATGGCCGACATGCTCTTGGCCGGTTTTTTTTTATTTTAAGGTTAATCTCGATATCTTGGACCACATTGTATTTTTTTCTTATCACTACATTCTGAACTGCACCATAATGCCGAATGATAGGCCGTAGCTTACTATTTTCGTCAGAATAGAACTATATTAAATAAATTCTTCGATTTTGTTAAAATATTAATAACTTACTTAACATTTAACAAACTGTTGACGATTTCATGATTTTACCATACAGTGATTCCATGATGGTTGACTGGTCAAAATAACTGCGGCTATGTTCTAGCAACTTACTCAAATTAACATCTAAAACGACGAGATTAAATTTCGTCCGTTTCTTGAGATGTGTGCCGGATATCATTTGGGGTTAATCGATTCACCGCCAAAAGTTGAGCTATAGTGAGACGCGATTAGTGATGGGTCTCGAGTAACGGGGCTTGCCGCTGCTGGGCCTTACTGCCTGTACTTACTCGTTCCATAGAGTGGCCAGTCGCGCAGACAGGTGTCCGTATTGCGCGGATGCGATCTGACACCACGCGCCGCCGGCATACCATATCGCACGATAATGGCACACGCACCACGATACCGCGAATTAGTACCAATATTGGGTAATAGTTGCACACAGAAAAGATTCCACAGTCATTTGTTACGAACCGGTCACTAATGATCCCGCGATTAGCGCGAGTGTCCTTATTACCAATTAACTTATGAAAGGAAAAATGTTTTCGAGAAACACTCGTAAAATAATGATTAATAAAACTGTTCAGCGATTCATTTAGATACATAATTAGCGATCTAGATCGGAATGAACAATGGGAGACGAGGCGTAATGAAACCTGACCATTAGCTAAAAATTGGGATAATTATAACAATAAAATAACATTTAATTGTTTTTTTTTCTTTTGTAAGTAGGTATATTATGATGACGTCACCATTGACTGGTACTGGAAACTGCAACAAAAACAAAGGGCAAGTGGAAGTCGAAAATTTCATATTAATACATTTTCACAGATTTTTTTTATTTATTACTATTTGTTTATTTATTAGGAACTTTACATTTTTCTTAGATCTAAATACATTGTCCCACAAAACCAGTGGCTGGTTTGACTGTGGGATCTCTGTAGGGAATCGCTATTTTAGGTAGGTACATAAGTATGTTTCTATAAAGGTACGAGTATTATATTACGGTGGTATAAGAGCCCTTATCCCAGAAATGGTTTATGAATTAACCTACCTAGGTCGTAACAAAATGGTATAAGTATCACAATTGCGCATAGTGTGGGGAAAAAGTAGATTGCCTCGGTATGACGGGGGCCCTCCCTCGCCTACTGGCCCTTCTCGGAACTGGAGATGGCCGCGGCAGGAATCGTCGATATACGAGTATAGGTAGTGCTGACACATCTCGCAACAATGCGCCAGTTATGCGACATAACATATTACAAGGTATCTAGACTTGGATTAATAATACCTTTCAATCTCATATAGTATCTGCAGGGTACCTTCAAATACAACTACTTACCTGTTTAAACTAGCTAATTCACTAATCGAAAATTAAAATCAGAATTTAAGAATGTTAAGTGACTCGCTGTTGATAAAATATGCAGCTACTTGATTTGTTTCCGTAAAACCTACATAGTATGGTCAAATGAGATGGTAAAGAAAGCACGAAGAGCTTCATGGCGCCGCGCGCGCCCGGCGAGGGGCCGGGATGGCTGCTGCTCGCCTGCGGACATTTCTTTCTCATTATTGCAGTGTGTTATTGCCGGCGTGAGATGTCTAACAGTATACGCGGCGAAAATTGAGCGTCCGAATCGAGTCAATGAACCGAAAACTGACCGTTAGCCGCACCGATTCTAACAGGACGGGCCCTTCTACTTCCTACTGCTTTTGTCCTCAATATCTTTATGTGTAACTTTTTAAGCAAATGTTACGCGGAGAAAGGGACGGCTTGAGGCATCAGCCGTTAGATGCGCATCCTCCAATGCGAACCGAAATGAGTAAGTATAAGTGTTGATAACATGCATTACGCAAAAGCTTTTATTTCGTAAAGCTTTCGTTTCGATAGAGGAAATGTAGCTGACTCAGTAATATTACAACAAGTATAATCAATCGTATATTTAAATATATCTACAAGTTATCCTCATAACTCTGCGTGAATTGTATACGTGATCGATAACCACTTCTATGATACGGTATGAGGATATAAATAAATAAGTTAGTAAATGTGGCATCGTTTTCCTTTTTCTAATTATCTCGTCGTGGATTGGAGCTCTTTCTTTTTCTCGTGGCAGGAGGAAGTTTTTTTGGGCAGCTTTTACCCGTGTATATTATAAGTAACAGTTACGGCGACCGTTCTCCGGCGCCGTTACTGCAAATCTGCTTATTCATCGGCACTCGAAATATTCAAAAAGTAGTTAGCAGTCACTGGTCATTGAAATCGTATTTGAAGAACTATAGTCTCATAAGAAAATAATAAGTAAGGTTGATTGAGATGGGAGACAATCACATTAACAGAAAAGTGTGCTATATATGTATATATATATACGAGTACATAGAGCAGTGTGACTAAAATTGCCCACGAACATGTTCTCGTAAGTTCGTTCTGATTTTGGGACGGGCTAGTAGGGGCTGTAACTTCGCTTTTACCAAGACAGACACTGCATCACATACAACTGATACAACTCATACAAGTACTGAATGAAAAAAAAGCAGCTAAAGATAGTTATGTACCTACGGGAGCATTATCGAGCATGTCTATAATGTAACAAAAAAGGTATCGGGGTACGTATTATAACACATAAAGTTGAAATTGCCGAATTTCAAAATACATAATGGATTTAAATACATAAAATCATTAATTAACATAAGTTTAAAACACCTAAGTTTGGTATCCATAATGACCAAAATACGTAATAAATGGCCAATATACATAACAGTTACATTTCACAATGGGTCTAAACTCCTATAACCTTAAAGTACATAATGGTCAAAATATATAAGCTTGTTAGAAATATGGTTTAAGGCAAAGGCGACGCTGGTAGGTTTTAGGTTTAAAATGCATATTCGCCTTTAACGCACAGTATTAAAGGCGAATATGCCTATTTAACCTTAAGGTTTCACCTATTTTTGAAACACCCAAAAATACATGCTTGCTTCATTGTTTTTATACACCGCATAAAATGAAAAACGCAAAAATTCGTTTTTATAAACAACAGTTACAAGAACAATTTCATGTGATTTTGCATGGAAAATTCATGTACGTAAATTTAGTTGTAGCGTGTTTTGGATGCAAGTGAACCTAGCCTAAGCATTTCGACCAATATGATAAAGGTGCTTTCTGCATTTCGATTGTTATTTATAGCTAATATGTATTTTGAACTTATGCGTTGTAAACTTATGTATTTTAACTCTATGTCTTATGATACTTACCCAGGTTTTCGGACGTTTAATTTAGTTGTGCTAAATGATGTTGCTCCTTGCCAAACAATTTTCATTCGATTCTAGGTCAACCGGAAGTACCATACAGGTGTTGATTCCCTTGCCAACGTCAAAAAAACTAGCATAAGTATATGCTCGAATCTTTTGATTGCGTTGACTTCGAGAATTGATTTTTCACGGCTTCAATGGGTAGCAGACCTCCACGCGTTACTGAGATTGGATGGTTGATAGGCGGACAGACAGACATACAGACGGATAAGAAAGTGATCCTATAAGGGTTCCGTTTTTGACGATTGAGGCACGAAACCCTAAAATATTTGAAAATTACATGACATTACAGGCAAATGCTCGATGGTTCCTACCGGAAAGCTTGCAGCGTATTTGTAGCTCATATACTGAAACTACCAAACTCAACTAAGTACGGGCAGTTCTTATCCCGATCCTTAAGTACATGAAAGTGAAAGTGATTTTTCTGTGATTTGATTACATAATCATATTTACTTGATTTATACGCGATGATTCTTAATCGGTGATCAGGAGTAGAAAAATATGAATATCCAGCTAAAACTAAACTTAATAGGCGAGTTCTCGAGCAATTCCCTCATTGTTTAATTAATTAAAAGTTCAAACATAACTAAAACTAATAACCACTAGATACATGGTCATCCTACATAAATTATTGAAGTACGAAACCTACGTCAAGTGTCATTGCATTGGCGGGAAATTTAACGAAATTTTCTACTACTTTGTTTATGTAATGACAACTACAAGTTATTACTCATAAATTGTCATTGCCATTAAATTATTAAAGAGGTTGTAACTGTTGTAAGCTCACAGATACACATTAGTAGGGTGACTAGGAAGTTAAGATAAAATTGGTTACAAAATAAAAAAAAAAATCATAGCAAAGTAAAAATTGTTTCCATGTAATTACGACTTCAACGTGACCGCCATCAATTACTGAGTTAGAAAAGTTGGTTCCTGATCACTGATTAAAAATCATCGTGTATACAGAACTAGCGACCCGCCCCGGCTTCGCACGGGCGCAATGCTATTTATATGCACGCGCCGCCGCGCCCCCGGCCGGTACCGCCGCAATCGCTATGTCCCTGCAATTTAAATCTGTAATATCTTCGAAAATATTCATTTAAATTACATACTGTTCAGGGCCATATTGATCTATATTCAATGCACGATGTATTGCTTAAAATCGCTTCGTGAATAAGCCATTATTTCTCGTAAAAAGTAAAGGATAAAAAATGGTTATTGTGGGTTATCCCTAAGAGATAGACATATTTACTTTCGCGGGCTGTAGTAGGTAGGTACATTATTTTGATCTATCTCGTACAACCAGCGTTTGTAATGTTAGCGCAAAAATGAGTTTATTTACGACATCACATTAGAAACCAAAATACTAGGATATTTCCTAATTTGCTAGAGAGCTAGTACCCAAAAAGATTCTAAAACTAGGAACTTTTATCCCCAACATAAACTTTCATCCCCAAACTAGGGGATGGAAGTATATATGGGATTCCGGAAATTTTCTAATATCTAAAAATGTATATAGGGATCCTTAATTGTTAACAATAATAATAAAAAAAAAAATATACAAAGTGAAATCCGACCAATAACATTTTCATTTAAAATGATGCCAATACGGGACCATATGACTCGCACTGTCAAAATGTTATCAGGTCTCATGTAGAGCCATGATTCTGACGACTCTACTTGCCCTAACTCTACAAGGCAGGCCCACTTCACAAACTCTACACCTATAAGTGAAAATATGTGGCTTGGCCGAAATATCATAATCTCAAAATATAGGGGTCTCGGCCCCGAATACAATTTTGTACCTTTTGGGGTCGAGACCATGATGAGGTCCATGGGGTCCCAGCGCCCAAAAACTTCACAGAGCTGTCCAAAAGGCTTAAAGAGACCACAGGGGAACAAAGAGCTGGCAGCTTCCTCGCAGGGCGTATCAGTAGGTATACTCGTAGCTGTTCAGCGAGGAAATGCTGCCAGCATTTTCGGTACCATGCCAAAGGGGAGCAATTTTTTGAATTTGTTTTAGTTTATTCTAATTTTAGCTTTTTTGTACATAGTAGTTCCTAGTGTTTACGATTTTTATTTACTGTCTTTGTTTAAATACCTTTTTTGTTGTGTTGAAATAAATATATATATTTATCACAAAATTATATTATAGTACCTATGACTGATGTACATCGGCAATCAACATTCTATAATAAATAGAATTACTGTTCTCCAGATGTAAGGAGTTAAAACACAGCCTACGTGACCAAAATCTCACAGTGTGCTTATGCTTAGTTGCATTCACATACAAATTGCAATCGATACGGATGACCTATATTTTTGTGAACTTTTCACAGCCGGCAAGGTATACTCAGGTTATATTTATTTCAGGGCTTGCTCGCTATTCCAGGGAAAGTGTAAGCGTTGGCAAGCTGTATGCATCAACCGCGCTGAAAACTGGGTCAGCCCGCTGTAAGGACTTCAGCTAACAGTGGCACGATGACCTAGCCTAGGTCAGGTCACTGAGCACAGAATTATACCTAGTTCCAGGGCGATCGATACATCGAGCCGACGAACAAAATACATCCTCTGCAGGTCATTTTTGGTTAAGTACATACCCCGTGGTTAAAAACATCTCAAAGCAGATGTGCGTTTTTCGGATCTTTTAGGGTTTTTCTACGGTTGCATACGAGTGTAATTTAAATTATGCATGTTTACGTACGCACCTTATGTACAGTCTTAAGATAGTGAAAAACTTACTATATATAGACGGCGCATTCAGGAGGATCTGTGATTCTCAGTATACAAGGTAACTGCAGATTTTGAAAATAATAGTCTAAGTAACTAACTTTTACAATGTGATTCTGCTTTTATCTGACTACTTATAATTTTGATATAATTTACTAAAACGCCAAATTTAATATTGCAATTTATCGCGTCCTTCAATTATTTTATCAGCGAAGTTGATAAAATAATTGAAGTGGTAGGTACCTAAGGCCTCTTTAAGTTAAATCGTGGATTTGACATGTCAACAGATAATTATGAATTGCATACATATTGTAAAATTGTAATTGAAAATACATTTCATATTTCTAACAGGTGGATATTAATATAGAGATTGAGAGAGGTTTGCGTCGTGTACACCCAAAAAAAATATATTTATTTTTCTGTATGTAAAGAAATATAAGAAAGAAAATACATAAAATAACCGAAATCTACGACAACTATGTTTGCATAGAGTCGTAGTTTTCGACCTACCTTTTAAAAAAATAAGCTGTCAATAATGTCAAGCTCAACGTCATTAGTTTTTTTTTTTTTTATAGACACCATACTAAAGTAACCTATACATTGTCTCATAGTTTTAAAGTTACAACGTTTTAGAATTAGTAAAGCTTAATAAATTAATAATTAGTAACACTCGGGGAAAATATAAAAACATGGATTAAGTCCTCCTTTTAAGCGGAATACTTACAGAAAAATGTTATCAATTGATCAATTTATTCTGACCTTGAACCCGTGATTAAGTATTTATTTCGAACAAACGTAACATATTCACCTACGTAACGTTTTTGATTGTATGATTACTAGAAATTAATTATTAAGTAATACCTAATTTAATAATTGGTGTTATATGTGAACAGGAATCTTTTGTTGGTTACTAAAACTAAATAATAAACTTGTAATCTGCATCTAAAGTTTCGCGCTAATTACAAACACATTGAAGACGCGCTCAGTTAAATTAAATGTGAGTATTGAAACGTCAATGTACTAACTAAAGCTCGTGCGGCCATCTTCCTATAACCGTCTTTGGGTGTCCAGCTATTTAGGTACTCCTATACTAAGTTGGTTAAAAAATTCATAAAGCCGATTCGGCGTGATGAGAAGGCAAATTTAATTATG
This sequence comes from Apotomis turbidana, assembly GCA_905147355.2. Taxonomy (NCBI): domain Eukaryota; kingdom Metazoa; phylum Arthropoda; class Insecta; order Lepidoptera; family Tortricidae; genus Apotomis; species Apotomis turbidana. Next base: position 40,560,543 of record LR990280.1, on the reverse strand, counting down.
ACCAACTGATGGCACCAGACTGGCATGACGCCGCGCGCACTTAAAAAACAAAAGGCATCTGCATCGTGCTATTAAGTTTTTTCCTGAAATCATGACCAAGAAATATTTTCAAACCAAATCTAGAATTTCATAATACTTATTAGTATAGTTGTTGAAGTAGGTTCCATGTACTCGTTTCAATAACATGCTTAAATTAAAATTTGGCGAATATCTCATTTTCCTGGTTGCGTTGACAGATTATTTGTATAAATATGCAACCAAATAGTGTGTCTATGGAAACCCGAATAATGGGACCTTTTACTAAACACTGTCACATAATAGTTATAGTCATCTAGTTCTAGTAGGTACCCATAGTAACTTATTTAGCGTTAGCTTATGCTTAGTTTGTTTGGGACTAAGCCCTTTTAAAAACCTTTTCGTTAGTTTTCTTGGGCACATTAGAAAGAACCCAGGAGTCGGTATGATAGCAAGCGCTATTTTTGTAATATTTAAGTTAGTACAGTCAGAGTTGTATAATTAATCAATATTTCATAATTGCACCGTGCATCTCATTTCATCTCACGGGAAGGAGTGCCAAGAGGCTGGAGATGGTAGGCAGGTATTAAAATATACACGAATTACACGATGGAGCTAAGTGTGCACCTTGTCTCTTGTGTCTAGCACGTCACAACCACACATAGCTATAATTGTATCTTAGGTGCCTAATATTATTGTACTACATAATATTAAGCACCTTTTATAAGTCTAATTTAGCATTTTAAATACTCTTTGAAAAAATCTATACTTACAGCCAATTGATTACCTACTGGTTACTTAATTATATTAAAAAGCCGCTCCATAAAAACGCGCACTAATGTTCTGTATACCTACTGTTTAATAAGGCTATGAAAACACGTTCACTGCATGTTCCCAATATCAACGCCTTTATTTTTTTACTTTGTTTTATTCATTAATAGTAATTATAGCGATTTTAGTAAATAAACATTTATTGAATATCTGTTATGATTCAAAAGATGGTACTAAAAATATATTTCTATTTTGATGTTTTGCAAGCATCATAAAATTGACTTTGAGAAAATTTTTCAAAGAAAATTTAATTTTTTTAAGAGATAAATAAAAGTTTGATTAATTATTTATTTGTGTCAACATTTAAGTATTTGCATTTTAAATTTAAATCTAGGTTAGGTACTATGTTTTTTAACGCATTTGGCTGTTTATTGTCTTAGCCTTTGCTTCACTCTTCTATGCGTAATTTTGCATAGATAAATAATGCGGCATACGCAGTGCGGCTCATGCGATATAAAGTGATATGAAATGAACTATTATATTAAAAAATATTGTATTGTCATTATTTCCAATACAATATATTGCAATATTGGCTGTTGCGGCAGCAGGTTCTTGAGTGGCGACCGCGGACAGGAAGACGCAGCCTGGGAAGGCCCCAACAAGGTGGACCGACAACCTGGTTAGGATCGAAATTGGATGAGGGCGGCGCAAGGCCGATCGTTGTCGAGAAATAACTATGTCCAGCAGTCGACGTCTATCGGCTGTGATATGATGATGATGATGATGATGATGAATTATTTCCAAAAGTGTGAATTTGGAATAAGGACATCATAAATATAATACGTATGTTTAGTTCGACGTACCGATGACGCATTTATGCAAAATCTATTGACTTTAATTTTGTTTACCTCAGTATAAAGTATCCTAGACAAAATTTGATTAACGAGGTATGTACGGTACCAGTGTATTTTTATTTTCTCGAGTCTCAGCCTCAGACGTAAGGAAGTATATTACACACGGCGGGCGGTAAATTCGTAAATGTCCCAAATCGCAGGTGTTTGTGAATTAGGTACATAGGTACGCCGAACGAAACGAATTGCCGCGTGGTTTATCTAAAGTTCGTCTTGCTTGTCTTGGCCTTGGTGAGTCCGCGTACCGGGCGAAATATCCCACTTACAGCCTAGGGTGATGTAAACATAATGAAGTGTGAAGGAAGAGGCGTAACATCTACCTTGGTCTATATGTGACATCTACCGAGTAAAAAATTATTGACATTAAGTTCATCGGTTAGGTTACGCCTGTATCAATCAATTACTTAGTAGTTAGGTTAGGTAGGAAGTTCTTTGCACGGGTGTTTAAGTGTATTTCTACCTAATTCAGGATTTGTGAAAATCCATCGGTATGAGCGTTAGGTGCCGTAATATAAGTATAATTGAGTTTCTTTCGACTGAGTCAGTAGTTAATAGTTATAGGTTCTTTGATTCTTAATTGACGCAATAAGAAATAATTAAACTGGACTGGAGACTAAATACATCACTAATCTAATAATATAGTTTTAACCATAAACGAATTAAGCTTCCTTACGCATCTATTACGTAAATGATACAATTAGACATAATTTGTCAAAGTGCGTCATCTCGTCCATAGTTGCTAATTATTCCGAAGTCATTATTAATGTCTAGTAATATTTTTGAACATGACATCTCTAATCAATGTGATACTTAAGATCAAAGTAGGCCAACTTCCCTTGATAGGGACGAAGGTTGGGATATATCTCTATAAATAAAAGAGTTTAGGAACACTTATGTACCTACATACACCACCTGGCTGTTTCTAACAGTGACCTATGTTCTTACTAAACTGTAAGTTTGCGACGCCCATGTCACACTCAAGAGAGATACTTACTTTATGGTTCCAAATCCCCAATCCCAAGTCAATCGATGTTATGTATGACCTGATTAAATGTATTTACATAAATAGGTCCTCTAAACAAAACCATTCGGACCGTAGTTGCGGTCCTCAGCGCTCATGGCAGCGACCCTGCGATGATAATGTAACGCACTCACAGCTGTTCCGCGGAATTGTCCCATACCAATGCAGTGATAGTGCAAAAAGGGTAATCGCTGTAAACGCCAATGAATTCCCTTGGCGTTTACAGCGTTTACGATTTTTGCCATCGATTTAATTCTCATAATAAGTTATTTTATGCAGACGTAATATAATTATCGCTTCTCTGTTTTAAGCATACGACACACCTATACGTGTCGAGGCCTAGTCCTTAAGCACAGCCGGCAGTTCTTACTATTGGATTATTTTCGTAGTATTTTCACGGCATTGTCAAACAATTCTATATATTAACTATAGTACCTATTTATTGATACGGTGTCATTTATATTGGTTGCAAACGTTTTTCAAACATTTAGGGGAGGTTAGTACGCTGTACGAAGACTGCTGTCTCAGGGATTACAACTAGATCAACATAGTGATGTGCCATGTGCCGTTCCAGTAAATTGTTACATCGAGGATATTCTTCAGCCCCCTTAGGGAATATTATACTCGGAATAAGGTGAATATTATCGGGAACGATGCAGCTACTCATGGCAGTTTTCGTGGCTGAAAACTGCTACAAAATGTTATCCTCTGCGATACTAAACATCATCTTGCGCCGCACGCCATACTGCGTTACGCTGAGTAAACAGTTTGTTTGGACGATTTTAGATTTAAATGTCTACCGAATACAGTAGAGCGGTGTAACGTAACTTTGATAATAAAATCCAATTGACACTTATCAAATATGTAATTAAGGTCGGATACTCGAATGAAAACTCGAATCTTAGGTCCAATTAGGGTTGAAATTTAGAGCTTGTACCTGCAATAAGTATAATTTAACATTTTTCTGGTCGCGTCTAACAAATTGCCTTAATATTCTTTCTAGAAGACTAGAAATGTGTTATATCAACACATACTCATCTTCAGCTCATTCCATATTAGGAAGTTAGATCAAACAAAGTACGTATTAATGTTTAGCAATCTGATGACTACTTTAAATAACATATATTTTCAATCTATTTTCAAGCTGAGTCGCGCTGCATCAATAATAATCACTACAACGGCAATAATTTAATCACCTCTGTTGAAAGTGTACTAAGATGAAGCACGCTTGCCTAGAAAAAACCTATTCAGTCTCGACTTAAATTCTAAGCAGGGATCGATACCGTTATTTTGCTCCATACAAAATAACACAAAATAACGTTATTATATTCCGGTTTTTCGCTCATTATCACACTTGTTTATATTATAGTGGGCTAATTTCAAGGATCTATATCTATAACGAAATTCTATATAATAACATTTGAAAAAAAAAACGCGAAATTAGAGCGTTTTCATGAATACCGGTATCAATCCCTGATTCTAAGTAATAATTTTCAGGAAATGGTTGTCCGGAGCGACCCTGCCATATTCAGAAAAGGCACAGAGCGATATCTGCATAAGTTATTATATTAGTGTAGGTACTTATATTGAAGATTTGGTGCTATTATCACTAAGGATATCGGTATGAATTATGTATAAAATAACTTTTTCCTTGTATGTTAGGAACATCTAGTGGGCTTCTCCAAACATGAGTAATATTATTGTTGTGATAGTAAATATTTGTCTTTCCGGTATCAATCAATCAATCAAATAAGAGGACCTGGAAATTAAGGGTTAGATATTTTTTGTTTTCCCGAATAACTGTTTTTATTTTTTTTTATTAATTTACGAATGGTTAGGGGAGGGAGTTATACAATAAAAAGAATTAAAAAAAAATCTTGAAGTTTTGTTTGCTGGTGCAGAGGTAGCTATAACCTCCCTAAAAAAAGTTCCTGATTTTTCTGCAACTCAAAAAAACAACAAATTCCTAACTATAAACCAAAATTCAAGATCTTTTTAAAATGTCAACCTTTCCCGATTCTATGTGGGCGGAGCCGTGATAAAAATCAGTAAACGGACCTAATACATTCCGGCATAAAAGGTTGGTCAAATTGACCGATTAGAAGTTTAACAGCGATTACTACATATACAGGAGCAGGAAGTTTGAAAGAGTTGTGATCCTGCGCATCCCGCGCCCGCGCCTGCGCGTGCCGCGCCGGCCGGTGCCGGCCCGTGGACGTCCCAATCCCAGGACATCGTCGCTATGTTGCGTGTTTTCCACGATTCTACTTTTGAAACTTTCTAACCCTGTGCCGGAGTGAAGCGGCAGGGAGGGGCGCGCGCGGGTGCCAGAGAGAGGGTACCGACCTCATTGCCCATTGCCACTCCTCCCGCCGAGGCGGCAGGCCATTTTTATCAAAAATACTTTCGTGTTCTGTAAACGCGCGCGGATTTTTGTTATACTTCCCGAAAAAAAATATACCCGTAAATAATAATTATCATTTATTTGAATAGTGTACATTTGATATCATTTCAAACGAACTGTATTCAAATATCGTAATATAACATAACAACCCTCCAATTAATTTACAAATTATAAGTGATGACATTTTGGTTGAAATAAGAAATTGAAGTCTGTGCGCCCCGAGATTTGTTTTCCGATTTAACTCGGGTGTGCTCGGTTGCGAAAAGTGGCTGCCCTCGGCTATCTTCGGCGGCGATCGCACGAGGAGGGAGTTCAACCCCGCCCGAGAGCAACAGAGACAGACGGCAGTGCTGACATGGCGACGACACGAATGGATTGATGTTTTCCTCGGAAAATTCATCCCTCAAACAACATCAATAAGATGCTCAGGTAGGACTTTATCAATAAAAATATTTCAGATAATTTTAAATCATATTATTAGATTCTCTTGCCGAATAATATAATAATAAACACCAAGCTGAAATAGGCATCACTTATAGTGCAATGCAGGTAGGCTAGGATCCTCAGCTATTTTCCTTAGGCCGAGAGGTAATCAATAAATTTCAATAAATCAATATTTTACCGTGCACCCCGCGCCCAATATATCCTCTGCCGCCATTTCAATGATGACGGCGTATTTTTTGTGAGATATTCGAGTCGCGGAGCGAGTGTGAGTCGGTGTCGGTGCTCGCCGCGCCGCGCGGGGTTGCGGCCGTCAGTCGTCGGGTGAGCGGGGTGCGACGCTAACGCGGACTCGGACTATGGCGGAAGGGCTGATCCTCATTCCCATAAAAGGGTCGAGTTGATTGTGGTGCGGATACGTTTGGTATGTCTTCTAATATTAGTGCAGTGATATTTTATGATATAACGGCTCTTATCGTGACGTACCGTTCGAATCGATGTGAATATCATAGGTAATAATGCCATTGTGATGACGTAATGTAACGCGCTCGGCTGGGTGCGTAGTAATAATTCGAGCGCCCGTTTATACCGCGATAACGTTTGTGGTCAGTGAGCACCTGTATATATGGAGCAAGTAATCGTGTGTTTGCAATTCAAATAAAGATGTCATTGATTCTAATCAGATTCTGATTGGATTCGTCGCATGAATTTTGTATTTTAATGTTTAGTTTTTATTTTGAAGTGATATATAGAATGAAGTTATGTTTTATAAGCGTAATGTTTGGATTTACTTCCGCCAAGTGAAGTGATCGTTTCAGTAGTAGTGCGGGCAGGCAGGGCGCAATTATTTTGTTTTCTCACTGACTGCGGCTCAGCGCTCGGTGACGCTCAGCGCTCAGCGCGCTGGCCGTGCCCGAGCGACACTCGGGCTGCTCGCTGTTTTTGCCACTAGAGGCGCCCTCAATTTGTGTCTAAATTATAATAGCCTTTATATTAGATTAAAATCATATTCGAGTATGGTTTGTACCCGTTGAACGAAAATCTCAGCGTAGAAATGCATAATCAAAGCTACGCAAGTCCTTATTGCTCAAAGCTGATTAAAGAAAACCTGCCTAGTTATTCGTATTGTACTTTTTAGGTAGAAGGTTAATGTTAAAGCTAGAGTACAGGTAGATTGTGGAGATTAGTAGAAGTAATATCAATTCAGTTAGTCATGAAAACCTAGATTTATTATCTGCATGGGTATTAGGATAATTAATATCATTTCAGCAGTGCTCTCATTGACTGCCATCTTTCTCATCGGTATACAGGTACTATACCTACATACCTATAGGGACTTATGTATTTTGCTACCGGTTAGGTACATTAACTAGCGACATTTAGACTGCAATCAAATATTGTGCGAATATGGACTTAGGTAGGTACTAAAGGCGCATACAATATACATACCTAGTAGGTACAATGTATAATTTAAGTATATTTTCACCTTTATGTACCTATTATTAATATGATGACACATTAAACGTTACCAATTTTTCTTATACGAAATTGTAGATTACATTTAAATACTTACTGGCAACATATTGGGCGGTAGTTTTGTCCTATTAGTGATTACAAAACGTTGAAACAATCGTCACCCGTAATATTAGACCTACCTACCTTCTTTAAATGGTGTTCGGTAATAATCATACATTATACATTGAACTTCTTCAAATAAAATCCCCTGCGTTACGTTAATCCGACCCAAAACACTCGAGTCACATAAACAGTAAATATTACGAACACTAACTATTCTTCAATGACGAATGGGAGAGTTATTTGTTTCTTACAATCAATGTACCTAATACCTACCTGCTGTGCTTATAATTATGTTTGTATATCTGCATTTTGTGCCCCAGTCGATAGTATTACATGTGTCAAAATTGATGTCATGGTAAAACAGGGATATTACGCATTTAATTATGTATGAACCATATAAATGTAAAGAAAATGCTGCCTCAACAATTATTGTAATCAAATCGTGCTAACTAATAATAACATGAATGAAGCAATAGTGTCCCTTACCTACTGCGCTGCTGCTAAACAATAAACCAGTTAGAAGGTCCTGGGGGTTTAATAACTTGGAGTTGGTATACACGAGTAGGTAGGTACCTAAGTACTGAAGGTACAAATAATCAATAAGGTAATAATAATAATACACATCCAAGTGCTGTTGGATAATTACTATTATTACTACAATAAAACTAGTGTAAACCTGTCAGTTTGTTTCGAAATTGCTGAAATATGTATATTTTTTTTCTTTTTCTGTTCAACCCTCATATTCAAAGCTAAGCTCATAAAACAGAAGTAGGTAACAAAAAATTGCATATACTTATGGAAGCTACTCACAAAATGTAATGTATGTAATGAGATTCGGTTGAGAATTGCGATCACGGCTAGAATACCCGAAAAGCTTCTAGACATTCAAACTTCTGGACATACGAAAGAACTTTGGAACAAGCTGAAAAGGAGAGTACGGAGACGCCTCGCTCGCTCGGCCAACTAATACTTACAACACTAACACTATACAATAGTAACACTATTTAAGCTTTTGAAATTCTGATGAAACTCCAGTGGAACTTAAACCTCCGAGAAGGCTCTTATCGCGTTGATGGAGACGATTTCCTATTAGCCGTAATGTTGTTAATCCTTTATAGTGAACGCCTACAGGCGTACCAGCCCGCAGTGTGTTAAGTTAGATTACCATTAACATACTCGTACATTAATTGTATTACTAGCGAACGGCCTCGTGCTTCATTTGCATGTGGACAGTTTTAATAAAAATTGTATTTCCCCTTTCTTTTGTGAATTTGGAAATACATATTATGTATCATCATTCTGAGTAGAAAACTACTCAGAATCATGAGTACTATATATATTCATCATGAAAAAAGAAAAGTATTCCACAATTTTCTTACTGTTTTTGTATCCTCCAATCCGTTACTTCAATAGACTATGTTGAAAATCCTATACAATAAGGTAACGGAATGGGAACGGGAATATCGGGACACTTTTTTTTACCTATCAGGATGAAGTCTCACCATCCTGATTAGAAAAACATGATATATTAAAATTCTGAAAAAAAGCGTAGGTGCGGTTTTTATTAAAAACGCCCAACTATTGAACATGGTAGTAGTGGCATTTATTGTGTTTATTTTATACCGTAATTCCTGCTATAACCGTGGCACCACCCGAATGGCAAATGAAATTTGTATTTTGTTAAAAAAACGTTATTGTTAGGTTCTTTAGGTAAATTTTTATCATAATAATCGCTCCGGTTAGGGGTAACAGGAGTAACCTACTTTTTGAAATATCAATTTATTCTTCGAAGTTTTTATTAAGTTACCTATATTATTGATCTCAACACTTTTATGATCTCATCATAATAATTTGAACATAACTGATTCAGTGACTAGCATCAATCAATTAATACTTTTGCAAACATGATGCATGCGATAACATCTCGGATTGCAGTAAGCTCACTTATTGCACTAATTTCGTTATTATTTAAACACACTATACTCGTATTATTTCTAATATTACAATTGCAAAAGGTGATTATAATTATATAGATTAACTGTTAGTCTTACCCCATTAGACAATACACTACCTTACTTTCTGGAAATGTACGCTCTAGGGTTGGTACCCTCTGAGGTTATAGCCTAGATTTCTCATAAGCATAAGATGCAATTTCAGGTTTGTTACAAGCAGAGGTTCTCTTACTCCCTTAGGTAGTATTTTGTCATAATAGGAATTCTAAACGAGCGAACCCGCAGACAATCAATCTACTTAATTATAAGTCTAAGTTAGAGTCAAAACTATGATAGCTTGCAATATTCGGTTAACGCGCGTTTTGCAATGTAGCCACATATGTATAATAGATTGAGCAAAATGCTATTGGCATCTTTTGGCTGCTAGCCCAACCTAGAGAACCTCTGCGAAGGTATCCGGTGGAGGCTAGCGTGTCGCAGGACACTTGTCCACGGCACCGCACGGATTCTGCAATCATCAACTAGATGCTGATTAATTAAGAATAGCACGAAAGCAGTGAAATCACGAGCATCTTTTTTGAATACTCTCTGTTTCAACTTTTTTTATATTAATTATAAGATGCGCATCATGACTTTAACATTGACTTCTCTATTTCAGGTCCCCCTACGCTCGTCACAAAATCTACGGAACAGAAAATAAAAATGGCTCTTGAAATGTAAAAATTACAACTGTTGTTATTTTATTAAGTTAATGTTCATGGAACAAGAGAAAATATACTTATGTATGCATCACTGTAGATTGTTGGTACATTAGACAGAATACCTAGCGGACAAAATCCCTAGCAAAAACACAGACAAGATGGCTTCGCAAAGATTCTGCTTGCGGTGGAACAACCACCAATCGAATATGTTGTCTGTATTTGACCAACTGCTCCACGCAGAGACGTTCACCGACGTCACACTGGCGGTGGACGGCCAGCTACTGAAAGCCCACAAGATGGTTCTGTCGGCGTGTAGTCCGTACTTCCAGGCTCTATTTGTCAATCACCAGGAAAAACACCCCATTGTTATTTTAAAAGACGTTCCATATTCAGACATGAAGAGTTTATTAGATTTTATGTACCGAGGAGAAGTGAGTGTAGATCAAGAGCGCCTGACGGCATTCTTAAAAGTAGCTGAAAGCTTAAGAATAAAGGGACTCACCGAAGTAAACGAGGAAAAGTGTGATATACCCGCTCTTACCAATTCGTTAATTCAGCAACAACAACAAACTACCGCATCTGCCCACACACCTCCTCCGCAGCTCCACAGAATACATCCCTACATGCAACAAAAAAGACCCGCTTCCGGAATGCCCACCGGCGGAGCACCCCCGAATCTACTGATGCCTTTACTCGGAAACGCTTTAATGCAGCCTAAAAGAAAAAGAGGTAGGCCGAGAAAACTGAGTGGCAGTTCGAGCGACGCCCTAACGACAGCCGCGAGCCCCCCGGGAGAGTTCGTCCCAGAGTCGGCCGCCCACGCTGCATCCAACCGACCCGGCGATCAATTAATCAGAGGATCCCCAGAAATGCTGGAAGTCAAGATGTCCATGGACGGCTTCAGTGCCGAAGACGGCGCGACCTCCGGCGGCGAGGAGGCCGGCGAGGCCCTGCTCATCGACGAGGGCGACGACATGCACTCCTCGGACGCCCAGATGGCTGGAAAAGACTCCGAGTCTGCAGGTACGTGTGCTTTATTGTCTCGGTTTGTTTTGTTTATTTTCTAGGTGGTGTTCGACACCTATTGTATAGATGAAACTACTCTTTAAAAATAATTCTACCTACCTTTTATTACATTTATTTTCACCGTCCCAAATCATATAAAAAGGTACCTCGGTTATTTCTGGAAACGTTATGCGGATATACATACTTGCATTTTTCTGTAAATACATAATCTTCCTTTCCATTGACCTAACACTGTTAAATAACAGTTAAATTATGTTAAAAAAGGGAAAAGCTAATGGGATATAAGCTTTGATGTAGGGAAATGTTTAAGTGAAAAAAGTGAAGTGTATATTGAGTACTTATTTACATACATATTTAAAGTTTATCCAAAAGGGGTAAGTGATATCTATCAAATTATTTTTGACGTATTCAAGTAACAACGATGCTTTTTCTTCTATCAAACAACAGTAACTATTGCTTGCTTTTCTGCTTTTGGGGAGAGCTATTAGAGGAATGGCCAGGGGCGAACTCGGTGTGGTAATGGTTTGGGTAATATTATTTCTTCTCCTTTAACTTCTTTATTACATATCATTTACATAAACATGACGATAATTAAAAGGGAAAACAAACAAGGCTTATTCCCAATAGCTTTCCTTCATTAAAAGCAATTGGAAATATTTTAAGGACGTTAGAATAATTCGAGTTCAAAATACATTATAATACGCTGCGCCAAAATATTTCCAATCCATACCTACCTTAAGTTTAATGTTGTAAAATCATAAGAAAAAGAATCCCAGAATTAGAGCTGAAATTATAACATTTCAGATCCCGAAAAAGCGTCCAAAGGGGAATTACATCAGAACAATAATTCAACTAACGGACCGACCCTCTCTGTCGAAAATGGATCCATTAAGCAGGAGCCCGCGACCGACTCTACCGACGGCTATAACGAACCAATCGAGTACAAGTACAACCCCGACAGAAGCCGCGATAACTCTAACTCGCAGGACGGTCCTATCAAAGATGCAGACGACAAGAACCGACTGGGCAGAAACTTAAAGCCAAAGAATAGTAAAAAATTGCTACCCCAAATGTCAAAAATTAGAGCCCGAAACTTGTTCAATCAGCTTTCCGGTCTTTCTAACTTGAACCCCGCACTCAACAGTTTCGACAAATTCGCGCCCGAAACGGTGCTCATGCCCGCTCTCGCGACCCAGCTGTTCGCCGCCGAGCTGGAGCAGAGCAGCCTTAACCTCAGTAACAATGAAGTGGCCGATCTAGCGCAAACTAACTGGGAGCATCGCATATTCCCTTCCCCCATAAGGAAAAATAACATGGCCAACCTCGGCAACTACCACGAGGAAAATAATGAATCTGTTAGGGATTATTGCATCAAAGAGGGTGAAAATGTATTCAGATGCAAGATTTGCTCTCGGGTTTATACTCATATTAGTAACTTCTGTCGGCACTATGTCACATCTCACAAGAAGGACGTGAAAGTATTTCCATGTCCTATTTGTTTCAAAGAGTTCACTCGAAAGGATAACATGATTGCGCATCTAAAAATAATTCACAAAAATCAATCAAACGCCAACGAACAAATGGCTAAGCAAGAATCTTAAAAAACATGGCAATATAATAGAACAATTATTTTCCCATTATTATTTGTTGGTTTACAAAGATCTGAGTTATGCACGAGTGGAGGGTTAAATACTTGCCTTAACGCGGGCGGTTGAATATTTTTTCGAGCTCTAGTTTCAAATATATAAATCTATTTAACTCTAAGTTTGTTGATGTAGGTCGATGAAAGAGTTGTTATATTTATTATTTTGTTCATGTTCACTTCTCAGAGAACTATCCTCAACGAGATTTATGAATGTTTCTACTTAATTTACTTGTTATTTCGCACTTATGTACTTGTTACTTAATTTTATTACTTACAAAATTTCAGGGTACAAAAATAATTACTCAAGGTGATCGTTTATCAAATGATAGTCTCTTAGATGACCGCATAATGATGTGTTAACATTATTTGCAATTCTCATTGAACTGAATTAGTGTAGGTTTCTTAGTTGTTTATTGACGGCGCGAATAGAATGGCGCGGTAGGAGTAATTTAGAGTATTTATTTGCGCGAAGCAGCGACTCGTCCAGAAGAGGCTAGCCGAGGCCGAGCGGCCCGGCGCCGCCGCCGCCGCTGTCTATCGGCGGCGCCGGCGGCGCCGGCCGCTTGTCGCCATTCTGTAGGAACTCCAGAGCGCGGAGGACTAAGTAGTGGTTTAAAATTTAAATTGCATTTTCATTTGACTTGCCTTATTAGTGATTTTAGTTGTAAATAACGATTTGACTTCTTCGAAGTAAAACTCAACACAGGCTATGATTTTTTTTCTAGAACTTGTTAAGGTTATTTTAAAATAGTTTATTCAATGTTGAAAGCTTTGGTTGTAAATGTAAATGTTATTCGATACAAATACATACTAGATAAATTATATATGTATGTCGTGGATGAGAAAATCTTAATAATAGATTTTAAAAATCTCAATAACAGCGAAATTTAGTTACTAGTTTTAACGTAGTTAAGGATTCAGTTCCTGAATATTTATTTAACTAATAAAGGTTAAGTAACGGCCCCAAATCCATAGCTGTCCCGCCCCGCGCCCCGCCGTCGCCGGCGCGGTCCTCACAAGGTTTACAGCAATATTTTTACAAGTTATGGGATGACTAGATATCTAATAGTTGACTAGAAATATTATATATAGTATATATACATATGTATTCTTAAATGTTTTATCTTTCAAAGACAATATTATGACGAAAAGAAAATTGTGAGAATTATCTAGATCACTACCCCGATCCGAAGTCGTACAGAATTATATAAAGTAACAAATGTTTTTAAATGTTAACATTACCTGTAAATATTTTGATTACAACAGAAGTTGTAAAAGTGATCTAAGCAAGGTGCTTTGAAAGAAGTTTATAAATGACAGGAATCATGAGATGATTTGTAAATTCTATTTTAGTAGAAATCAAATGCCTTAAATATTTAATAAGTAACGATACTTAAATATTTAATTAAATCTAGAGGCAAATTGTAGTCTTCCATATATCGATAGCGACACTTTATCTATTCAGTCAGTAAGTAAGTGAATTAATTTGAGATTTTACTTACATTCAAATACCTATCTGAATATTCTGTAGTTGACAATACGCTTGAAAGGATAACATTATTGTTCAAAAATACCTAGTGACTTTGTATATTAAGCCAAAATCAGCCTTACTTAAACTTAGTAATCGTGCGTTTGTGAGTGACACAACATGTGACCTAGGTGCTCGTGATGGCCTCTCGTACAAACGCAGTTCCGAACGACGACGTTAACGACGCATTGAATGCAACAAGAGGCGTCATCGAAGCTGAGGTGACCTTCCACAATAGGCTGCCACTTAATTTGCCTGAATATTTGTCAAACACCTAGTAACATATATTTTATATGTTCAACAAAAGAGATGGTAACAGCCATATTTGGCAAATACGAATACGACCAAGTGAAGTGTCTGCCTCACATGAGTCACATGGCCAAATTGTCCAAGCGTAGCTATGAGGTCGCCTCACTTCAGTCACGCCGGTTGTCGAGGCTTAAATAAAAAAATATATAAGTAGGTAATATATAGTTATAGATAATGTTTAATTAACCCCTGAACTGCATTCAATGCAATCTACTCAAAAGAGGCTTTTTAAATTTTACTAGGGTAATCGGAGAACTACGTTTGTATGGCACACCCGGCAATAGTGTGTACCCTTGTGCAGTGTGTGTACACGTCCCTCGTGCTCTACTCGTTACACTTAATTATACATAATTTGGCGCAATTGTGTACCTGGTGCATATTGGGCATTCCTTTTAATACCAATATTATCCTTGCATAGCGATGTTACATAATTTTAATTGTATGATATATTTTCGTGTTGACATCAGTGACAAACAGCATGGCAATGTGACCTATTCTAAAATTTTAACTATGATCTGTCCTAATTCTTCTTATTATTTTTTGTAATTGTAACAATAGCTACCGACTAATTTAACTATAGCCACCCGCTTTAGCCGCATGTATCTTTTGTTGTTGATTAATATTAAAAATTTATTGTTTTAACACATTTGTAATATTTGGTCCTTCGAGTGTGCTTTTATGTTTTATTAGTTACCTAAAACTCTGAATCTGCACGCCAAGCGAATTATTTTATTAATATCACCCAGTTACTTATGAGACCAAGTTCACAAAAAAAAACTTTATTATATTTTGGCTCGTTGATCGTGGAAGC
Organism: Apotomis turbidana; assembly: GCA_905147355.2. Lineage (NCBI taxonomy): Eukaryota > Metazoa > Arthropoda > Insecta > Lepidoptera > Tortricidae > Apotomis > Apotomis turbidana. The sequence continues at coordinate 40,545,430 of LR990280.1, read as the reverse complement.
TAGTCAGCTATGCTATGCTGTTATTGTCTTAGTCTCCTAAACTTTGCATTTCACTATTTTCTTCCTACGTATTTGTTAGTGAAAATATTTTCATCATTATCCGTTTGAGACCAATAAATACTTAAAAAGCATAATATGAAACATTATGTTACTTTTCAGAAGTATACGAAACATTATGTTATGTTATTTTTCCGCTTGCCATGCAACTCTGTCACTTATGTCAAGCTTTGATCGTTTGCGTTGTGACCGTTCAGCGTCCTCTGGACAATAAAACCTGAGATGCACCAGGTGCCATTACCTATAGCGCAGCGCGGGTGTCGCGCAGTAAGGCTGGCATGTCACTCAGCAGCGTTTGGCATTGTAATATTTAAATATCAATTATTTTAACCCTAATAAAACAGAGTTTCTAGTAACATAAAGTAGGTCCAGGAAACGCTTGCCTATTAGTGTGCCTTTACTTGTACATTAAATAATAAGTTAAATATTTATTGACTATATTAGACTATTAAGAAATTTCAAAGAATGTTATGTAAAATTATTTATTTTAATTATTCAGAGTTTACAATATACTTTAAGAAGCTTCCATAGGAATTTAGAGACCTTTTAGGCCCATGTAGAACGATTGTTGTACTTATCTAAACGTAAGAAATATATCATCTCATGTTTCCGACTTAATTTGGATATTAAAACGTTAAAAGATTTTGAAATGGATTACCTAAATTATATAAATCAAGGCAATAAGTCTTGGTGGAATCAATATTAAGACTGTAAAAATTCTTAAAAACGAATTTAAACTTACCTTTCATAAGCTTTATATACAATTTAAAAGGAGCATTCATTGAAAGGTAATTAATGAAGAAATTTATACGTAGGGTGAGGCGATCAATGATCGTTGAAAATCTCTTACTTATGTAGTCAGCCAGTGCCTAAGCATACCTTTTTCGAAATTTATAATAATTATTTTATTTATCGTTTTCGTCCTAAATTTGTTAAGATCTTTTTATTTTATGAATAGATTAATATTTACTACGTCGACTCGATGTTATTTATTACATATTATATCATCAATTGGTGCTAATTATGCTTAAGAAATGTTACATCTGATGTAACATTCGAAACAAATTTCCCTATTATTATTTTCGTACATACTCGTACGCATGATATATCTTGTTCGTTGACGTTGTTATTTTAAATATCGAATATTTGTTCTCAATATGTCGTCGTCAGGATGCATTCACAAAGTGCTAGGAAATGGGAGTTCAATTATTAAGCGAGAGTTCGTAAGAACAGCTTGATTCAGTCATAATAATGTGTGTGAATATTTAAATAACTACACTTGTATTTAGTTACTCAGACGTACTAGGAAAATAGGTAAGACCGCAGTTCCACTGTTGTTAGATGACACGTATTCAATACTGTAATGTTGTTGATTATCACTTCCTACAAGCAATAATTACCTAGAATTTTACTTACAAATAATATTAATGACACTTACAGGATTCATGAATGAAACAATTTATTGAAATAAAATACTTACAATAAGATTTATAAATTAATTACTTACAAAAATGTTACTTTACAACACTAAAGCTTAATAGATAGCATTCTTTAGAGAATGTATTGAGAAACATATCTATTTATTGGAACGATAATTATATCGGGACTTAGTTGTCGTTAAGGATGGTAATTGCATTATAATTGTGCCTTAAAAGGTATCGCGACTCATTATCAACTTGGTAAAGTTCAAAAGTGCAAGGGCATTCATTAGAACAGAATTAGTGTAGAATAGTTAAAGATATTGAGAAGTATCATAATCATAACTTGTTCCTTTTTCACACAGCTTAAGGAATGAAGCCCTAGATGTTGTTTATTTTTAAATTATTTACTTTAAAGGTGACAGCTATATTATTACATTAGTTAATTTCACTTTACCAAATACTTCGAGAACTGTGCGAGCTGGTGATGATAGGTATAATGGATTTTACTAGGTGATGTGTGTTTTAACGTTATTGACTGGCTTTGGCAGCTGTCGGTTATTCGATTCCGGAACACATGCTAAATCAAAATCCGTCCAACAGATTTTGTGTGATTAAAATAATGGAACATTTCGCAGGCACGTTAAGCGCAGCTCGCAATAACCAGTATCTGCGCCTCTTCCTTAAATGTTGTGACCGACCGAAGTTTCGGTTTCGGTTTCGGCCAGTTTCGGCCTAAAAATCATGTTTCGGCCAAAGGTTCGGTTTCGGCCAAAAATCAGCCGAACCTTTCGGCCGCGCCGAAACTTACAACGTCGTACTGTCGGATCGCGTTCGGCTAACGTCGGGTGCGCTCGGCAGTCGGCACGGCTGGCAATATGGCGTCGCTCGCCTGACTCCGCCGGCCGCTGAATTAGTTTGCTCAGTGAGTTGACGTTCCCCGAATAATGTTAAGTAACTGACCGAGCGAGCAAAGCATTTCCGTTTCAGCGTGGCCCAAAATTCTTTCGTATGCCCGCATGTTTGGATGTCCATGCGCTTGCCGGCTGTTGCCTTGCCTTAATGTTGTATTTCTCAACCGATTCTCATGAAATTTTGTGAGTATGTTCGATAAGTATTAAAGTATTTTTTCAACGTCTCAGTTTTTCGAAATTTTCAAAATAGCGGAGATTTGAGGTAAAAAATTTACATTTACTTTAAATTTAAAGTAAATGTAAATTTTTAACCGAAAATCTCCGAATACTTAATTTAGTTTTCGTTATGAATTTATCAACTCATAGTGTAATTTTTAAAGCATTTTTTTTAATTTACAATCAAATTGACGGCGATATTGGTTATTTAGGATAAAAATTAGGAGGTTTACTTATCTCATAAAATGACATTAGGATTCGTCATTGTTGCGTGTATGTAATTAAATGAGTACGTTAGAAATTAGCGTTATTAGGCTGCCTGATTGCAATTATAAAAATTAAAACTCAATCAATTATTTTGTTGTTAGGTTTTTAAACTTGTTTCATTTTATACCATCTAAAAATTAACAGATCGCTGCCTCAGTACAGTATTACAGATGTTAATGCTTTTCACTTTGTGGGTAATTTAATTTAGTCAAGTGTCAATGTTAAAATATCAATTCAACAAAAGTGAAACGTGAGTTTATTGTGTAATTGCTGAAATTTGTAACTTTTTTACTTTGTCTACCTCCACCTCACTCTATATCCATCTGCAATTTTTTTATTTCTCTAATCGACAAAAAGAATCTAAGTACCTATATACTTATCAAACCTACTCACTAAATTTCATGAGCATCGGTTAAGAAATACGACCTCCAGGCGAAAACAGAAAAGCATCTAATCGTTTGTACATACGGAAGAATTTTGGACCAAACTGAAACTGAAACACTTAGCTCCATCGGTCAGCAAAATTTTTCACTGTATTCATTATTAGATCTAGAAAGAACGGCCCGCTGACATTTTATACAACGTTTTAATCACGTTTATAAAAGGTTCGGTTTCGGTTTCGGTTTCGGCCGAAACTGTAATCAGAACCGAACCTTCGGTTTCGGTTTCGGTTTCGGCAGAAAAACGTGTTTCGGTCGGTCACTACTTAAATGTTAATAACAGTTTCAATTTGAACATCGTTTATATTGTTGTATGTACGCTTCCAGTAAATAATATGTTTCTCGATTATTATGGACCCACAGTTGACATATGGCGTACGTACTTACTTTCTGAAAACTTAAATACTTATATATACCGTTCGTGATATACATTTACTTCACACAAATACATAATATGATAATCGTAGTCTTTAGCCAAAAGTTAAAAAGTTTTAACAGTTTCTTTTATTAATTTGCACTTAGACAATAGCCAATGCAAAGAGTAATGTTTAGATACATTTTAGAATGGAAGTTACACGATATAGCATTATTTGTTAAAGAAGGAATAAATATATAAGGTGTTAATTACTATTTTTAGAATCTTTAATGAAAGTAATAAAGTTACAGCAAAACTAGACAATCTTTTCAATTAATGTTATTATTTTGTTCTGTTTCATTTGTTGTTGTTAATTTAATTTATAACCTTTTTATTTTACTTTTTGCAACGTTGATGAAATCTATGTATCTTATAATGTGATTGTTTCTCGAGTGAATGATAATATTCGATTTGAAGTTCGCCTTCGCTTCGAACATAACTCTGGACTTTATTGTGCTTGTATGTATATTGATGAAGTGAAGTTAGGAATAAAATATGTTTTACTGGACGTGGTGAGTCCATGAGACGCTTGTTGTATAGTTAAAATGTGCTCGTTGGCCGAGGATACCTAAATGCTAAAGACATTGTATTGTGTGTGTGTCTAATACGTATCAACTGCAAATACAAGTTTAATATGAGAATTAATTCTATATAATAACAACACCATGAAATGAATTTTATACGATTTCTTATTTTATCAAGTCATTTCCATTCGCTATTCATTACATTTTGGAGCGATGGATTCTTTTGACTGTGAATTGACTGTTTGTTGTTACAAACAGTAAATTCCCATGTTTTCATTTACTTTGCAATCTAGTTATTTGCGGTTGACCATTAGCAATGAATGACACAATGGTTTTGTATAACGCAACGACTTTCTTTAGCACTTTAGTAGACTTGGACAGCCGAATGACTTCTACTAAGTATATAGTAGTCAAGAGTCCCGGGTGGGCCGCCGCACGACCTCGCGCGTCCGGTGCGGCTATATGCAGTGGCCACTTGGCCAGTCCGGGACGGCGGCGCCGATGGTGGCTATTTCAGGTCGTTCTTCGTGATGACAGCAAGACAACGGCACGGACTTTTTACATGTCCAAAATCATTATTGCCGTTAGCAAACAATAATGATTACTTATTTTTTATTATTATGTAGTAGCAAAGTAACAACACGGGTTATTAGTAAAAAATAGATTTAAAGTTAAGTTATTTATATTATAATTAGACTTAAATAGTGTTGTTAACATTGAGTGAATTTTCAAACCGTAGAAAGCTTTATTAGTCAGGAAACTTGTGAAGAGAGGACTGTTCAGGTATGTGACCACGTTGGTACTACTCTTGTCGTAGATGTGGTGGTATCCCCTAGTGCTGAATAACTTCGTTCAGTTCGCTTTCTATGTTGCTCAAACCGACACTACACGACAAAGTATTTTGGTTCAGTACAAATTATCGCTTTTTTTATTTGATTGATCCAGTAGTAAATATATTGCAACTTATCCATGAGGCTAGCAATATTCCTGTACCTTTTGTTGTCGATTATTGTATTTTGGTTTCTTGTTTCATTATCACGTAGCCCAGGGCAGCTATTTTCTAGTATCTGTAAGCTAACACCAATGGTACAATTTATATTATTTTTACATCTTTGAGCCCACCTTTTGTGATCTTAAGAGCTAAGTTTACTGAAGTGTTATTTTTATAAAACTGTACTTGCCGAAATAGTTCCAAATGCAAACACTTGAGTCCTATTATATCATAGAGAATTCTGTTCTTTTTTGTTATATCATTTTTAATTTATTATTTTAGATTACGGTTAACTTAAATAGTCTAAGCAGTTTGATCTTTGCTTAAGTTTATTTAATTTTTCAAATATTTAGTGTTCCGATTTTTTGTTTTGGGTTACAAAATGTATAGTTAACCATCATTTTTGTAGGACTGATATTTTTCTCATTATTGGTTTTATTATGTTTTGAACCCATTGTTTAAAGTACTTCCAAATTGAATGTTCATTTGTTTTAAGTGATCGTGTATTTTATTTTTCGGGTTATATTACATGGACTAGTTTTTGACCTGAAATTAAACTGCTATTAGGTGAAAAAGACAATTAAAGGACTAGGTGTATGCAGTAGTAACGTGTCTTTATAGGTACAGTAATTAGCAGACCCCGTTATCAGTGGTGAAAATTCATTGAAATTGAATTATAGGGTTGTCACACAATGTTCATTTAATTCGTGTACATTAGACATACTGGTGTAAATGTCGCTAAGAACAATTTAAAATAAAACACAATATTTTTTGGTTTATTATTGCATTATCACTGGATCTGTATATATATTACGAAATATACCGGAAGTAGATAAAAAAATAGTTTCCACATTAATGATTCACAGTTTTACATATTATATTTCTCTCATAGTTACTACTGCGGAAAGGCCGAAATTCACCGAATAAAACCTTAAAATTCATATTTTTAAATTTTTTACTGAACAAAAAAATTCAGTTTTTATATGACATCAAACATATTTTGACAAATAAATGTAAATTTTGTATCTATTAATATAGAGTTCAACAATCAAATGGAATCTTTTTTAAGGCAATTGGCTTCATATTATATATACCTATGAATAAAATAAGTACCTAGGTATATTGTTTTTTTATCAAATAGGTATATCAAATTATACACGTAAAAATATTAATGTGTAGTGCCAGCCCTAGTATTTTCAATGTTTCTTCACCACTGATAACGGGGTCTGGTAATTAGCGTTCTATATTTGAATTTTGACGTATCTTCCACACAATTTTTTACACCACTAGGTACCTACATACACATAGTTCTTTAGTTAAGTTTTTCACCTATATAGTAGCTTACGTCTTAATTTGAAATGCAAAAGGTATAAAACTTAATCAGAAGCTTTATGTAGGTACATTAACAACTGGTCCGTGAAGTAAATCTGCGTTCATGACTCTCATTTTTTATTAAAAAAATTGTTGTAATTAATTTCGTCAATCAATTTGAACAAATAAAGGTTTATATATTTTCCGCATTTGTTTTCTTTTTTTCACTATTATAGCGCTGTGTAGACAAATAGTTATCATCGAGCACTCGCTTTTTGTCTTTAGAAGGTATCAGACTTTTTGTTTTCATAAATGTTATAATAAATATTCGATGTAAATTATCGAAACTAATAAATGAATAATTATTTTCAGGACGAGCCACCCCGGATTCAGAAAACAAAGATTCAAGGTACGGTCTTTCTCCGACGAACGAGGCTCACGGTAAGATCCGCGTGAACCCGGCTACGCAGGCATCTACCTCCGGCGAGTACGGCGAGTCGCTCAACAACAACACGCTGCCCGCCGCGGGGCAGCGCCCGGCCGTGCGCCGGCGCATCCGGCGGCGCGCCAACTCCGCCTCCAACGACCCTGCCGAGCAGCTCACCGAGATGTCCGTCCGAGGCCTCAACCTCTTCAGATACGCTTCCGTAAACGAGGGCGTCTACCAATGCACCGAATGTGCCAAGGAGAACATCCAAAAAACTTTCAAAAACAAGTATTCATTCCAGAGGCACGCTTTTCTTTACCACGAAGGTCAGCAGAGAAAAGTATTTCCTTGTCCCGTCTGTTGTAAAGAGTTCTCCAGGCCGGACAAGATGAAAAACCACATGAAGACCACTCACGACTGCTACGTGCCAAAAGACTGCGTATATCCGCCGAATGCGTATTTCATGTTGCCGGGGATGGAGGCGCAGCTGCCGCCGGGCATCAAGCTGGAGGCGCTGGGCGGCGCCGGCGCCGCGCCGCCGCACTCCTCGCCTGATCCCGCGCAGGTCTGACGACCAGGAAGGAGGTCGCGTCGCCCAGCGACCAGCTAACCGATCTATATCTATTTTTGGCTAAGTATTAACATTAACTGTCGATTCCACTTTCATTTCGATTGCGGTCGGTCCTGTAACCATTTTCCTTTCATTATGAGTTTTCACGATATGTATAAGAGATTTAGAGTTCAATAGAAGTAGATATTTATTATATTTTTTGAGTAAAGTTTTAATGTACACTTTTGCTAAGTGCATTACTATACTATATGTTTTTTTCCAATCATACTGTTATGCATTTAATATCTAATGTTCGTTACATAAAGCTTATACTTGTTAAAAATTACGGTTGTGCAAATTATTAGACAATAAATGTTTGAGGCCAGTTTCGCAATAATAGCAAAACAGCAAGTTATTATAAAAGTTTATATTGAGTAAGTGAATAGCATTAATGGGTGCTGTACAAGTCTGATTCGTGCCTTCCATGTATGCAGTTCTAGTATTACTAATACGCTGAGGCAAACTTGTTACGTTTGATCAGTGTCGTAGTTCTGAAATATATAAGTACTAGGTATGATACCGTAAGACATAACCAAAGACTGTAATTAACACTTTATACTGTTCTACAATAGCCATTTATTTACGACCTACTCCAGTCTGGAATCGGGATTAGTTTCACGTGTAGAGTTGTAGACGTGACGTTCGGTGTACGATGAAGGCGGGCCATCCAGTCACACACGACTGGTCTAACTAAATGTCCGGATCCAGTAGGTACTTGAAAAATTCAGTAGGTAGACCTAGATATACATCATACAGATATACACGGTTTAAATATATAGTTATATATTATAATCTGACCAATGCGCAAAAGGATTGTGATGTTGCTAAAACGTAACGCACACGAGGGTACCGCAATTCGAAACGAGTGCCCATTTCGGAATCAATGTAACTTGTTCTAATGGAATGTATCGTGAAACTTACAGTTGAATCACTATGGAATACACTGACTGAACTGTAAGTGCGTCAATGACTAGAGTTAGGCGTTAAAGTTAGATATCACTTGTATCGGAATAGTTTATCATTGTGAAACGTTCATAATTATGAAATAATTATTATTCATATTCTAAATTTTTATCTATTAAAGACTTATTATATAGATTATTATTGATATGTAAATGTTTAATTATATTAGTGAGCCTACTGTTGATAAAATAGCTGTAATTAAGACTTCATTTTGCAAGAGAAAATATATTTTCAGATTTATCCATTAATACCGACCTAAGTAGTTAGGTGGGCGAGTAAATTGATGATAGTGCCATAGCACAAATGATAAATGTTGTATATTAGGAATGTTCCAATTACGAGTATTGCCGTATAACGTAGTGAAGTACGATAGGTAGGACGGAGCGCGCCCCGATAGTCGCACTCGCACGAGCTCGACCGCCGGCCGCCGCCCGGGCGACAATCAGCAGTTCTTCCATTAATAAGGAAAATCTAATGTTAATGTTTAAAATAATAATGTTACGACTAATCTCCATTGTAATTTTTAAGGTCTTGTTTTGGGAAGATGATTATAATATGAGCGATTATATAGTTAGGAACCAGAACTTTAAAACGATTAATATGTGTATACTTTAAAGATGTTAGTTGCAAATTGAGTTTTTGTATTTTAATAATTAGCGCACAAGTTTAATATAGTTTATGTTAAGTTTATCATAGATTTTGATAGGTCACGTTCTTGTATATAATTAATGGTATATTACTTGCAGTAGTAAATAATCACCAAGAGGTATTAAATATTAGCGACATGAGATACCGGCGATGCGGCATGGGCCCGCGCCGGGCGAGACTCATTCGGACATTTCAATTTTAATTTTTCCTCGTTTCCTTCTTTTTTATTCTTTTTAAATTTTTCCACAACACATATTTTATTTGGAAATTTTATCTAAAGTATACTTAACCGTGTGGTGGAGTGTTATTTTCTTTTCTTCTTTTGTAGTATTTTATTTTGTGATATTAGTGCTAACTAAGTTGGCTTTCCTGTTCATTGTTGAGTTATTATATTTCTTACCTTTCGACTTAATCCATGCTGCAAGGCAGCAAAATTTAAAAATATCAACCAAGCAGTTTTAAGATTTTGATAGTACCTAAGTATTACAAACTAATGATTTGACGAATATTATGACAATCCTATAAATTAGGTACGCTTTTAGTAAACAATTAGTACGTAGGTAGTGGTAGAATGTGAAGCAAACAGAGCACGTAGTGGTCGGGCGTCCTTTCTTACTAAACGACGTTACCGTCACTCTTTTCTACATAAGTTATCATTATCACTCTTATTTAACAATCTTCTTCTTTACATAGAGCTATCAATCTACCCAAGCGGTAAAATAAAGTAGGAGACTGTATTTTGCAGCAATAATACAATTTGGATTATATAAGATAATAAAACATAGTAAATATAATTATATAAAGATTATATTTCTAAATTATACCAGAAAAAGATTAAACATTAGGTATACATTTATGTCATATATCTATAACACACTATTCTTCAATCGGTAAAGGTTGTAATTGAATTATCAGCTCGGCACCGGGTTGCCATTGCCAAATTAGATCCGTTTGGTATTTCTTGTTTCAAAAGCTCCTTTACTCCTGCCATAAAGTGCAGCGAGGAACAGCCGGTAGAGAACTGATATGCCAGCATCGGCCGCATGGCGACGACCTTTACATAATATATGATGATACCTCCTGCAACTGTACAAACCCTTTTACCAATTATCCGAGATATAATGTAATTTTCAGTATACAAAATGAAGATCGCCGGTGGAAGTTATTGTTTACGACTTAAGTGCAATTTATATTAGAGTGTTGATTTTGTTTTCTATATTCTATTGATTATAGTTTACTAGTGTGCTGATCAGAATTTTAACAATCTATTGACTATGCTTGTTCAGACTATAGGTATTATTACTGTATAGATACTACCTTCCAATTATAATCTACTTACATATGTTAATTAAAGAGATCTACTGTTAAATCCCCTTTTGAAGAAAAGGTTGTGTATTAATTTTAATATAATTTGGGCCATATCCTAATCAAAGGAATAACCTAAACTTACATAGGTACGTCTTTACCTATCTTTTTAGCGAGTCCCACTACGAGCATAGGCATTATTTTCTCTCATTGCTCGACTTGGTTTAGTTCTTGTTTTCCGAAACTGCAAAAAATGATGTCAAAAAAAAAACAAAGAATTATTGTATAAATACTACTACGTCCGCCCTAAATGGGTACCTAAATTCTAAATAAGCCTAGTGGGTACCGCCGTATATGCAGTATATGTTAATAGATAGGTGTATCTCTTGTAATCGTTCTAAACTTCAAAGCTTTAACGATTCATTGATGTAAATGAAACAAATGTTTATTTTATTGTAACAAGAAGTCTAAAATAGTTTTTTATTAATAAAGAGATAACGATATTACCATCGGGATCGCATTAAATAATGTGAATACATGTAACACTACAAGTAATCCAAATAAAATATAAATAATATAATATGTTTCTTTTTTATTCCCGAGTTCATTTTTATATTTCGCATTAGCATTTCAACGCAGCCTGTATTATGTGGAGTATGTGTCAATTCCAGATTACCAGTTCACATACGAGGAGGAGGCCGACAGCAACGGATTACCGGTGATCACCCTCGAGGTGATGTCGGACTCCTCCAGCATGGAGCTGGGCCCCGACGGCAGCTCCAGCGATGTGCCATCCAATAGCGCGCCCGAGACCGACTTGCAGAACATTCAATGCTTCAGTAAAAAATATCAATCTGATCCCACTTCTGATTATGAAACCCTTGATGATAAAGATGCGGACCCTAATGAATGTTCTAAAACGAGGAACGAACTTCTAGAATATATGACCAGACCAGACGGGAGCGTGGTGTGCAAGCTGTGCGGAGAGATCCTGCAGAGCCGTACGCATTGGTACAGGCACAAATACAAAAGACACGTCATCCAGCCGCTAAACCCGGCGCCGCTCTTCCAATGTGAACAATGTCTGGTCTTCTTTAAAAGCCGGAAAGGTAGTGGAGATATCATTATTTTCTGTTCATTTGATATTTCCGTTCTGAATCTAAAAATACTGGAGGCCAGGGTTGCAAACTCCAATTTCTTTTTACCCCTAGACCTTAAGTTGAAACCCCCTAAAACTAATATTTTTTTTTTTGGAAAATCCCCTTTGTATCAAATAAAGAAATCACATGTCTTAATATCCTCAATTTCCGATTTTGCAACCAGGCTACAAATCACAGTAAGCGTAAATCTCAGTCGCACTTATGAGTTCGAACAACAGAGTGGGATATACTGCGATATCGAGAACGTTTCATTTCAACTAATCATTTAGTTTCTCACATTGTAAACACGTTTTCCAGTAATCCCTAAATATACCCCTAAAACTATTTAGCCTCTAAAAAATCCCCATTCTACATATTTCACCCCTAAGTTGGCACCCCTGCTGGAGGCATCTATTCATTGTATTGAAACTGGTTCGCGCTAGTAAAATCGCTCATAATCATAAGATAATTTTTAAAGCGAGAGGAAGTCATGAAAACGGTCCGTCAACTTTGGTACATATACGTCAATGTTATGAAACATATATCGTTAAATAATAGGGTATTTTTTAATAATCTCAATCATATATTATTAAGATAATTTAGGAAAAACTATTTTGGAAAAATTTGGTTTTAGTTCACTTTCCGATATATAAAATACCTACTCTTCAAAGTTTGCAGTTCTTTATCTGTTTTTTAACAACAAGAAATCATGTTATTACCTACGACATACGGCTATTTTAAACTAAAAAGTGTCAATGTCAACTGTGAAATAGAAAAACGTATCAGCGTATATTTGTCTTGTACCTATTATTAAATAATGGGATATTATTAAATGCACATCTGTATAATTTTTCAGCACACTAGGTAACTCCACTTATTAACTGAATGCAAACCAGAAAAACGAATGCTGTGCAAAAAACAAGTGATTAACTGAACATGTCCTACACTTATTCTAAGGTCCTACAACTAGTTATTTGTTATACAAGGGGGGAAAGTTGTATTTTACCCGCGAGTGTTTATTTCAAACACGAGCTAGCGAAAGGATCCTATGATTGACCACGAGCGAAGCGAGTGGTTCAAAATAGAATCCTGAGCGTAGCGAGTGTTTCTATACACGAGACGTAAAATAACTTTTCGCCCGTGTATAACACAAAACTTTTCACCTCACTACAGCGAGGAAAAAAGAATAAGGGTTTGTACTATATCTTTGAAAAATATCTACAATAATCAACCAATTTGACATTTATTAAAACTAAGGTAGCTTTCATGTAGGTATTTTAAACGGGATTTTTCAGAAAATAAGCTCATGTCAAATTTTACTTTAGCTGCGTTGAAACGTCAAAACTCTTTCTCCACATGTGGATAAAAAGCGATTTTCTCAATAGATATCAAACAAACAAACTGGGGCCCAATTCGAGACTGCCGTTTGAGATATCTCCAAACGTCAAATCTCCATTAGATAACAGTTATATCGCCATTGAACTGTCATTTAAATGCGATGAGCTTAAAAGTGACATATCTCATCTCAATTTTGGAAATACGAAGGCGATAATGATTGTCAAAAATGTTATTCATGTATATAAATTTCTGTTTTGAACGAAACGTAATGGACCAATTTCACGTACTATGCGGTCAATTTAAAGTATGCGCCTGTTATTTATGCCGTCACATACAAAGGAAACGAAAATTTTGCGCGTCCGAATTGACGAAGTTGCGATGTTCTAGCGATATCGCCACTTGTCAAGTAGGCACACGTCAAAAGTGACAGATGGCGATGAAAAGGAGAGATCTCCATTATATCTCTAAAATTGGTCGAATACCCCCCCTGGGCTTTCCGAGCTAGTGAGGTGAAAAAAAACTTAAACATCATACAAAACGAGATGACCTTTTTAACCAAATTCACACCAAAGATATGGTTCCTACATCGCATATATTTGAAAGTTTCACCAAAAATACTGACTTGCACACTAATTATCCTCGCACTGCACACTAAAGGCTTGTTCGGACTAGGCTAGTATTTTAGTCTAATAGCGAGTAATTTAGTAGCTAAACTATTCGCTACTGCCGAAAAATCGTTCGCATTACAGTCGAGTAAAGTCCACAAGTCAATGGTATTCTGCAAGATGAACAGCCTACAGTGTAATAAAGTGAATAAACTGATAAAGGTAATCGTAACGGCTATTTTAGAAGAGGTGGATGAGGAAATTTGCGTGATTAATAAAAAGAAGCTATGGATACGAAAATGGATCAATAGAAGAGATGACCTAGTTACTAGGAGGTACTAATCGTCTTCTAAGGGAATGAGCATTGAAAGATCCCAAAGAATACTTGAATAGCTTGAGGATGTTCGAAAGTTGTGTGAATTGTCTTTTAATGAAAATACAGTCTCAGATTCTCAGTGGTGGGGGTGCTACTCACTACTAAACTACAAAAAAAATAGAATCAAATGGATTGACTCGACTAAATTATTTACTAATCTACTCAACAAATTTTTTGGTGTTCAGACACGTTTAGCTACTAAATTACTCGCTACTAGACTAAAATACTAGCCTAGTCCGAACAAGCCTTAAGATCCGACTTGTCCGGGTTAGGTTAGGTTACCTAGTTTTTTTTTTATATTCAGTAAAACAGTTTTGCAAAACCTTTAAATTGTATATTTAATTCGCATTATTTAGTGTGCATAATTAGTGTGCAAGTCAGTATTTTTGGTGAATCTTTCAAATATTTTGATCGAAAAAAGGGAATATATACAGATATCGATTTAAATACATGCCTTAAACAATTAACGTTTATTCGTAGCTAATGTAAAACATAATGTATTGTAAAATATATTCTAAATAGATAATGCATATACTTCCATCCAAATATCATGCAAAATATCAGCCTATTTGTTTACTTTAGTACATTTCCCTTCTTTGCATTTTTTTTATTTGCGACATATCCATCCACCTTTACGAGTGGAGTCGATGTTGCTATAATGTACATTTCCATCACATACTTTAGAGTTATTTTATGTTCGAATTTAGAAAATGAATGCACAAAAAGTAACATAGTATCAAATAACATACCTGATACATCATGCAAAATGTATCCAAATATCATGCAAAATATCAGCCTATTTGTTTACTTTACATTTCCCTTCTTTGCATTTTTTTTATTTGTGACATATCCATCATTATGCAAAATCAACTCATAAGCTTAGTACTAAATACATTACCTAAACATATTTTTTATATAAAAATTCGCCATACTTTACAAGTGGAGTCGATGTTGCTATAATGTACATTTCCATCACATACTTTAGAGTTATTAATTTTATGTTCGAATTTAGAAAATGAATGCACAAAAAGTAACATAGTATCAAATATTTATTATCCCGCGTAAATCAATATCTGCGCCAAAGAATACTTAATAGTACTACAAGTTCGCAGTATTACCAAACCGCGATGAGAATGGGATTAAAGCAACTGTCATTTCATATACATTTTGACGTATGTACCTATATCACAGACAACCTCCACTAGACGGAGCATGTAAGGCGACCCACGCGCACCAACGATATGGTACGGCAGAACATTAAAGTATGAACACGGCGGCCACCGTTTAGTGGACGCAACTAAACGGTGGCCGCCGTGTTGATACTTTAATGTTCTGCCGTACCATATCGTTGGTGCGTGCGGGTCGCCTACGGGTCGCCTTACATGCTCCGTCTAGTGGGGGTGGTCTGTGACCTATATGGAATAACTGTCATATCCAATCCCGTTCTCATCGCGGTTTAATAATAAAATCCTCCAGAATACCTGCAGCTTGAAAGTCTGATTCTCTTTGATTTGTGGCAACCGGTCACATTAGAGGAGCGGGCGCGTAACGGTGAACCCACGAATTCAAATTTCAAATGACATCCTATTTAGTTTTTCTTCCGAAATACCTACGTTCCATTTCACGCTATACTTAGGTACTGTTATTGAAAGTTGACAATGGACCTACCTTTTTGTAGGTTTTCTTTTTAGCCAACCAGCCCGTTTGTCCCAGGATATAGGGATAGGTAACCAAATATGTAGCAACAAAGGGGGACTCATCCTTACTCCGTTTTATTATAAGTCTAAAAATGTGTTTTGGCTGGCATTTTAGCTAGAATTTAATTTATGTATCTTTTTTATGATAACCATCATTTCATTTCATCATCAAATTTATGATAACCATCATAAATAAGTGATGATGAAATGAAATGATGGTTATCTATCATAAATAAGTATACTACGTGAATTTTGGCTATCAATTTCGTTAAGACTAAGTAAATTAGTATTTTTCATACCTTAAAAAACATATTCTGATAATTATGAACATATACATGAGGATGTTAAAAAAAACGCTACTATTTAAATGCTCACCTAACATGGCTTTTATATCCTTAAACTAAATTGCAAATAAAATTAATTACCTCCATATAAAATAAACCCACTCTATACAGAGCTCCCTAAACTAAATCATTTTGTATTCCAAAATCAATATACACTCATCAGAATAATTTCACGTTGAGTCCATATATCTTTTTGCTTCCCAAAATGGATTTTTTGCTCACCAAATATTGTTTTCATAAAACATCAACATTAATACCAAAAACTGCAGTCTAATTTGCTTTAATGTACCTAATTGAATTATCTAACCTTTAGTCAAAATATATTTTTGTAAATCTAAAATTACAATAGCTTTCCTTTATTTCTTCACGGGTAGTATTTAAACGCACAACAAAAAAAAACCTTTTTCTATGCAAAAATAATCAAAATTTATATCAAAATTACTGATTGCACAGCAAATATTGCACTCAAAATGTTACTAAATATACTTCATTTTATATTTTTGGCCTGCATCTATTTATTTAAAAGTAAAGCATAACTAATACTTAATGCATAGCTAATAATGACTATCGCACATTATGGAGCGATTTTAGGGATATAAAAAAAAACTAACCTAACCCGGCCGAGTCGGATCTGCTCTGAAAGGTGATCAGGATTAGATGGTTACCTATCTGAAACACTAATTTTTGTTTCCCATCTGTAACGTTTCGCCAAATTTTCATTTGTCCGAAAACCATTTTTTCAAAATCTGTTTTTTTTTCAGAATAATTATGAAACAAACCTAACCTAACCTACTAGGTTCTTTAAAAAGATGAAAAGTAATGTCGTGCTGATGTGTATTTTCTAATTATCTGCAGTACAATTTTTGCTAGGCATTTATTTTATTTGCTGTGCAATAATTAATTTGATGTAAAAAGTATATAATTGATGAAAATAAATTCCTAGGCGATTATTTGTTTGCTGTGCCATTAATAATATCAATTTCTTTACCCGCAACCCGCCCCCGCCCCCACCAAGCGACGCACAGGCCGGCAGGCCTGCGGCCAGGCGAGCCGCCCAGGACCGACTTGGCTTAGGTTAGGTACGACGACGAGCGAAGCGAGGAGGAGTGTTAGGTTTAACTGCGACCCTAACGACCGAGCGAAGCGAGCGAGCCGCGCAGGTCCGACTTGGCTTACGATTCCTAACATTACCTATTTCACCTTAAGGCAACGACGACGGCAGGCTGACATTAATTTTTTATTTACGGCACTCAAGGACTGTGTTTCTGCAATACACAATTTATTATGAATATTTATTAGTTTTAGGGTATAAAAGCCATTTTGGTGAGCATTTAAATAGTAGCGAATATTTATTTAAGTACTACCTATATCATATATTAATTGAATGCATAAAGCGATAAACAAGTTAAGTACTTGTGTTTGGGGTGAGTAGTAATATGTTTGGTATAACAAAAAAATTCACGGTCAATCAACAGTTAGGTTTTTGACTCAGCGAAAATGACTAAAATGGAAGTAATAATATAAAATATTGGTGACATCCATTTAACAATAATATAGATTATTTGGTCTGAAATTATTTTTAACGGTGTTCACATATTTTTATAGCATGTAAGAAAAAGAAATATAAGCTTTATTTATACAATAGTTTGTGATACACTATTTGGTGAGCATTCATCCGTTTTGGCAAGTATTAAGAATTTATTAGAAGTAATTTATTAACATGTTTGGTAGGCGTTTAAACACAAGCCAAAAAAAATTGTGGTTATGTAGGTTAAGTAAGTACTAAAAATTAATTAGGTAGGTAAAATTGTGACTACCGTTCGTTTTTAAACGAGGTACCTGGATAGCTCTTTTTACCAAAGCAAGACTCCGTGAACTTGACAGCCTTAAAATAAATATCATCACCTCCAAAATATCCTTAAATTCATTGGACAAGTTATGATGGAAATTTCCATCTCCATGCAAAGAAAGGTTAACAAAGTGCCCTTGATTTAGGCGTAAGGTGAAAAATTTGTTCACTGTTAATTACATTTCTTCTATACAATAGTTCTTTAGTTCTTGTAGTTACAAAACGGCCATGTAGTTCAATAAAATTAGCTGAAAATTTGGCAAAATTAAAGGACAAGTTTTATCTATCAGGATATTTATGTAATAGAGCAAAGTTTGACATATATTTTGACTAAGGTGCAGAGTTTTGTGAAGTTATGCCTTGTAGAATGTCAAGGTCAACGTCAATCTTTTTTTTATCAGGCACTAAAGATCCGGAGTGAATATATACAAAACTACTGACTGTATCAAAAAATAATGTTTAGAGACCCCTATTAATTTTAAAATACCTAGGTATTCAACGACACCCCGCACACAAGTGTTGGAAAGAAAAAAAATCACTCCCTCTTTAGGTGTAGGTACGAGAGGTACCTACCCGAAATAAAGTATTATTTTACCGTTTTGTCGGCGTGATACATAATGATCACGGAGCTAAGCCGCGAACGGACAGACAGACGGACATGGCGAACCTATAAGGGTTCCTAGTTGACTACGGAACCCTAATAAACAAAAACCGGCCAAGAGCATGTCGGGCCACGCTCAGTGTAGGGTTCCGTAGTTGCCCATCCTTCACAGTAGACGAAAATTACGAGGAAGATTTAAATTACAAGAAAGATTTCAAGCTCTATAAAAAGGTCGTACACGCCAAAGTAACAGTAAATACTTATTACCTTTTCGAAGTTATCAATTATACGTGCCAGATGGAGCGCAATATTTTAATATAGTATGGCACTTAACCAATATGTGTAACGTTCGAAGTGTAGGGACACCGCGCGGCACTTACGTCATTTTAAAGAAAATGATGTATTTTTGCGATAACTCAAAAACGGCTCAACCGATTTTATTCAATATAGTTTTCATTGAAAGTACTTATTAGGCCTCATTTTCATGAATTTTTCCATGTTTTTTCGACCCGTGGTTATAAAGTTAGAGTAGTTTGTTGGCGTGATACATACAGATACTCATACCAAATTTCAGCTTTCTAGTAGGTACTAATGATAACGGAGCTAAGCCGCGGACGGACAGACGGACAGACAGGCGGACAGACGTACATGGTGAAACTATAAAACTATAAGGGTTCCTAGTTGACTACGGAACCCTAAAAATATGAAAATAGATTTGTAGTTACATGAATACATATGTAGGTACTTATTTTACATTTTGATGATTACAAAGTGGACCACAGACATGGAAAGTTTTTTTTTAAATCTATTTTGCGTACGGTCCCATATAGGTTTTCACAACCAATCTATTCAAAAAACATTTTCAAAATCTCCTCAAATAATAAATGGATGCCTCCATAGTAAAATTATAAAGACAGAAGCATGTAACGGCCACTGATTGACGCATACCAGGTGGGTCCTGTAACAGGAACAAAAAAGTAAAACTTAAAAAAAAATGTTTGCATAATGTTAATTATTTCAAACAAAGTAAATAGCATTTTCAATGTACGCCGTCCAACATTGACATCGCCTTAGCATTGACATAGCTGTCACTTTACTAAATATCAAATGTTTCGCAATACAATTGCTTCTTTGAATAAACTGTATTTTAAAGGTTTACATTATAAATGAGTTATTTTTAAAAGTTGTTTAATAAATGTTGTTCAGTTTGAGGGGTAGAATATATCTATGTTTTAATTTATTGCTCCTGTTACAGGACCCACCTGGTATATGTGATGTATAAAGTACAGAGAATTTATATACTGTAGTTGTTTTTAAATTAAAACTGCTATATTCTAGGATACATAGGCCACCTGTCAAGCAGGCATAGCGAGATGTTAACAGACCCAAGTCCCGTTATAACCCGCACGGTGGCCGAGTGCGACGCCGAGAAGCAGCAGCAGCAAGTCCAAGTGAAGCACGAGCCAGAGCCAGACCCCACACACCACACACACCCCGCGCACAGGGTGGTGCTGGCCAGTAACAAGCCTCATGTCAAACATGCGTCACCGAAAGCTGAATCGAAGAGATCCAATAAAGCCAGTAAAGGTAACCATTCAAAAAAAAATTAGATATGTGAAAATGTAGAAGTAAAACTATAGTACTTCTTGACTCATCTGCTCATCCACGTCGTATATACCTTTTGTGTAGTCTTGACAAGAATGTAAGCAATGTAGATGATAATAGTAGGTATAGTGCGCACGGTATCTACTACTTTACCACACCATTTTTAATGTAGATTTACCGGGGGTTAGTCATTCACATTGCAGCAAGGTGAGGCAGGAAAGATCAAATACGTATTTAATACGAAATCGATCTATCCAGCACCTTGCTGCGCTGTGCATAACTAAACGACGGTAGATAATTCAGATATTATACATTTATTGCAAGAAAAACTTAACTTATAACAAAGAAATAGTAATAAAAATAATAATGTGTAGCAAAAAGTTATAAAACACATCTCTGCAAGTTGCAGTTTAGCTAGTGCTGCGAACTGGGAATGGCTGCTCCGTCGTCAAACCCCAACAGTTTCGCTGCAGGTTTGAATTTGTGACGTGTGCCTCGTATGCACATACTGGAGGCTCGAATTATAGCAGTGCATATCCTTGTTCTAAGCCAACCCAGTATCGTACTCAGCGATTTGTTCCAACGGTCCGAGAGGGCTTCGCCTAACACACGGATATCGAATAACGCCTCTCTCTGTGCATTCCATACGCCACGGCAGGATAAGTCACCGCGTAATCCAAGGTCACCTTCTGTGATTATAGGTTCTATTGTGATGTTGCCCCATGCTTGGTGACATAGTTCAGCAAATAGGTCTCGTATTTCGTTGTGCCGTCTTGAAATTAGCCCGCCAGTCTTGCAACAGAGAGCATGGTCTATATTAAAATGGCTGTTGCCGCATCCGTCACAAGAGGGTGGCATTGAGTTTGGGGTTCTGTAATAGCGTATTGCCAGGGCATCTCTGAATTCGTGAGGAGACAAGTCGAAGTTATCTTTCTTTGTTGGTATAGCAGATAGCCAGGTGGAAGACTTTGTTTTCATTTTCGATGCGATTGATCTTTCTATAGCTCGTCGTTTGTTAGGGGATAGTTTGGCCAATATAGTGTCTAAAAGTTCGTTGTCACGAGCATCTTTTATTGTTTGGCTCTCTTTGCGTGCGTCAATCAGGGATTTATTGTGTTGGGCTAGGTCTACATGTTGTGTCCTGATCAAAGCCGATGAGAGGATTGAACAGCCTTTTTTGGAAGAATTGTAGCTCAAATTATTCTCGGTAGACGGATTAGATATTGCCAAACCACCTTTATGCACAGGAAGGGAAAACAGATCGGCTTCGTCGGGTGTGATTTCACTGCCCATCAGAGTTGGCATGAAATTGGTCCGTAATGCATGTGTCAGTGGTTCAAAGAGTACGTTGGAATCGGCGATTACACGTTGTAGGAATGACCATTTGAATTGGGCAGCTTTAGTGAGTGCTGTGTAAGCTGCTTGGGGAGAGTCTTTACAGATATGTGTCAGTTTCTCGATTATTGAAATAAATAGCTTTACTTGGTTTCTTATAAAGTCTTCTTTTCCTTTGCCTATGTAACTGCCAAGGAAGGGTGAACCTACGGTGATGGTAATGTTAGTTCCTTTAAAAATCTGTTGTGCTTTATTTTTGTCCGTTTCAGATATACGATAAGGATTGTCTTTTTAGGTTGAGGGAAGTATCCATATGCCGGTCCTGTGTTGCAGATCTGTTCCCACCATTTACGAAGGCTTTTGAAGTTTCCCTGGGCCGATGAGTCATCCGCATACCATGCCTGGAGTGTATTCTGTTCTTTTTTTTGTTTGTTGATTATGGGTAATGTTGCAAGAGCATATAGTGGCATAGCAAGTGGATCGCCTTGGGTTACGCCTTCTTTGCTATACAATCTTGTGTCTGAGTTTCGAATAACAAGCTCTGCGTGGCCATTATATGTGTTGTACAGGAAACGGGCACAATGTGGCCAATATATTCTAGCATGCCACAGAGCAAGCTGCCTATTTACACTGTTGAATGCGTTATTAGCATCAACGAGGAGCATTCCCCATTCGAAACCTGGTTGACATTTCTCTTCGAAAGTGTCATTCATTGCATGTATGGCTCCTTCGATCCCGCTGTTGATGCCGCTGCATAGTTGCCATTGTCCACAGGCTTCGGTAACTTCAGAACCGGTTGCAAAGATCATACATTTGGAGAGGATTCTTCGTAGACATTCCCCAATTCCGATGGGTCTCACGCCTGGGCATTTATCTAGAGCTACTAGACGGCTCGACATAAGAGCTTGTATTTGTATCCAGGGAACGTATTCGTTATTCAATTTCATAGTGAGTTGGGCTATGGCATTTCTTAGGTGCAGGCTCGCCTCGCCGAAACGTAAGAGGAAATCCTTCCAGTTTTCAGAGGTTGAACCAGTTGGACCCCCACCGCCATGTAGTTTTCTTGCAATTTGCTCGACGTGGTTACATGTTATGTCCACTTCCAATAATGGTGGCATTTCGGGGAAATCCTCAGGCAAGACAAATAAGTTAGGGTTGGCGTTTGCCGGGGGTGGATGTTTTTCTCTTAGTACGTCGCTGACGGTTTTACCGGTACAATCAATTTCGTCGTTAGTATTCAGGACTTTGCTTGTATCTTTGGTTAACAGCCAACTTAGGGCCTCACGGACTTTGCCACGTTGAATTAGTCGAGTGAATGTTTGTGTTGCTACGTCATTATTGTTGTATTTTCGACTGTACGTATTTTGAAGGGTCTTGTCGGATTTTATCGATTCTGAGATTAAAATATCAAACTGCTCGTCGGCCCACAGTTTAAGGCGGCGATCAAGTAATCTGCTAATATCTTTAGCTTGTTTAATGTTTTTGTCCCTTTGTAGCATTACGGCTGTGTAAATTAGTAATCGTTCTGAAGGATAATTCAGCTTGGTTAGGTGTTCTATTTCGTCAGCAAGTGTATGAACGAATTTTCTACTAGCTGTGCCAAAAGGGAGATCGTAAAGTTTTCCATGGAGTGAGCATATGTCGTTCCATCTTTTTTGCCATATACCTGTCTTCGGTCCTGTGTTATTGAGATAGGGCGATCCATATACTTCTTCTAGTGGTGATGCAAAATGCGAGTGATGAGTGGAAGCTTGTTGTGAAGAGGACTGCTCGCCGTGGGCAGCACGTATGTGACGCTGCAGGCCATTTCTTTTAAAGGTCTTTGAACAGGTGGGACAGGTTTCTTGATTGCTTGTATTGACTGCAGTCGTATTCATTTCTTCAAAACACAATTTTGTTGAGAGCAATTAGCATGTTGACATAAGGTATGAATGTTGATAATTTTGTTTTACGGCAATTTTGAATCAATTAAACACTTTCACTATATAATTTCGATATTCTGGTATATTTTAAGAGTATGTTAGTGTTGCGTATTGCAGAGATGTGAATTATTTGAAAGAAATTTGTTTGGATTTTCAAAACAACGGGTGATTCACCAGTATGACCACTGACATAGCATCGAGATTTAGATTCCCAAAATATCATTTCAGATAACCGGAACAAGGAAGATTGGGAGGAGAAACGCTATCGAGAGGAGAAATTGGTGGCAGATATCATAGACCGCGTGAAGAGGGAATGCGAGGCACAGGGCGACAACGGCGGGGCACGGCGAGGCTACACCCGGAGAACCACAGTCATGCACACCTAGCAGGCAGCCGTGCCGCAGTCCAATCGGGGACTGACATCGGCACTCAATCTGTTTTAGATACTTCCTTTAGGCAGATGCATATTGTACAACCGCCGTGGCGCAACTAGCTCTGGATTCTTTTCTCGCTCAAGAAGCGTACAATAACATGTAAATAGATCCTGTTATATCAACAGTTCCAAGAAATGTTAATCGCCCGAAATGTGGAGGAACAGTGTGTAATAGTTAATTATATCTATGAATATATGTATTACGTGTCTTAAGCGAGAAAATAGTTGTAAGCTACGCACTTTCCGTCGGCGTTAGGACAAGAGCCTTAGAGCAGGGGTTCCTTAACTATGCGTCGCGACACCTTAGGTCTTCCCAAGGTTAATAACACACTAAGTAACAAGTGAGTGCTCGCAAAACAAGGGCTACACACAAGTACTCGTCAGTATCTTCTTTAAGGTATGTGCAAGATCTACCTTTGTAGTTCGGGAGTTGCAATGCAAATGTTGGGAACCATCTACTGAAGACCGTTGATTTGCAGTAATCGCGCAAATTGGGTGCAACGGCGGGGAAATTTTACTGTGATTTAATCTTTAATTGAACTATGGACGTGCCAAATGAGACCGTGGGGTTCTCGTCTTGTCAAGCGTGGTTGGATTGACAAGTGGATCGACCAATATTTTAATCGGGAAATATGTTCTTTCATCAACGCGAAACGTGAAGCCTCTGACAAAAAATATAACAACCGAATTCAAGCCCTTGTTACATTATAAATAATATGTACACAAAGATAAATGATCACCGGGTTCCCCTTAGAGTGAAATTTTATCTTCTTAACAAAAATATATTTTCGAATCGTCTACATAATATTTTGAAGCGCGCATGTACCGTACAGTGAGGTGAAAACGTTTCATCTTATGTCCTTACCGTTCTCCAAAGATCAAATGCAAAATACCTGAGTTGTCTTTAAGTCCACTAGATTGTCGTTGCCATAGAAATCTTCATCTTTCATTTTATGTCATTAGTCAACAGTGTGTCGTTATAGTCATCAGTGTGGATAAATATTTATCTATTAATCCTAAAGTCCCGACCCGACGAAATAAATTCACAGGGAACTATCGCACTAGAGACTAGTCCCCAAGGAGGCCATCATAAGTGAGGTGGCATTTTTCACCAAGATGCCGCCGAACGGCACTGAGCTTTTAAATTCGGACGTGGTAACCAATACGATATGAGGTATTTTTCAGTACACCTAACAATACAATGATTTAAAATTGTTTGTATCTGTAAGTGGAAAACGGTAAGGCGACTGTTGAAAAGCTACTAAGTCTAAATTCTTTACAGACTTGCGTCCTTCCGCTACACATTCCGTGATAATGTTAACAGCGCTAAAACTCCTAGAATTATTTTTCGCCGAAAAATCATTTCGTAGAAAGCACTTTTCTTCGCAACCGTAAACTATTTGAAATTGTTATAAAACAAACCTAACCTTAACTTAATCAATAGGATGATGTTTGCAAGAATTATGAAAAATATATATATGACTACAGAGGAATTAAAATCCTGCGGATCGATTTTCGGGCGAAATGGTACATTCGACAAAATAAGTTTCTAGGAAACAAAGAGCTCCAAAAAGCTTCAGTAGGCTTATAGTTTTTACACATGAAACGGCCTCTTCATCGTCCTACTAAGTCCCATTCAC
Organism: Apotomis turbidana; assembly: GCA_905147355.2. Taxonomy (NCBI): domain Eukaryota; kingdom Metazoa; phylum Arthropoda; class Insecta; order Lepidoptera; family Tortricidae; genus Apotomis; species Apotomis turbidana. The sequence goes on along the minus strand of LR990280.1, from coordinate 40,520,040 downwards.
AACCAATTAGGGCCCAATTCGAGAATGCCGTTGGAGATATCGCCAAACGTCAAATCTCCATTAGATAACAGTTATATCGCCATTGAACTGTCATTTAAATGCGATGAGCTTAAAAGTGACATATCTCATCTCAATTTTGGAAATACGAAGGCGATAATGATTGTCAAAAATGTTATTCATGTATATAAATTTCTGTTTTGAACGAAACGTAACGGACTAATTTCACGGTCTACGCGGTCAATTTAAAGTATGCGCCTGTTATTTATGCCGTCACATACAAAAAAGCGAAAATTTTGCGCGTCCGAATTGACGAAGTTGCGATGTTCTAGGGATATCGCCACTTGTCAAGTAGGCACACGTCAAAAGTGACGGATGGCGATGAAAAGGAGAGATCTCCATTATATCTCTAAAATTGGTCGAATACCCCCCCTGGCCTAATGCGATACACTCGTTGTGATTAGGCACTATAGTGCCATATTAAAATGTGCCAATATATTTGCCACTAATGAAATTGAGGTGCCAAAAATATGTCCAAGTTGTAAAACCTAATAATAAGATGACGAAATTGTTTTTTTCGGGTGCAAACGTAGGTAGGTACCTACCTATTGTTTGGAAAAATGGTGCCGGATTGAAACGTAGTGTCACTTTAACTTCTTTCATTGTTAACTTAGTTAAGTAGTTAGGTAATATCATGTACTAATTTCCTTTATGCATTGTATATGTGTAATATGTTGTGACTTATGCTCAACATTTTAACTATAGTAGGTAGTAGTCTAAAATTATACGTAATAAATGTCAAATAAATCAATATTAAATATATCACAGTAAAAAATAATACCTGTACTTTTAACGGTCTTAACTCAACTAATTATTTTATATCGCTTTGAAAGGTAGTACGAAACTCTTAAGAACTTAGTATTTTTAAATAGACAAGATTATTATTTTTATACAACTTATGTCTCAGTTTTTGCATAAGGAAAGTTATTGAAGAATCTCATCTACTTAAGCTAAACATGTTTATGAAATTACTAATATACTAAGATTCTGTCCTATTATTACTTAGCCACTAGATTGCTTTTGGTAACTACGGCTACCTGTCACCGCTCTTATTTTATTATATAAATAGAGTCCAACTCAAAATTCGAAGCAATTGAGTGGCTATGTAACTACTTAGTAACTAAAAAATATATATAATTATTATTTAATTAATTCTAAGAATGAGAAGTGAGACTGGTTTATGATATAGCTGAAGAATTATGTGAATGTAACATTAGGTATATCCTCCTGAACGAGTTCGTAGTGGATAAACACTAAACCGAGCCTCAGGCGACGTTGACACAGATTTCGTCCTAATCTTAAACCCTGTGACAACGTTATGCCGTGGCTTAGCTCAAGTCATAACTCGTATCACTGCACCTAAGTTTCTGTTATTGACTGGACTATGTTCGGCTAAAGTATGAGGCTTTATGTGTACTACATATTATTATATTTGTATAGAATATTTTTATCGATTCATATTTTTATGTGGAAATACCACATTTTTATTTATAATATAAATAAAGACACAAAGGTAAATTAAGAAAGAAAAATTGAATGCGATCTACTACAATCTAAGCAGGATTTGAACTTGAACCTGCGACCTCTGCGTTTCCGGCGCATTGCTCTTCCAACTGAGCTATCAGATCGCTACGTCTATCACACCAAATCTTTCATCCCATAATTCGTTACGCTACTGGAGCGCCCTCTGCGTCATATATGTTTGAAATGCTTATGCGCATTAGCCATACCCTAGGATGTGTAGTAGTAGCGTAACCAATTATGGGATGAAAGATTTGGTGTGATTGACGTAGCGATCTGATAGCTCAATTGGAAGAGCAATGCGCCGGAAACGCAGAGGTCGCAGTTTCAAATCCTGCTTAGATTGTAGTAGATCGCATTCAATTTTTCTTTCTTAATTTACCTTTGTGTCATTATTGATACTACATATTATTGTAATATCAAATATTATCATAGCTTGTTTCGTGAAACGCCCTAACAAAAGCCTTTACATTCGCCTCGCTTTGCGGCTTCTTAATAGTAAATATCTATACCTAATGGTTTTTAAATATATCTGGGGCTAATCTATAGCTGGGGCTTGGATTTGCTAATAGTGATATTACCTACCCGAAAGATATTGTCAGAACACAAAAAATATCTAAACTTATTAAAACTACTTTAAGGTCAAAATAAAGAAAACTTGTAACGAACTTGTGTTGAGAACAATTTCCCATTCAAGTAAATTAATTGATTACTGTTCTTGATTGTCTCTGAAGACTGTTAATTAGTCAAAAACGCGTTTATCAAAAATTAAGTTTAGTAGAGGAAAATGGGTAGAATTCACTACCCAAAGTAATAGGTTAGTTAAGTCAGTGCTTAAGGGCTTGGCTTTCCTGGGATCTGATAACTTTTTTATAGCGAAAGCGTTATGAGCATGTCAGTCTTGGCCGCCAATTTTACATGAAATGTTTTTGGTGGGATTATAATATTCTTGACGTACCTACTTACAAACTTTTTGGGGTACAGTCGTAACAATACGATTTTTTATACTCTATGGCTGTACAAACCAGAAAAAATCAAAAATAAAATGAAAATCAAAGTACTTAACAGTCATGTATGTAGTCATAAAATTATTGATTTGATAACTATCCCGAGAATTTATACATATATATATATATATATATATATATATATATATATATATATATATACTAAGTATAACAATAACAAATATTTTTTTTATAATTTAAGGAAAGCTTCTTAGACGCATTAAGAGATAAACCGCAATATAATATACTTTAGAGTGGCTTAAATATATATATGCACTCGTTTTGAGTCAACTAGCTGCCGCATTGGCATCACTTCTCGAAGGTATATAGGCTATGCACATGAGTGGTGGCCGGCAATATGCGTCATATAATACATAGGTAACTACGTCAGATTGCTTGATAGTGGAGATATGACCATTGTACGAATACTCCCGTAAAGCGAGGAAAAGAAAGTTTGCTTCAAATCAACTCAACATACTTATTGGTGTTTTGTCCTTTGCAAATATTAAATTTAGGTATCTATACGTCAAACAAAATAGTTTAGTTACCAAACATATCAAATACCTACGTCATAATTTTATATGATACTATATAATCCTGCATCTATAATTATAATTACCACTGATTTATATAACTTACTAAGGTACATACACTTAATATACTTCAAACTAGTTTGATTGGCTTACAAGAAAGTCAGGGCGTTCCACGATAGGTGCAGATGCCACACATACCTACCTACCTGCTCGTTCCATGTTAAATGTTATGTATTAGATAGGCACCTAATCAATGTGATGTTGATGTTAGGCATTAGGTACACTTAATAATACTTATACTACATATTTAAGTGTATGATCGTATTCTAATTTTTACGATTGTAAAACTACTGACTTATAATAATAGTAAGTATCGTACGAAGTTGATGTAAACTTACTACCTGTCTACCTATACGAAATCTGTGATTAATGTGGCTAAATAAATGAATTATTACGTGATAAATTCTGTATTCTCAGCATTAGGTATTGCAGGTTAGGTACTCCTAATTTGGCAGCTATACCAGTTATACAGAAGCTGAAGGGGCCAGATTGGGCCAGACTGTCCAGTAACGAGTAAGTATTGATGAGGTAGCTATGGGCGACAGTTCATTTTTAGGGTTCCGTAGTCAACTAGGAACCCTTATAGTTTCGACATGTCCGTCTGTCCGTGTGCCCGTCCGTCCGCGGCTTAGCTCCGTGATCATTAGTACTAGAAAGCTGAAATTTGGTACGAGTATGCATATGTATCACACCGACAAAACGGTAAAAAAATAAAACTTTTTTTCGGGTACCTCCCGTACACCTACCTAAAGTGGGGTGATTTTTTTTCCTTCCAACACTGGTGTGTGGGGTGCCGTTAAATAGGTCTTTTAAAAATAATAGGGGGTCTCCAAACATAATTTTTTGATAGTCAACAGTTTTATAAATATTCGCTCCAAAAATCCAAAAAATAGCTAAATAAAATTATGGAAAAATTCTTGAAGATGATAATTTCTACCACTATGTACAGTACAATCAACGACAAACACTCATATGTTTACACTTTCTAACCATACACAAGGCGAAAAATTAAATGTAGTGTAAATAAGACCTAGGTCGATAATAATAGCATATTAATCCGTCACCAAAAAAATTACATAAGTACTATGCCAAATTTCAACTCGATCGGAATGAAAGAAAGAAAGAAAAGAAATGTTTATTTCAATAAAAGCACACACAGAAATGGACATTATTGGCATAACAGTGTTATATTAATTATTTATTTAGAGATGTTTTCAATAAGTCCAGCAATGTGTGCGTTAAAGAAAAAGGCTTTGACTCAGCATGGTGCTGCAATTCGCAAACAAAGCAAACTGCAACGCTGTTCGGAACGCTGGAACTAGTACATACCTATAAAGTTCAACGGAATGCTGGAACTAGTATTTTAAGTACTTAACAAAATTATTTACCTACCTACCTACCAAATTGTTTAAATCATAGACAATTAGTAATAACACAAGGAAATATATATCTGTCAACATTATTTGGCTAGCCAGACTCTATCACCCTCCGGCTTAGTGACACTTTCTACGTCACTGATTAAATGCCGCTTTAATGGTACCTAACAAAATAATTATAAGGATAAAAATGTTTGCCGCCAGTCGTACTAAAAAATTATAATTATGCATTTATGCATTACAGTTGTTATGTTCTGTGACTTAATTTTATTTCGTAATAACTGATTAAAATACTAACGATTTTATGAGATTCATATACAAATAACAACACAGAGTGGGATTTTGGGATCATCCTTTTTCCATTTTTGTATAGGTAGCCTGGTTAATATAAGGGACCTGTGTGCAATTCCCATGTGTCTATCTTGAATAGTTTTATGAGAAATTTATGTTTTCTGGAAACCCTAGAAAGAACCTTACATTTGTTTTCGCGGATCCAAATATATATTTTTTACCTTAAAACTTTTTGAAGAAGTAGGGCCTCGTGCAGGGTCCGTCCGGATTGTTACTACCGTCTTGCCTACTAACCCACCGCCAAACAGCAATGTTCACATTGTTGTGTTCCGGTGTGGGGGTAAGATAGCCGGTGAAATTACTAGCATAGAGGCATTCTATCTTCGTCCTCCGGGTAGGCAAGCACTTGTGACTCCTCTGGTGCTGCAGGTGTTTATGGGCGACGGTTATCGCTTTCCATCAGGCGATACGTTTGCTCGTTTGCCCGCTATGACATAAAAAAAAAAAAAAAAAAAAAAAAAAACTGCTATCATACGATGGAAAACGTCTAATGCTTATTAATTCGTAAAAAACAAAATCTCCGCGCCATTTTGCTTTGCATAAAATTTGTTTATTCGAGTTTATCGCTGTACTTCGTTTGTGACTGATTAGATTTACAAAAATGTCGAGTTTTAGTAATGAAGAAGATTTAGATGTGGAATTGATGGCTCCGGAAATACTTAATGATGCAAAAAATGCTACTGACAGCCTGTTGCCATTGAAATCTAAAGAAAAGTATCCAATAGCCTATGAAAATTTTATTCATTGGAAATCCAGAAAAAAAGCCTATTTGTTCTCGGAAAACGTATTTTAGCTTATTTTCATGAGCTAGCAGATAAATATGTATAAGCCTACCTCGCTGTGGTCTATCAACTCCATGTTAAAAAGCACTGTACAAGTGTACATTATGATACAATGTAATAGCACACTTGTATCATAATGTACTATTAAAATAATTCATATTACGACAATAGTTAACGGTAAAAACCGCAATCCAATTCGTATTTTATTTTAAGCTAAAAATTGTCTTTATATTACTCATTATTAACATACCAAATACTGGTGACCGTCCATGACTAAAGGGTCCTTATGGCAGGTATTGAGTTAAGCACAGGTTCTAAATCTATGTTAAATAAGCTATTTAACACAGAAAGAATCATGTCCCTAAGTCACATACTTTTTTTTTTAAAAAACATAATACTTACACTTGCTAAAATTTCACTTTTGAGAAAACGTCAAAAGAAGTTTGAAACTAACTTTAAGTATGTTCCCATTGGAAGTTACATAGATTATGATTGATTTTGTATCTCAAGGGGTTTTTCTATTGAACTCAGTCATGGTTTCATCAATGTGACTTCCAGATCCTGAGAAAACAGCCTTTGATAACAGCAACACGCTATAAGAATGAAATTAATAAAAACATTTTTTTCAGCTTTGTCTTTAATTATGTTGTAATCTGAACTATTGTATATAGTAGGACATATTTAAACTTACATTTTAGGATATAGATAAAATCACATAGTTTACGAAATATCTTTATTTTAATGAAAACGTGATAATTATTATACTTCTCATCTTCCCCTATAACAATAACAAATTTAGTACAGTGAGTTCTAAAATATATTTATCCAGTCCACTGGAGTATCACAAAATTATCATTATTGTTCTACAAGTTTAATTTTTTTATTTATATACGATTAAAGTTACGTAAATTTGACTCCTATACATTTGGGAAAAGGGTCCTTATGACCAATCACAGACAAAACATATTAATAATTCCAATATGGCACAATAATAACATTATTTATTTCCTAATCTTGTATTAACACAGAATACCGAAGAAAAAAGGTTATTATAAATTTACTCAAAATCTTTATCTGTAAGGAGTTATTCTCATTTAACGTCAACGAATAATTTACACAGTCGGTGACTACTAAGGAACTATTCATAAATCACGTAATAAAGATAATTTCACGCGATTTCTGATCTGACGCGATAAGGGCGAGGGGGGGGGGGGGACACATTCCAATTATAATCATTTGCTAGTAAGTAATGCCCCGCAGGTCATTAATAATGTATACACTTTTTGGCCTTGTCGAATGCGTTTGCTTACAAATTGTAGGCGACCGCATTCGACTGGGTGAAAAAGTGTACACATATTAATTACCTTGACTATACATATTATTTTTGCATTAAATTTTAAATTAACTAACAACAATCAGATATAACATGTCGTTCGACGCGCGCCGAGAGATGTTTTGACGTCAGACGAAAAATGTAGTACCTACCTACATTTTACGTACATTTTACGTAAAATCTAAAATGACCATAGGTACTTAGCAAAGAAATAGTTGTAAGCAAGTTTATCTATTGACCTTTGTCATTCTTGTATGCAATTTCCCACAAAGACCCTTTTCTACTAAACTTAAAACTCCGTTTTAATAAAGAAAGAATTAACGTACACAACTGAAACCAAGGTACAAATACAGCTCTATCTTTGTATTTTACTATAATGCATAAAACAAAAAAATGATAATTTTGAAGGATTTTACAAAACAGCAAATATCTCCGTAACTAGAAACTGCCATAAGGACCCTTTTCTCATGGACGGCCACTGAATTGATAAATAGCAGGACTGCCGCGTTTTGGAATTTCGAAAATATTTGTTAGGGTTGTCACTATTTAGCTTTAAGTTTATTCCAAAGTATAAATAAATAAACACGAATTAAGGCAAACCTTAGTTTGCTGTGTTGTTTGAACGTCGCTAGCTCCCGTTTCCTGCCTTTCTTTTCTTGAAGAGCTGGTATGTGATAAGTTTTTTCATCTTGAGGTTCGGATGTGACAAAGGTTCGAAAAAGTTACGTGAAGAGTAAATTTCACTTTTTACTACCTTAAATGATGGACTTTCGTGTGGTACAGGGAAGGGATCCGCCCTCGGTATTTGCTGAAACCCTGTACCTATACACGAATGTCTGTAGAAGCGGGGGTTAGGTGAGGCGTCATAGAGCTGGCAAAGATAAATTAACGCATGAATCACTGCCGGCAACGGATATCACGATGCCAGTCAGATACGTTCTTGGTCTGACTGACCCGATTTTGGTTAATTTCAATATCTTCAGTTACTATTTTAACCAGATTCCCATTAGGGAATGATTATTAAGTCAGATCATGTATTCACCAAATGCATTCTCCGTCGGACCTTTTTATTGCCACATTTGTTTTACGTCAAATCTTTCATTCGTCATGTTGCGTCTAAGCCAAAGCGTAAGCTTACGATAAGAGCTTTGAAGTCGTCTGATCCATTTATTTCAATGCCTTCGCTTTTCTCTCGACAAAAAAATACTACAGGTAGTAAACTCCCTGATAAAGTTTTGAAAGCTTCTGAAACCCTTGTCAGAAAATGACAGTTTCCAAAACGATGCTGAACTTGACTCAGGTGAAACTACATTTCCTAGAGAGGATGTCATCATTTCTCCAGATGAAGAGGAACTTTATGTTTAACTAGCTTTTGCTCGCGACTCAAATCCCATACAACCCGCTGTTGTCATGCACTCTTTAGTATATAACCTTAATAGTATGGTAGTTACTGGCTTTTATTTAGAAAGATATTTGCCTTATGCAAATATACCCAAAAGTTAACTGAACGATATCCCTTAACGAAATAGATTTGTTCTGGTGTATACTATATTTCCTATGTTGTGTATATATTTCATTTTGATTACTTCAACAAAACATAATGTTAATATAAAATCTCTTTATTAAATTGTGTGAAGTATGCACTGGCCACCAAAAATGTCAATGATTGGAAGCCTAGCGACGAACTTGATTTTTGAATAAGATGATGTTTTAATGTGTTGTCACAAACATATATAAAAATTCTGTCTAACGTATTTTCTTTATTTTCTTGTACTTCCTGAACGGACCCACTCCTTAAAACTTAACATGGTAGCAGAGCGTAATATTAAATTGAAGTTACGAAGAAATATTTAAAAAAGTGAGTACCAAAATCAAAAAATGTCGACTGCAAAAATTGAACCTCTCACAAGAGATAATTACGACACATGGGTAATCCAAGCTGAAGCCGTGCTAGTTCGCCATAAACTATGGAAATACGTTGAGACTCCCTTGACTCCTGCCTCAACTACAGACGAGATACAAAATGATAAACTTGCGAAATCGGAACTAATTCTTATTATCGCCCCGTCTGAGCTGAAACAAATTAAACACTGCAGCACCGCCAAAGAGTTATGGGACAAATTAAAAGTAACTTATGCCAGTAAAGGACCTGCTCGTAAACATCCCTTTTGAAACAGCTTATACTGACTAAGCTAGAAGGAAACGATGTACGAGGTCACCTCAACAAGTTCCTGGATATAGTGGACAAGCTGGCAGATATGGACGTGGCTATCAACGAGGATCTGTTAACAATAATGATGTTGTACAGTCTTTCCCCTGAATATGAGAACTTCAGAGTCGCTATAGAATCGCGAGACACTCTTCCGAAGCCCGACGAGCTTAAAACAAAAATTATTGAAGAATTTGAAGCACGTCATAGCCAAAACATGACCAATAACGACAAACCTGAATCCATATTGCAAGAAGAAGCCCTGTACGCGTCCTGTAAAGTTTGCAAACGAAGAGGTAACATCTTCAAACGCAAGAATCACAAAATATGCGTCAACTGCTGGAAGAAAAACAATGAGAAGTCCAAGAAACAAGACTACGATTTTCAAAAGAACCATTTTGCTATGCAGTGTCTTTTTACAAACAACAAGAAGACTCAAGATAACATTTGGGTCTTGGACAGCGGTTGTACGTCTCACATGACCTATCAACGAGACTTATTTAAGACGATTGAGAAAACATCCAGAAGACTATCATTCGCAACTGATGAACATAGTGCTGAGATTAAAGGAAAAGGTACCGTCTCTTTTATATCTGAAAATAGCGATGGGAAAGCCCTCACCCACCTTAAGGACACGCTGTACGTTCCCAGTCTGTGCACTAACCTATTGTCTGTCAGTAAGATGACCGATGCTGGCTGCTCTGTCCTCTTCACCAAAACTAAAGCGACAGTCAACAACTCAAAAGCTGGAATAACTCTCACTGCACTTAAACATGAAGATGGTCTTTATTACTTCAAACCAACCAAGCATGAGCGCAACAACTTGGCCAACGATAACGATGAAGAAGTTTCAACACCTACAAACAAAACAGGCTCATCAAACATCGAAGAATGGCACCGAAAACTTGGGCACATGAACGCCAAAGATATGAAACTGGCACTTAAAGAAGAAAGTTTACTTGGTTTGAACTTTGATGCTTCCGAAACCTTGGCAGACTGCGAAACCTGCGTTCAAGCAAAAATGCATCGAGTTCCTGCTCCCCGTGAGAAATTGACTCAACGAACATCCGAACGCTTAGAAATTGTCCATAGTGACGTTTGTGGTCCAATTCGTACACCCACAATAAGCGGAAACAGGTACTTTGTTACGTTCATTGACGACTACAGCCGATACAGTCGAGTCTATATGATGAAGAACAAGAATGAAGTCTTAGAAAAATTTAAAGAGTTCAAAGAGTTAGCGGAAACACAAACTGGAAACAAAATAAAGTTCTTACAAACGGATAACGGTAAAGAATATGTAAACCAAGACATGAACACTTACCTGAAACGTTGCGGAATACAGCGGAGGCTTACTGCACCCTATACCCCGCACCAAAACGGAACTGCCGAACGAAAAAACCGCACCCTCGTGGAGAAAGCGAGAGCCATGATGATTGATGCGAAGGCACCATTACATTGTTGGGGCGAAGCAGTGATGACTGCCAACTACCTATCAAACAGGAGTCCAAATAGCGCCGTACAAAATAAAACGCCTTTCGAACTATGGGTTGGAAGAAAACCATGCATTAATCATCTGTACATATTTGGCTGCAAAATTTTTGTATTAATAAAAGGCACCAACGGTCACAAATTTGCACCAAAAGCGATTCCCGGTATGTTCACAGGATACTCAGAAACATCCAAAGCTTTCAGAATCTTTCTTCCTTCGAAAAACAAAGTTATTACATCAAAGGATATTCGAGCAATGACGTCAATGTTCTATACTCAAGCCAACAAAGACAGTCCCATCGAACCTTTTAACGATGTAGAACTTCCAAGCAAACAAACATTAAATACGTCACAACAACAATCACCAAATAAACAAGTGACTATCCTGCTTGACGATGAAGAAGGAAATGACACACCATTTGACAGCGACAGTGAAACGGCTGAAGTTGTAGACAATCCGTTGCAACAAAATGTACGTCGTCCGTCCATCACCGAAGATGTTCAACAAGCGGAACCATCAAATTATGAAAGTGAATACGAATCTCTTTCCGGTTCTAACAACACAGTCGATGATGAAGAAACGGAACAAAACACTGAAGCTGAACAAAATGCCACTAATCAAACACGTACTTTGAGACACAGGTCAAATATCACAGCTCCTAAGCGATACGACGATTTTATTCTGGCTGCTGTAGAAGAAATCGAAAATCTTCACAAACCAAAAGAACCTGCGACTTTCAAAGAAGCGTTAGAATCAATTGACAAAGAAAAATGGCAAGAGGCCATGAAAAATGAGATGACATCTCTTGAGGACAACCAAACCTGGGATCTGGTTAATCTACCTAAAGGACGTAAAGCCTTACCAAGCAAATGGGTATATAAAGTAAAAATGAACCCTGATGGTTCCGTCGAGAGGTATAAGGCCAGAATGGTTATAAAAGGCTATTCCCAGATACCTGGAGTGGACTACGATAAGACGTTCAGTCCAGTGGCTCGTCTGAGCACTGTACGATCACTACTTGCTATAGCTGCTCGAGAAAATCTCAAACTGAGTCAGTTTGACGTGTCGACAGCCTTCCTAAATGGTACTGTACATGAAGAAATTTACATGAAACAACCCGAAGGTTATGGAGATGGAACAAAACGAGTCTGTAAACTGAAACGCAGCTTCTATGGATTGAAGCAAGCGCCACGCTGCTGGAACACCTGCATCGCCGAGTTCTTACTAAAAACTGGGTTCAAACAGAGCGAAGCGGATCCATGCTTGTACGTGCGAAACAAAGGCCAATCCAAAGTTATTATAGCTCTATATGTCGACGACGGGCTAGTAGCACACAATACAACTACAGCAGGTGACGAGTTTTTGAAAGAGTTAAGAGCGAAGTTCAAAATTACAACCAAACCTGCATCCTACTTTCTTGGTATGGAAATAAACAAGCGAAGGGACAACTCCATATCTTTATGTCAAAAGGCTTATACAAAGAAAATATTAGAAAAATTCGGAATGTTAAATTGCAACTCAGCTCCAACGCCTATAATCAAAGATTATGAAACGGGAGAGGATCAAGGCGCAGAGCCCAACTTCCCATACAGGCAAGCTGTGGGTGCCTTGGCATATTTATCAGTAGGCACAAGGCCTGATATCTCATATGCCGTAGGTGTCGCTTCAAGAAACCTTGGAGCACCTACAAAGGAAAATGTTATTTTAGTGAAGCGCATCTTTCGCTATTTAAAAGGCACGCAAGAGAATGGCTTGACATTCAGAAAAATGTCACCTCCACACCTAGTCTGCTACAGTGACGCAGATCTTGGGGGAGATCAGGATACTGGAAGATCAACATCTGGTATGGTGTGCTTATTTTCTGGCGCCGCTGTAAGCTGGAGAAGCCAAAAGCAGACAACTGTATCTATCTCTTCAACAGAAGCGGAGATCATAGCAGCGAGCGAGTCTGCACAAGAAATTTTATGGCTGAACAGACTCTTCAGTGACTTGACCCTAACTGAGAAACCGGTGTTACACCTGGACAATGAGTCTGCTGTCTATCTTGCACATAACCCTAAATACGAATGTCATAAGCGCACCAAACATATAAAACTGAAACACTTCTTTGTTCGAGAATGTGTTAGTAATGGAGACCTGAGCGTCAAACAAGTTCCCTCGGAAATTCAATTGGCCGATATGTTGACCAAGCCACTATTCGGGCCCAGACTCTCTGACCTAAGCTCAAGAATGGGACTGAAGAATTTATCCCAAAATTCTTAAAATCTACCGAGGATGTGAAGTATGCACTGGCCACCAAAAATGTCAATGATTGGAAGCCTAGCGACGAACTTGATTTTTGAATAAGATGATGTTTTAATGTGTTGTCACAAACATATATAAAAATTCTGTCTAACGTATTTTCTTTATTTTCTTGTACTTCCTGAACGGACCCACTCCTTAAAACTTAACAAATTGCATAAAAAGCAATGCTAACAAAGTTAGCTTTGACAACCCTATTTCCATAGAAATCGTTAAAAAACTTAGAAACGCAATATCTTGGCGGTCCTACCACATTCAAATTTCAAATTTTCCAGGATTATAAAGCAGCATATCCTTACTTTACAACAAAAATTAAATACGACATTCCCGGGAAAAATCAAAAATTAAAAAAAAAAAACGTATATTATAAAAAATATCAATAGGTAAGTATGATTCCTTATGAACTACAACACCCAAATTTATGAATTGGGTTGATTCAAGTGTTTTAAATATGTATTTGAACTAAGCACTTTCAAAAGTTTAGGTGAAGCATATTTTGAGCGACCTTTCATCCAGTCATTGACCTTTTACTAAAAAAAATCATCTTTAAAACTATTCAAAATAGGCACATGGGGATTGCATACAGGGCCTTTATAAGAACCAGGCCACCTATAAAAAAATAGAAAAAGGATTTTCCCAACTTGATCAAAATCCCACACTGTGGCAAGGCAATCAGGGAGTATTATCTATTATATTAATCTGTGGTATTATGGATACACCACTGGCAACACAGAAACGGATTGACAGAACCAACCAACCAATTAGCGTGAAGACGTCGAAACGGTCGAAAGTTCACCTCCACCTGCCCTGCCTGTCATGTCATGTCATTCCGATCTTCCGCCTTCCGGATCTTCGGAAATTCGATGGTGTGGTGTTATGTATGTCGTTGTCAACTCGTTTGAATAATTGAATAGATTGAATACAGTCATATCATACAACAACATACGTTTTCAGCTTGTGCTTACTGGGTATTACATAAACTATTAATTGTTTTTATTTATTGTAAACAGTCATTAAAGTAATGTTAGCTACCTTATAAACAAAATATGCCACAAACTTTCCAAGTGTTGCGATGTTACAAATGTGAGGTTTTTCAAGTAAGTACAATAAATTCATTAAAAATAAACGCGCTGCTAATGTGTTAACGTAGTATTTAACAAACGTGGATATTGCTTTGATTCCTAAAGATTCCAACGGTATACGAATTAGACTTAGAGATCGAATAGACTATAATCGCATTAATGTTTAAATTCGTTAACCTCTACTACAGTGCTAATTGAAATATATTTTACATAACGCTAAGGCTCAAGTATGCCAATCTAGGTATACCTAGTTTTGTATAAAATAGCCCCATGTATTTTCCCAGGTACACCCAACAAAGAAATCTGCCAAGTGGCAGTGTAAGCTATGCGATGAGAAACAGTCAATAAAACGATTCTATGGGTTGGGGACAGGCAAAGAGTGCAGATTACATGTGCAGAAACTTAATGGAATCAGAGGTGAGATTGATGGTAATCACAGCTCCACAAGCTGCCTCAGTGACTCTCCAGAAAGCCCGGACCATTCTGATCAAGATAGAATGCCCGTGTGCTCAATTGGTCACAAAAGCAAATGGCTGGATTATATAGAGACACAAGAAGTAGAACAGCAGGAAACCCCGGATAAAACAATGCAATTAAATAATACTGAAGTAGTGTTTGAATTACCTGTAAAACATAGAAAGAAATGTTTAAGTGAAAGAAATAAGACCATTAGAGCTCCAGATAATATTGATAATGATAACAATGCAAGTTTTAGAACTCAAAATATTAATGAAAAACTTCAAACTTTAGAAGAGAAAGAATCTATTAAATTACATCATTATGCAACAGATAATGTTTTAAGATCTTTGGAGAGTGATAAAGTAGATTTGAATACCTGTATATCCAAGCATGCAAATAAAGTGATTCCACAAAAGTATGTGCCACCACCAGTAGCATATAACTCTAAATGGGTAGAGTTTATTGATGAAACCCAAAATGACACTGAAAAAAATGAATCTGACCCAATTGTCCACAGATCTGTGGGCTCAGTGTTCCCATTTCTTGAAGATGAGAATATAGATTCTATCCTGGATCTGTAGTGTGCATGTTATAAGAATAAAACAGCCTCATATAATTTTATGTTTTATTATGAAAACCAATACACATTTCATCACAATGGCAACAGTTTATTATCACTTAAATATCTCTACTAGATAAATAGCATACTTCCTAACACATACTGACTGATTAACATTACATTCAGAGGAACTCGCTTGCCTGCTTGTTAGGAGTTAGGCAAACCAGCAGCTCTCGAGACTGTATGCCTGCATTGCAACAGCTATTTATGACATAATTACAATCCTACCTTAAATATTCTACACTTTTAAGAAATGGTAATAAAAATTCAATTAAACCTAAAAAATGGAGAGATCAGAAAACATAACATTATGCTGTCTCTACTGAAGCTATTACCGACCTGACTCCTGTCTCTTCGTCTAGGTATATTATGTGAATGTAGGGCTGCCATCTCTAAATTCGCCGAACCCGGACAAAAACTTAAAAAAACCCGGACATTTGGCGTAAATCTAATTTTTTCCCCAGACCTGTCCGAAAATAATATAATTTAAAAAACAATCGCTTTATTTTTCATTCAAACAAAATAAGAAAGGTTTTCCCCTTTTTGAAAACCCGCCCGGACAGTCCTCAAACTAGGACAAATTCAGGGAAACCCGGATGGATGGCAGCCCTTTGTGATGAAAATGGATTTAAGTTTCACTACAAAAAAACTTAATGTCAGACAAGCTCCTAAAAGTTTGAAGTCTTATGTGATAAACCTAGGGTGAGATGAATGGTAGGTGATATACCTATTATAATGATACATTGCGTTGTAGTTCAAAAACATATTTTCATAAGTTAAAAGTTCACCATCAGCGACGTATACGTATACGGCGCCGTGATAGTAGAGGATCCCGATATAGAACGACCTTCACCGAGATGTTTATTTGATGAAATGTTTTTTATATTTAATTTAATATGTCAATAAATATATCGCATATGGGTTGCCTAACAAATTTTAGTCCAGGGTATGTTTTGTTAAAAATTAAAAAAAAAAGAAATTGATCATTTCACCAGTTTGATTATTAGATAAACTCATAATAAAATAATCTTAATTTTATTTAATTTCAATTCAATAATCAGACGGTTGCAAAATGCTAGTAGGTATAGATTTACCTGTTTATACCTGGCTACCCGATAGTTGTGATGGGAAAAGAATAGGCAACCTAACGTTTGCATATTCTATGGGCTTCATACTTTCCATTGGTATAGAATTTATCTAATATTAATCAAACCGGTGAAATGTTTAAAACATTTTATTTTATTATTAATTAAACATACCCTGGACTAAAATTTGTTAGGCAACCCATATGCAATATATTGATTGACATATTAAATTAAATATAAAAAACATTTCATCAAATAAACATCTCGGTGAAGGTCGTTCTACAATATCGGGATCTTAGACTATAATATGTTTGTTCATAAACCGCGTCTGCTGATAGTGAATTTATGAATTCTAGATTTGTATAGGCCGTTGTACACATGTTGTTCCAAGGTTAAGGAACTGGAAACAGTGGGAGTTTGTAAGCACAAATTGCTTGCATTAATCTCTGTAACATAATATAGCTAACAATTGGAACGCAGCAACATCCAGTGCAACACTCTTTGTACGCGAATAGGGGTTGAAGGAGTGTTGTAACCTCGTTGTAACTATGAGTTGGAATGGATATAGATAAGTCGGTAGCTTTAAAATATTAGTCATTCTTAATAAAATTTGGCAGTTATTGTAAAGAATGCCTTTCTTAGGCATATTGTTCATTTGATTTAATATTAAAAAAGGATAAAATGAAAGTATTGGTCTCCATGTTTGGATTTAAATTACTTTGGTAATTAAGTAGGTATATCTCATTCGCCCTTCATTTGCTTATTAGGTTTTCAATTGCAGGATGTTTCTCATTTGTTTTAAAGAAGTAAAACGTCACTATTTACTTACCTACAGACCTTACAGTCCGTGAGTTCTCCGATTGTGATTCGGGTTCGGGTGAAAACTGAGAGATTCTTATGTGGATGAGGGCATGCTCCCGGTTCTGATTTTGTATGGCGAAAACCGGGAATTCCCGGTTCCGGTACTGGATTTGTATAGAAAATGAGTACCGGGAGCACACCCGGATCGCTTAAGAGCGAGCGGGACAAGTATGAAACTTGAATTGCATTATGTCAGCTCACGCACTGTATATTATTTAGTTAACTACTCGTAGAAAATCTCTGAGTTTCCCACGGTACAACTCTCACTAGAAGTGTTAAAGGTATCCTGTAATTCTTTGCTACCTATTATTTATATGAAGATATTGAGAACTTACCATTATTTACTTGCAGAGATAAGCGTAGCGTAAATATGACTCCCGTTTTTTACCCCGGCGTAAAAAACGGGCTTTTAATTATGTGTATGTATATAAATTATGTTTATTATTCAACAGACATGTTATAAATGCAAACGTGCCAGCATGTGGATCGTCACGTTACGGAGCGTCCCGCAAACGATGCTAGATGGACTTCTAGAATATTGGGTCAAAAACAAATTGAACTATCTATCTATATACCGGTGCCCATTCCACGAAACTTACAAGGCTTGTAAATATTGTAATACAAATAGCTAAAGTCAAGCCGTATAACATTTCCAGTGATACTTTTTACTAGTCTAAAAAGGTTCGTAAAATGTGGTCCTGACGCAGAGGTGGTTTGTTAGTTCATTGTTGTAGGTACAGTCTGTTGAATTTCGGTTTTAAACCGCAGGTCTTAGTGAGCAGGTTTTTCAGCATAGCTACTTTTGCTGCTGACTGTACTTAGAGGAGTTTGGAACTGTGTGGATGCCATGTCACCCTCTTGCAGATGTCATTGGGAGCCTAGTACGGCAGCATGTGTCGCCGCCGGTGCAGCGCCCGAGCACGCGCATACCGCCGCCCATAGCCACTCCAGCGCCAAGCTCTGAGAAACAACATTGATTAACTTCATATAAAAAATAATAATAAATAAATATCGGACAACCTCACACAAATCGATCTAGTCCCAAATTAAGTTCAAGAAGGCTTGTGTTATGGGTACTAGACGACAATATAGGTACTCATATAGATAAATCTATACTTAAATACATAGAACAACCATGACCCAAGGACAAATATTTGCCCTGGCCGGGATTCGAACCCGGGACCGCCGGCTCAGTAGGCAGGTGTCTAAACAACAAACCGAGCCAAACGCGTGGTTAAATGACAGTATACCTACTTTTAATATTTATTGTAATATAAATAGTTTGACCAGGACGCCAGATCAGTGGTTAGGACTACCGTGGGAGGAGCGAGCTCAATACCTGTCATGGCAGGAGTGCACCAGGGATCAGTGTTGAGTCCGTATCTGTTTAGTCTAGTTCTAGACACTCTTACGGAGGAAGCTCAGAGCAAAGCGCTTTGGACATTTATATACGCCGATGACGTTGCAGTCTGTACCGAGAGCCGGGAAGAACTACGTGTTACTTCAATGGAAGCATCAGTTACAGAGGGGCGGCCTAGTGTTGAGTGTTCAGAAAACCCAGTTCATGGAGTGCAATGTTCCCAATTCACACCCCTTGCCAATTGTGGTTGATGGGCAGGAAGTGCAGAAAGGCAATGAATATAAATACCTCGGGAGCATTGTGCATAATTCTGGATCATTGGAGACGAACATTCAACACAGGATCGCAGCAGCCTGGCTGAAATGGAGAGAAGTGACTGGTGTGACCTGCGATAGAATACCTATTAAGTTGAAAGGCCTCGTGTACCGGACTATGATAAGACCTGTCCTCACCTATGGAAGCGAAACGTGGGCAATGACCCAAAGACATGTCCAAGCCGTCCACGTAGCCGAAATGAAGATGCTGAGGTGGATGTCTGGTGTTTCGAGGATTGACAAGATCCGAAATGAACATATTCGTGGCAGCCTCGGAGTACGGGACATCGCCGATAAGCTCCAGGAGGGTCGGCTTCGTTGGTTTGGGCATGTCAAAAGAAGACCTTTAGAGTACGTCGGCAATAGAGCACTCAGTCTTGCCTTGCCGGGTTCTCGGCGAAGAGGTAGACCCAAGTTGCGGTGGCTCGATTCGTTCGTAAAGACCTGAACGACTGCGGTTTGGAAGAACACGATGTCCAGGATAGAGCGAAGTGGAAGAGAAAAAGTAGGAAAGCGGACCCTGTCGCAAGACGGGACCAACGATGATGATGATAAATAGTTTGACCGAATATAATAGGAAAAACTCGCTGAGAATTTCGGACCAAGGTAAGACTCACCTTTCATTGTACGGCACTAATTCACCTCGGAACATGTGGTTGTCTTCGAAGCGCCTTCTGTCTTCAGTCGGGCCTAAAAGAAAATATATTAATTTAATGAATACTTATAGTCATTACTTTACAAAACATTAGCATTATTTTATGGTGTCATTAATATCTTATTTCGTAATACTTAGTTATCTAATATTAGTTTTTCTTTTATGCAGCTTAGGGTAAAACTACCTACCTCCGAGTATTACTCCAACCTGCATTGTCCTACCTACCTAGCACTAACAATGTGACGCGCGATTCTTTGTCGGGCTAATTGTATTGCTCATTTTTTTTTCTTTCAATACCGTGCGAGCAAGACGTGTTATGCAGATATGCTGTGGTGCGTCACGCGACAAGTGAAGTTATGAGAAGTTGTGCTAGCCCGGATGTTACGTTGGAACAGGTTGGATACTGACCTGTTGGGTTCGAGAATGAGTGTCGGCGACATGATGGTCCCCGGCAGCTGAGAAGTTGTTGTAGTTGATTATGGAAATATTCTCTTTCCACGGCGGTCAAGTATTTCACTCTGTTTTGTGTTTCGAAGGGATCTGGAAATAAATATTGAAAACACTCCTAAGTATGGGTTTGGTTACATCATTTAATAGTAGACTGTTTGAGTTTGACAAGGGGCTCAATAAACCATCATAATCATGACACGAAGTGATTATTTGGACGAGCGAAGGAAAGAAAGTGAACGAGTAGAATTTGAGTGCCATAATAGCTTTTGGCCTCCATTTTGCTTTTCACTTCGACTATAAGAATATAAAGAATATTTAAAAATTAAGAACTGAACCTGATTACATTGGTGATTCGATTGCCGGTGTAATATAATTACAGTAATGAGGGAAACGCGGAACACGAGTTATATAGATATTTCCAACGACTTAACTTGTTACAAATGTGACTTACCAATTCGCAGATTATAGTACGTGATTAAACCAGTGACGAACTCGCAGTAGAGGAGGTTGTGCGTCGCGTTGATGGTCCGGACGCAGTTGTAGGTGTTGTTGGAAGCGCTCATGCAGAAGCAGAAGGGCCCGGCAGTCCAGAGAGGCGCTGTGCGCCAGTGCTCGTTGTCGTGTCGGAAGCAGTTCATTCTTTCGGACTCGCATAACCTTTCCAACTCGGCCTAAAAATGTAATTCAAACATCGTTTTCCTCTATCACAACAACGTATCTAGTTAAAATGTGAAGGCCAAAGCGTTTTGGACCATTTCTAGGGCAAGAATTTCATCGCTATTCAACGTGATATTGCGGGGCGGACTGATTATCAAAGCAATGTTATTTCTTGGGAATTATTCATGGATTTAGTTGTAAAATATTGATAAATAGGTATGTATTATTTGAATAGGAATAAACCTCACAATACAAAATCAGGTGCCTACCTTTTTCTTGGCCTTTCTTAGCTTCTTCCGCAGCCTCTGTTCTTTCAGTTTCCGACGCTCTTCTCTAGCTCTATGTACTGCTTCTATATAGCTATGTCCAAGTCCTCGCATCTTTCTGCGAATAGAGAACGTATCTTTAGCCATCATAACACGAAGTAGAAATCGTAAAAATATCATTAATATTTACCACCTACATTAAATTCATCAGATCATACCAAAATAGATGCAAACTAACCTGTTCTCTTCGCAGTAACAGACATGTTTATCTTCATTTTCTATGAACAAAGGATGGAGTCGTCTCTGGAAATCGTCTTTCGGTTTGCTGAAAATGCCAGTGTTACTCGAAACTCCCTTGTTAGGATTCCGCTGTTCATATTCCGACGCGTCCAGCCTTGCCGGGCCCAGACTGGTCGTCGCCGGAGTCGTGCTGGCGAACGGTGTAGTTGACAACGATAATGTCCATGTCTCAGCATTTACTATAGCAGGAAGTTGTGAAGATAATATCTCATCAATAGCGGCATTAAAATTCGATAGACTCTGTGTAAAGTCTACAGGAGAATGTTCGGTGTGCTCGTCCACGTGCGCCACCTGTTTAGGATTAGCGTATTCAAATTTCTGAATCGTTTCGGTTGTACTTTGTTCCGTATTTGGTAAATCGTCGGTGGTATTGATACTTAGTGACTCATTTTCGTCTAACGGAGAGTCAGTCTTACCAAAGTAGTTTCCATCGATTATAATAGTAGTAACTTGGGGCTTTGGTAGTTTAGAATTGAATAAGAATGAATTTATTGTACCGTTATTTTCGTTTGTGGCATTCATCCGTTCTGCCGGAGGAACCTCATGCTGTGTCGTGGCATTCTTGATTTGGGTGTCGAATATTTTGTCTTTGGTATTAGTATTTATAGTAGGAATGACATACTCATTAGATTGACTAAACTTGTTTTCAAAGTGGGTGCCATTCTTGTGTTTTGGTTTAATGCGATGATGTTTTCCTTTTCTAAATAATTCTTTCGAATTATTTTGCCCTGGAGCTTCAAATTTGCCTTCTAGTGCATCAGTAATCGCAGGCTCGGGTATGGTACGTGTTTGATGCACGTTTGTACTAATGACAGGTTTAGTTGTCTTCAAGTGTCTTTTTATTTCCTTTAAATCTTCCAGTTTAGTTTTCAGTTGTCTTATTTGATCTTCCAAACTCAATCGGTTGGTATGCCACGCTTTTAAGTCTTTATATATAACTTGAGAGCAGTTCACTTGCCCGTCTCTCTCTATTTTACATTCTAACGAAGATTCGCTACTATTGACGACTGCATCGTTTCGTTGCTTATGTCTAGTGCTCCAATTTTGAGCCCTCCGCTTTATCCTCGTCTTCCCTATATTATCTTTGGTACGTTCATAAGCCTCCAGGAAGGCCTCGGTCTCCTGAATAAGTTTATCTATTTTATCTTTCAAGTTCCTATTTTCCATTTCGTTAATGGGTTCATTTTTGGAACTTAAATGGCCAATACTGGGGTTTTCCTTGAGAATGCTATCCACAGTATTTGGTTCAAAGACGTCGTTATCGATGGATCTGCGGCTTCTGGTGCCGTTGTCTTTCGGCGCGCCAACTGGACGTCTCGCTATAGTTCCATCCGTTTCAAGTCTTGTGTAGACTAAGCCGCTTGGCGTGAAACACGCACACTTTTTGGTACTCATCTTAGGTGGCGGCATCCCGATGTCGGCCTTAAAAAAAGGATTAAATATTACATCGACATATTTGATTTTAGAGATTATTTAAGTGTAACAAGGGCATACAACTTTTTGGTTTCATCAAGGGTCGAATGTGCGTACCTCGTACTTGCACTTGTGGCGGCGCCATCGGCCGGCCACGAGCACGCAGCGCCAGCGGCGGCCCGGCGCGCACGGCAGCCGCGCCTCCGCCTGCGAGCAGTCGTCGGCCAGCCGGCCCGCCTTGCCGCGAGCGATGCCGTTTTCTGTCCCTTCTGGAACACCAAAGTGATCTTATTTAAACGAAAACCACTATGAAACATAAAATTCGCGTCACATTTGAATCTCTGAAGTTCGCGACTAGGATCGTCGCAGTAATTGTTTTAGGTTTTGGGTGCAGTAGTACAAGTTTCAGACACTAATAAAGGATAAAAAAAGCGAAGACATTGATCAATTGGTTTTTTTTTTAAATCTCTATATTAACTAATTATCTTTATGATTTTAAGTATTTCTATGATTAATTCGGGGCAGTTAAACTTCGAAAAAGTTTTTTAGGGTTCCGTAGCCAAATGGCAAAAAACGGAACCCTTATAGATTCGTCATGTCTGTCTGTCCGTCTGTCCGTCCGTATGTCACAGCCATTTTTTTCCGAAACTATAAGAGCTATACTGTTGAAACTTGGTAGGTAGATGTATTCTGTGAACAGCATTAAGAATTTGATGCAAAAATAAAAAAATAATAATAAATATTGGGGGCTCCCCATACTTAGAAATGAAATACAATTTTTTTTTTCATCAAACACATACGTGTGGGGTATCTATCGATAGGTCTTCAAAAATGATATCGAGGTTTCTAAAACATTTTTTTTCTAAACCGAATAGTTTGCGTGACAGACGCTTCCAAAGTGGAAAACGGTTGGTCCCCCCCCCTCTAACTTCTAAAATAAGAAAATGAAAAATCTAAAAAAAACATGATGTATATTACTATAAAAACTACCAACGAAAATTGTTTTGAACGCGATCTAGTAAGTAGTTTTTTTTAACCCTTTGACCGCCAAAGACGGCAAATCACGTCATCGGGATTTCGTGCCACTGACGCCAACGACGCCTATTGACGTCAAAAATGTCAATGGCCAAAAACATGCTAATTCAAACCACTATCTGTGTTTTTCAATCTCTGTTGATTTTGGAGCAACTTTTTTTTTTTTGGTTTGGCGTCAGTGGCCCGGTGAATTGCTTTGCCGCTTGGCGCTCTAAGGGTTAATACCTAACTTTGGACCTAATTTATATGGGGCGCTATACATACCAGGTGCAAACTTAACTTAACCACTTAGGGATGGAAAGTGTTTGTACGGAACCCTCGGTGCGCGAGTCTGACTCGCACTTGGCCGGTTTTATTATGTTTCTATAAAGATTGGGTGGGATTCACTGGTTTCTCATACTTACGATCAAATGATTTCTTCTCGGGGTTGGTAAAGAATATATTTGGTGTATTCAAGCCAGCCTCCTCCGAGTCTATCTTCTCTAAGCTTTCATCTAGCATAGGGTTGTGACTCTCGTTTGACACCAATGGCTCGGACGACGTTTTGGATTCATTGTGATCTGATTCCAAATCCTGAAACGTTAAACGTGTAAGTTGAATTATGAGATGGTATCGTGTCTTTTTCCTCGCTCGTCTCTTTCCTGGTTTGGGCTAGGATTGTTGTACAATAACCAATCAGGTATATTTGCAATATATTAATGTTAGCTTGTCGTCGGTAGGTTCGAGGAAGCCGTCGTCGTCGGTGTCCTCGTCGAAGTCCGAGGGCGCAGCCGCTCTGTCTGCTGCCTTCGTTCATGTCGCGGCTGTACTTGCACTGAGCGCTCAGAACTATTACCTCGTCATCATCCTCGTCGTCGGTGGGCTGGAGGAAGCTATCGACGTCGATGCCCTCGTCAAGTCCCCACTCTGGACCGAGGGTGCGCCCGCGCTGCTGCTCTCAATCGTGCCGTGGCTGTGCTCGGCGGTGAGCGCCCAGAATGTTACCTCATCGTCGTCCTCGTCGTCGGTGGGCTGGAGGAAGCTATCGACGTCGATGTCCTCGTCAAGTCCCCACTCTGGACCGAGGGTGCGCCCGCGCTGCTGCTCTCAATCGTGCCGTGGCTGTGCTCGGCGGTGAGCGCCCAGAATGTTACCTCATCGTCGTCCTCGTCGTCGGTGGGTTGGAGGAAGCTATCGACGTCGATGCCCTCGTCAAGTCCCCACTCTGGACCGAGGGTGCGCCCGCGCTGCTGCTCTCAATCGTGCCGTGGCTGTGCTCGGCGGTGAGCGCCCAGAATGTTACCTCATCGTCGTCCTCGTCATCGGTGGGCTGGAGGAAGCTATCGACGTCGATGCCCTCGTCAAGTCCCCGCTCTGGACCGAGGGTGCGCCCGCGCTGCTGCTCTCAATCGTGCCGTGGCTGTGCTCGGCGGTGAGCGCCCAGAATGTTACCTCATCGTCGTCCTCGTCGTCGGTGGGCTGGAGGAAGCTATCGACGTCGATGCCCTCGTCAAGTCCCCACTCTGGACCGAGGGTGCGCCCGCGCTGCTGCTCTCAATCGTGCCGTGGCTGTGCTCGGCGGTGAGCGCCCAGAATGTTACCTCATCGTCGTCCTCGTCGTCGGTGGGCTGGAGGAAGCTATCGACGTCGATGCCCTCGTCAAGTCCCCACTCTGGACCGAGGGTGCGCCCGCGCTGCTGCTCTCAATCGTGCCGTGGCTGTGCTCGGCGGTGAGCGCCCAGAATGTTACCTCATCGTCGTCCTCGTCATCGGTGGGCTGGAGGAAGCTATCGACGTCGATGCCCTCGTCAAGTCCCCACTCTGGACCGAGGGTGCGCCCGCGCTGCTGCTCTCAATCGTGCCGTGGCTGTGCTCGGCGGTGAGCGCCCAGAATGTTACCTCATCGTCGTCCTCGTCGTCGGTGGGCTGGAGGAAGCTATCGACGTCGATGCCCTCGTCAAGTCCCCGCTCTGGACCGAGGGTGCGCCCGCGCTGCTGCTCTCAATCGTGCCGTGGCTGTGCTCGGCGGTGAGCGCCCAGAATGTTACCTCATCGTCGTCCTCGTCGTCGGTGGGCTGGAGGAAGCTATCGACGTCGATGCCCTCGTCAAGTCCCCACTCTGGACCGAGGGTGCGCCCGCGCTGCTGCTCTCAATCGTGCCGTGGCTGTGCTCGGCGGTGAGCGCCCAGAATGTTACCTCATCGTCGTCCTCGTCGTCGGTGGGCTCCAGGAAGTCGTCGTCGGTGTCCTCGTCGAAGTCCCCGCTCTCGGCCGAGGGAGCCCCTGTGCTGCTGCCCTCGTTCATGCCGCGACTGTACTTGCGCGACGCTTCGGACTGGTGCAGCATTTCGCGGCGCCCAGAACTGAAATATATTCACTTCAGCAAGGCATGCTACTTCTAAGTTTTTCTACTTCTAAGGGAAACCCCGACTGCATATTCAGAAATTTATTACTCTCGCTATGTTTGAAACCAGGTGTGCCACCATGCATTAAAACCAACAGACATTTCAACCATTATTACTCATCCAGCAGTTGTGAAAATCCGACCTCGTATCATAACCACATTGAATATATATTTATGCACCGCAAAACTAAAACTCGGTTTTTGCTATCTCGCAGCCGCTCTTGCATTGGCGGGTAATAACTTGCCTCCACTCTATGGCAATGAATTACTTTGGCTCTTAAAAGCATGCGTCAATAGTGGTAGTCAATAATTTCACTAATAACACAGTTTCACAAATATTCATTTGACAAACAACGTTTGAAGCCTTCCCCACTCACAAATTACTTGTTTCATAAAACACTGTTTCACAAACTGTTCATTAGGTACACATATTATTTACCTACTGGAGAAATCATCATATCAGAAATCGTCACTAGACAAGTTATTCATCTCAAAAACACTTAAATTGGGAAATGAACGCATGGCAACGCAACGTTTGCTAAAAATGCATTGTTTTGTATTTAATAAATCAAAAATCTGACTTTCATGTGACTACGAGCGATTTGGTTTGTTAACAAGCGAATGCTGTAACCGAATACCACTAATTTAATTTTTCCACAGTTAAATATTACTTAGTTAGGCCAGTGTCTATTTTTTTTTTTATCTAATAAATCATAATCAATTCATACGGCATACGGCCTTACATTTTGTTACGTAAATAGTTTATTTTGTCAATTAATATTTTGAAATATCCCTGGGGGCCTATGATGGTTGCGTTTATCACGCGATGGATAAATGTCAAGCATTTGTCTATAAAAGCTAAGATGGCTGCATAAATTGATGGTTGATATAAATCCATCAAATTTCTTATGATGTTTATTTCAAAAATACTAATTTGCAAAAAAATATACATATTTGTTATATGAAGAGTTTGTGAAATAATGCAGCTTTGAAATATCTATGTCAAATTACCATTTGTCATATGAAGAGTTTGTGAAATGATGCAGTTATGACATGTATATTTCTCAAATGACCATTTATGATATGAAGAATATGTGAAATCATGCAGTTGTGAAGTGTATATTTGTCAAATAACCATTTGATTTGAGAAACGTTGTTTGTAAAATTATAATAAATCGTCGATAGTAAATATATATATAGTATAGTAAGTATGTAAAACATCAATCTATTGTAGCGATTATTTTTGCACGACTAACGATTATTAAATTACTAAAAAGAGGATGCAGGTTTTTCATACCTACTTCATTAAGCTAAAATCCTCATTACCAGTAGGTTAAGCGTTTTAACATTTAACAATATGTAGCAGCTCTTATAATAAATTAATTAATTTAAAAATAAAGGAATATTGCCGTTTTTTTCATGTAACTACTGTCAACTGTGCAGACTGTGTCAGCTACAAAACTATTGTGATAAAAAGTAGGTAGGCGGGTAAACCAATAAATTATTCATAGACTATAATTACCTTTTAAATATATCTGCCATAACCACTAACGGAATTTGATTTAAATTACAATTCAACACGTATATCAATTGTAAATTGTGTTATTATTGCGTGTGAAACGCCGATTTGACTCCGTTGATGGAGATTCATTATTTACTGTAAAGAATATAAATATCAAACACTCCAGATAGCCCAGTTTATAATTATTATGCTCCGTTCGGTTAGCATCATGTCCATGTTCAACACCGATAAAGTCTAGGTATATTAGCAACTGTAGATGTCAGTAACTAGTCTTAATATGCTACATGCTCGGTAAAGTAGGTATATCTCGACAAGGAAGGTTGAACCAGAGCACGAAGGACAGAAATCTATCTAACCTTCGGCGGCATCTTGTCCGATGTCCGTGTTCAACAACAGATACCGCCAAGCATAACGCCCTTTGAATATCCTGGTTACAAAGCGCCACAGGACCGGTATCGAACCTATCTACTAGGATGGTTTCTAGAAACAACACCAAACGATCACACGTCTATAAGCCAGATCTGGTACTTCTGGTGAATAAGGAACAGACGCAGCAGGCTCGTTACCATACTTCTCGTCTAGGGAGGCGTTGGGCCAGCGCAGCCAGCGCCCGTCCTTGTACGCCGATAACACCACGCCGTCCATGTGCAGGAAGTATGGTATACTGGTCTCTAAACACGGGCTCGGTACGTACCTCTCGACGAGAAAGGTGTCGGGCCAGTGCGCCGGGGACTGGCGGCGGCGGCGCGGCTGCAGCAGCGGCATCAGAGACCGTCCGTCCATGTGCGTCGGCGGCACCACGCCGCCCATATCCAGGAACGTGGGCGCCAGGTCAATGTTCAGCACGATATCGTCCACACTAGCAACAAAATAGACAGAGTCTTAATCCAAGTTGTATCAACGAGTATTATAAGCCATCCATCCATCATTAGCAGCAGTAAATAACTTACACTGTGCCGGGCTCCACGCCTGGGCCTCTGACGAGAAAGGGCACGCGAATGTCGAACTCGAAGGGAAAGCTCTTGCCCTTCACAAGTCCGAACTGGCCGAGATGGTAGCCGTGGTCGGAGGTGTACACCAGATATGTGTTGTCTAGTTCACCTAGTGTTTTCAACTCTTGGTACACCCGTTCCACAGCCTAAAAAATAAATTAAAATGTTAATTTAACAAGGGTTTAAAAATAAATTATATAAGACAACCTCGATTGGTATGGAAAAATGAGCAGTGGTATTTCCTCTACAACGTGCAACGATATAAATAATCTACTTAAAATATCATTTTCTTAACAAAGAAGCAAACTATTCATATTTGTTTTGGTCTTAATTGCCTGGTTCTCAAACGCAGTCATCAAATTATCACGATATAGTTCCACGTCATCGTTGCGTCTTTAGTTTCTGTAGAAGGAAGTAAGAATAGTTGTATATTTAAAACGTTTTATCAAACTTTTTTACTTGCGGTTAAAAAACGACTTCAGTGACGTAAATCGGTTTTCAACCGAGTCCAAATGCCTCCTGTTTTTTCGGTTTTGCATTATCTACTATATATACACCTGTTACGGCACTTCTCTATCTATCTATCTCTTTCCATTTAGTATAGATAGTGCGAGAAAGGCAAGTTGATGCTGTGTCACGCAATAAGCAAAGTCGCGGCCTTTTATACTATTCCAGTCGGTATAATTACCATGTCAACGCTTTGGAGCGTCTGCAGCCGCTTAGTCATGAGGAGATCGGTAAACTGGCGATGGATAGGCTTCATCTTGTCCGTCACCCTCAGGATCCACTGCTTGTCGGGGTTTGGCGCCATGTCGTATGTCGGCGTGCTACACAAAAACGTACATTACCAACTAAAATTAAAAAAAAACAGTTTGCGGGGGCTGTTTTTTTTCTAAAAAAAACCTGAACACATAACGACACTGATTACATTATATCACGACTTTGGATTCTACGACCTCCATTAGTGTGCTTTGGATGTAGACAATAAAAGCATGTGACCATTTACAGGGTCTGACAAATATATCCAGTAAATGCTTTCGAGAAAGCATGTTTATCGCGTATGGTGATTATGTGATATCTTCCTGACCGATTCCGGTCATATCGACTGTTTAAATCTGGAGCAAGTCATGTTGCGGTAGGGCGTCGTTTTCTACCCTATGATGCGCTTGTATAACCATTTTTTGCGGCTAATGCACGAGCACACTGTGGGCACGTCAGCACCCACCAACGAAGTCATAAAATATGGCAGCTCATGAATGAGCCCTAATTTCGTGGCTCAATCAAGCTCAACCCGACTCAGCCTCAAAGTTGTCAACTTGATGGTTCGTGAGACGTCTTCACTTGGAACGTTGTGCCGCTTTCACTTCCCACTTAGATGGTTCTATCTTGCATTTTCACATATGCCTTTTTAGAACATCCTTGTATCGAAGGTACTGGCCACCGCTTTTAAGCTTACCGTACTGTACTTCTGAACAGATGATGCGTTTCGCAACTCTATCCTCAATCATACGAGACACCTCATCAGTAACACCTCAATGCCCCCGACATTCGCGCGCCTTAGAATATTTGTGTTCCTCACAATACTATATTATATCGCGCGTATATTTTTAATGTCTGTAATAAGTATATAGACAGATAGTTTACACCTCGCTTTTAACATTTTTTTGCATTCTGTTTCGAACTTATGCTGAACATTTGCCAAAATTAACCGGCGTGTGGATGTAAGAGCAAGTTTAGGTTCGCACACAAAATGTTCGGTTTGGTATGCTTTCTACCCGCGTGCCATTCCGCTCCCGTGATCATGTTCGTGCACAATCGGATATTTGGCGCTTTGGCTGAGCTGCGGCCGAAAACGGAGCGGAACGGTAAGCAAAGTTTGGTTAATCATAATCACTGTAATGCAGAGGCGAATTTCCCATATGGTCCACTAGGTGCGGGTCTGGGCCGGCCGGGAATTAGGAGAGCGGTTGAATCTAGACAAAAAATTACAGAGAAGCACCTAAATCACTACTACCTACCTACTACACGGCCTATAGCGGCTAGGACCCGGGCTAGGACTGCAAATCCACCACTGCTAGCAGTAAAACGACAGTGGGTCATTTTAACATAATTTTGATACTTTAAAAGGCGCTGAAATTATGTAGGTCAAGGAAGGCTAATGAAAAATCGTTCCAAAATGATGAACGTTTCTGGAACATTCGTTTCAAATATTAAAATATGCACCTTATAGGTACAATGAGAATATAATTATAATACGTACCTACTCGTAAATGTAACTGTGAGTTTGACTCATTTCGCGAAGCAGCTATTGCATGTGCGTACTTGCGCAGGACAGCGCGTAATTCCTACCTTGAGACACCAAGTAATGTATTCTATAGGAAGCCGAGAGGTAGCCAATCACTTGCTAAACAACGTTTCATAAATATTCACTTTACAAACAACGTTAGACAAATTAACGAATCCCAAATTAGACGTTGCATAAAATATAGTTTTACAAATAGGTAGATCATGATACAAATTATTTATTGGACAAAACATCATATCACAAAACATTATTTAGCAAATTATTCATTTATTATTCTAGTCAATTAACAAAATAAAGAATGATTAAACAACGTTAATAAAATGCATTGTTTGGTAAACATTTCGTTTAATAAATCATCATGGTATGAACGCATGTTTTTTTATTTAAACTTTCTTTGTCAAATTAATATTTACCGAGATATTGAGGTTCAAATTTTACTCATTTTAAAGGGCTCCGAGACAAATGAATTTATGTCAATATAACACCTCATTTTTATTAATGAATTTTATAAAACATGTTAAACTAAGCATGTTTTGTAACTTAAACTTGCTGGCTCAGATTAATATTTACCGATATATTGAGCTTTTTTTTGTAACATGGCTCAAAAACCGAATACTGTAGGTTAGGTTAGGTTTGTTTTATGACCATGTAGCGGAGCGAGTGAAGCGACCAGAGCGTCAAAATGCTTGCTTAAAAAATGGAACATTATTCAATCTATGTAATTTAGCCTAAAAATGGCATTGAAAAAAATATTTTTTTGAGAGAAAGTTTAAAGAACAAAACATGCTTATTTTAGCGTAATCTACAAGATTCAATCTAATTTAAGCCCAAAAACAGCAAAAAAAAAGGGTTTTAATTTTTTTGTCCCAGAAACGGCCCCTCTTTAAGTCCTGCGTTTCGTTACAAAGAGAGTTATTTTTAATATTTTTATGAAACGATAGTTTATCAACGTTTTGCAAAATAACTGATTTTTAAAACGATTTATTCGTGAAGTGAACATTTTTTAAATGAAACTTTGTCTTTCAATATGTTTATAAAGCGTCAAAGTTAATAAAAGTATATTTGTCGAGTAATTATTTGTACAATGAGTATTTCAAAGAATGACAGGTTTGTGAAATGAATAGTTTGTGAATCGTTGTTTGTTAAGTGATTATTTGTAAAAAGTTGTTTAGCAAATGATGATAATCCAGCCAAGAACATGGAGGTCCGACCGACTCGACAACCGAGCTCGGCTGTAGGTACCTACATATTAAACTGCGCCGGCGCCAGACCTAGGACGCCAACCGAAACCTGAATTCAAAAAGTGCATTTATGAACCCCATGTTGGCCGCCTGCGTTTTGTCAAAACACGTCACCGTACCTCGATCGGAAAAAACGGAACCTCATAAGCAGGGGTCGGACTTTCGTTTGCACGGTAGGACTAATGGAGAGCTATGGAGCCAATTATTCACATTAAAATACTATTCATACTCATACTCATAAGTGTATTTTATTCGCAATTTTAATTTTATAGTCAAGGACAAGGTCAGAAGAATATACAAAGACCTGATTTGTGTAGGCATTGTTTTTTTCGCCACCATAAAATACGTAAATATTTGCAACTATATCCATGTTTTCTGGAGTAAATTGGGTTCTATATTGATCGAATATCAATTTATGACGAGAAAGTTCATGATATTGAGAATAAATTGAGTTAAGTTAGGAGTTTGAAATATTGTAAAAAATATTTTATTTATAATTTTAGTCATTTAATGCTTGGGAATGTTAACCATAATAACCACAAAGGCAGTTTGGAAGGAAATAGATGAATGAGTATGAGTATGAATTGTATTTTCATGTTAATAACGGCTCCATAGTTCTCCATTAGTCCTACCGTGCGAAAGAAAGTCCGACCCCTGCTTATAAGAAGAATCACTTTATTTTCCGTGTGTGTGTCTGCCCGTCTCTGTCAAACCTCTTTTCTCACGAAAGCGTGATGGAGGAGGTATCAAACTTCTATGTCAACGGAATCAAAAAATTCGAGCGTCTATCCTACATTTGTTGACGCTGACGAGGGAATCAAAATCTATAGGGTATTTCCTGTTGATCTAAAATCGTGAAATTTTGGAAAGAAGCAACATCATTTAGCACAAGTAAATTAAAATTACCGAAAACCGTAAATTTGTAGTTACAAAACTTGTAGTTACAAAATTTTCTGGATATGTATAAATTTGCCGGATGTCATTATAGAACGGGTAGAAGTAGAAGGCAGACGTAATACCGACATACCAAGTTAACCGGGACAGAACAGATGAAAATAAACAAAAGCTTGTCAAGTCGACCAGATGCGAGTTGACCTTTACGGCCGAGACTGCTCAACTTTTGCCACTTATTTTTTTAATTTAACTAAACCCCCTAACCCACCCTGCACTGATGCTTCGTATTATTTACTGACACATAATTACACTTTAACTTATTTAAAAAATGTACTCACTTCTGGATTTGTACCTTCAAACTAATAATTTAAACTGTGGCGGTTTGGTTTGCTTTATGGATTAATATTTAGTCTAACGGGCGTCCCAAGACTAATACCGTAGTAATTCTTAGAAAATCTTTAAATGCAGAAAGAGTAGGTAACTTTTAAAAATAAAGTCTCATTTCAGCAAAATATCCTATCTACGATATTTAAGGTACCTACTTTCCCTTGATGTCCCAGTCTTGGGGCGCCCTGTATATCAATTTAATTATGCAGATTAAACAACGCGAGACCGCTTCGTCGTTTATTTGCCGATCGGTGCGGCTTTCATTTGTTCCAATAATTTATGTCCGTCCTTACAACCTGGGCGGTACTTAAGTACCTACCTCTCAAGGCTGGATCTGCCTCGCTCCTAGTCATATCCCAAGTGTATTCCAATCAATGGAATCATTGTATTTGCATACGAACTTCAGGCTCTGAGTGTCAGATAGATAAAAAAAATACTTTTATCTTGGTGTCATTTGTACTCGAATTAAAAAATTAAAATAGGTACGTTAAATACTTATTGAAATTTAAGGGTGGCACAAATGAATTCTTCATTTGTTTTAAATGAAAATGTATAGCTTAAAAAGCGTCGGACCGGCCCATTCAAATGAATAAACAACAGTGTTTATTACAATAGTAATAAATACTGTTGTTTAAATAGACGAAACTTAAGTAGGTAGGTATTAGGTACTGGCCGGTGAATAATTGTACAGCTTCACCGCGCGTTAAATTACCAAGCAAGTGTAATGCCCCCAAAATCGCAAGCGCGAAATATAACGTCAGGAGACTCAGTAGAAACGAAACATTCTTATAAAACATAAATCAGGCGCGACGGAGCTGAGTGGAGCAAAATTATTCAGGGCACCACGTCGCGCCCGTAAGTTTCATCTAGGAACGGGTTTTTTGATAATCCTCTTTTCTTCCTCATGCACTGTGCGATATTAGGTCTACTCAAAACAGGTATAATAAAGGGGTGCTTCTCATTTCATAGAAAAACAATTAACATATTTTCATATGACCGAACATACGTTTGGTAGAATTTTCAGTTTGTATAACAACGTTTCATGGAATGTTCATTTCATATATCGTTATTTCGTAGAAGCAGAATTGATAGAAAGTCATTTCTTATAACAATAATTTGATAGAATGCACGTTTAATATAATGCACTTTTCTTATAACAATAATTTCATAGAATGTACGTTTAATAGAATGTACTTTTCATAGAATGTACGTTTAATAGAATGTATTTTTCGTATAATGTACTTTCGAATTCATAAATTACAAAATTTGAACAAGCGAGCGAGCGAAGCGAGCGAGCAAAACCTTTTAGAGCAGATCCGACGTGGCCGGGTTAGGTTAGAAGGTCAGGCGGGAGCGAAGCGTAGGTTTTTTTTTTGCGTACCGAAAAAAGTTTTGCTTGTATTTATACATACTGTTTACATACAAGAACAAATCCACCCAACCACTTCCAGGAAAGTATTAAGTTCGGAGCTAAGGCGGAGTACTGGCAAACAAAAACATACGAGCGAGCGAGCGAAGCGAGCGAGCAAAACCTTCCAGAGCAGATCCGACGTGGCCGGGTTAGGTTAGAAGGTCAGGCGGGAGTGAAGCGTAGCGAGCTCCCGCCTGGCCTTCGAGGTTATTTTTTTTTTTGCGTACCGAAAAAAGTTTTGCTTGTATTCATACCTACTGTTAACATACAAGAACAAATCCACCCAACCACTTCCAGGAAAGTATTAAGTTCGGAGCTAAGGCGGAGTACTGGCAAAAAGTTGCGAATATTATAATTATTATTTACGTAGGTACCTTTCTATTAAGTGTGTATTATGTTATTTGTTTATTCTATTAAATGTTTATTGTATGAAACGTTCATTATATTAAGTATGTTTTATGTTATTTGTTTATTCTATTAAATGTTTATTATATTAAATGTTCATTATATTAAGTGTTCATTATATTTAGTGTTTATATGCGAAACAAAAAATATATCAAGTGTTGTTATAAGAAATGAAAATATATGAACTGATTTTCTACGAAATGATAATTCTAACAATTGATCGATTCTATGTGTTGAAATTATATTATATGTTATTCGATGTGATGAACGTTATACCATTTGTTGTTCTATGAATTATTACACACCCATAATAAAGTACTGTCTAGGTACAATAAAATGCTCCAGTGTACCTAGTACCTTAGATGTATTAACAAATATGATCTAATTACAATTTACCCAAAACTCGGTCAACTGCTTAAATATTTAAGAAGTAAAGATGGAACTACGCTCGCAAAAACGTCGCGCTATTCGAGAGTACAATAGATTTATTGTTGAAATATTTATATGTAAAGGATACTATCTTTCACTTTTAAGCCCACAGAATAGAGGTAACTGACCTTTCAAAAATAAACCTATAATAATTATAATTATGTTACTTCAAAATTACGCTCTGCTTGAGGTATTGATTGGAGAAATGACCTTTCACGTTTCCACGTTTTTCAAAGGACACGAAGGGAAGGAGACTCGAAGTATAAGATAATTATTATGATCCCCGTTTTGTTCACTCAAACGCGTAATTTATAAGTAGATCATTGAATGATCTACTTGAATATTTCACAAATGTATGTATGACTAAAATAAGGAGACATAATTTTAAAATAAATAATTATGATCACAATAAATATCTCATTTGATTATTTAAGTGTGTATTTGTTTATGTGTAATAAATATTAATATTTTTCTGTAGGCACTTCAACACTTCAGTAAGATCTGAATATACGTTTTAATAAATTAGATGTTATGTTTCACAATAAGAAAACCCGCCAAACTTAGTTACACTTATGTGAGCGATGTAAAATCACACGTATTTACTCGTATCCCTTAGATCTTCAGAACGAAGTGTTGACTTTGTATGCATGTCAGATGTCTTTCTCGGTAAATAAGTACACATAGGGTAGCCTGGTCTAAGAGCACGCATCCGATAAGAGTACGCAACGTCAAAAACCGTGACGTCGTTTACGATACTTGACTAACTTCAATCGCATTTCGATGTCAACTGTAGCAAGGAGTGCTGTGCGAAAAAAAAAAACAAAACCGGATAAAAACGCAAAAATTACGTAACTTTAAAGATTTTTACTTAAATTCTTAAAGTTTTTTATAATTTTCAAAGTATTTTTGACACGAACCTGCAATTATTTTGTAAAAACGAAGTGAAGTGTTGTGTCACGCGGCGAGTGTAATTCCGGTCAATGCTGAGAGATGGCGTTGCTCTCCGCTCATTTTGATTTGGCTGGTGTGTGCACGAGTACGCAGTACGTGGCAGTACGTACCTTGTAAGAGGACGCGCGCGTACTCATACACGAAATTATTTTGAAGTCGGTTTTATTGCGTTTTTATTTTTATTTTATACATATGATGAACTACAAATATAATATATAATGTGTGAAGTAACTATTCATTTTGTACACATTAATGTAATTGTAATTTCCGACCCGCGTACTCTTAACGACGTAGACGCGTACTCTTACTCAATAGGACTTGTAAGAGGACGCATTTCCCATTTCTCACTATTATTGTTTTTTTGAGAGGTATAACATAATTTTGTTATTTTTTGTGTTACTTTATTGAAGATGATTAAATTGTAGACCTAATAAATGACTTCTTGACTTCATAGACATCATTATTATTTTTTTAGAATATTTTGAACCTTAAGTGCGTGCTCCTAGACCTGGTTACCCTATCATTCTGCAGCCCATCTAGCACAACTTGGCTTCGCGACTCTTATCGAGCGACATGGCATCGCCCGTCACTCTCTCACATAACAGTACTGTGAAGAAAGAAACAGGTAATATTTCTCGCCCTAGAAATAGTCGCGTGTCACAGCTGTGCCAGAGGTGCAGGTAAGTAATAAATATACTCGTAACATACTACGATCAGTCGTTTACCCACTTACCTACTTTCTTGATTAAATGTGTTAGATTAGAGCCGCAGTGAGTGGCTTTCTGGTGAGTGGTGATGTTAAAGTCTTTCGGATCGCGGGGAACGACATCACCATCAGCACCGGCTTCCGCGCGAACCGCTGCTTCGACGCAGATAAGCTAAGGAGTCTGTCATAGTAGATACTCATAGGGCGGCTCACTGGTGAGTGGTGACGTTGAAGAACAGGTGAGAGTACTGCGGCGCGGAATCTTCGGGCCCGTGCGGCGCGGGGAACGACATCGCCAGCAGCACCGGCTTGCGCGCGAACCGCCGCTTCGACGCAGATAAGCTAAGGAGTCTGTCATAGTAGATACTCATAGGGAGGCTCACTGGTGAGTGGTGACGTTGAAGAACAGGTGAGAGTACTGCGGCGCGGAGTCTTCGGGCCCGTGCGGTGCGGGGAACGACATCGCCAGCAGCACTGGCTTGCGCGCGAACCGCCGCTTCGACGCAGATAAGCTAAGGAGTCTGTCATAGTAGATACTCATAGGGAGGCTCACTGGTGAGTGGTGACGTTGAAGAACAGGTGAGAGTACTGCGGCGCGGAGTCTTCGGGCCCGTGCGGCGCGGGGAACGACATCGCCAGCAGCACCGGCTTGCGCGCGAACCGCCGCTGCGACGCAGATAAGCTAAGGAGTCTGTCATAGTAGATACTCATAGGGAGGCTCACTGGTGAGTGGTGACGTTGAAGAACAGGTGAGAGTACTGCGGCGCAGTGTCTTCGGGCCCGTGCGGTGCGGGGAATGACATCGCCAGCAGCACTGGCTTGCGCGCGAACCGCCGCTTCGACGCAGATAAGCTAAGGAGTCTGTCATAGTAGATACTCATAGGGCGGCTCACTGGTGAGTGGTGACATTGAAGAACAGGTGAGAGTACTGCGGCGCGGAGTCTTCGGGCCCGTGCGGTGCGGGGAACGACATCGCCAGCAGCACCGGCTTGCGCGCGAACCGCCGCTTCGACGCAGATAAGCTAAGGAGTCTGTCATAGTAGATACTCAAAGGGCGGCTCACTGGTGAGTGGTGACATTGAAGAACAGGTGAGAGTACTGCGGCGCGGAGTCTTCGGGCCCGTGCGGCGCGGGGAACGACATCACCAGCAGTACCGGTTTGCGCGCGAACCGCCGCTTCGACGCACGCAGAAATGCTATGGAGTCGTTCGCGATTAAGTCCGGGTAGTAATCCTGAAATGATCCAGACTTTTCAATCTCGATAATTAAGACTAACCTAAGGATTTCCCTTCTCGGCTCTATTTACAGTACACAACAAAAGAGTCCTTCTTGTCTTAAAGCCAATATACATATAGACGTCCAGCAGGCCATTTAGACGTACATCTTCATATACCTACTTACCTAAAACACAAGCAACTAGCATTACTTTGTTTGGGAATACGTCGATTTGTGAAGATTAGTTTAGATTCACAAAAGCTTAAAAGTGTTTCATAAGAAAGTTGTCGTCTGTTACAGTTTAATTACTTACTACGCCGTACCTACTTGTAAGCGAGAAAGCACTTAGAACAAGTGGAGTGGCGGTGAAAAATAAATAAGATTGTAATATTAATAAGGCACGTTGCCGGCGAGCTATGTTTAGACTCGCTCGTGACCAGCCCGCGCAATTACGTTATCGAGGCAGTCGAGCTATCACCGACTTGACATACCATTACACCAACCTTTTCTAAATCGTAAATAGAGTAACCAAAACGAGCGGCCGGGTCGCGTCTGACTAGGCTGGATTACCTATTCATAAAAGTAAATAAGTCTTGCTTGTTGATTAACGACGCGTTTGGCTCGGTTTGTAGATACCCTACTGACTACCTGCCTACTGAGCCGACGGTCCCGGGTTCGAATCCCGGCCAGGGCAAATATTTGTGTGATGAACTCGAATATTTATGCTTGGGTCATGATTGTTCTATGTATTTAAGTATATATTTATCTATATAAGTACGTGTATCGTCATCTAGTACCCATAACACAAGCCTTCTTTAGCTTAATTTGGGACTAGATCGATTTGTGTGAGGTTGTCCGATTTATATTTAATTATTTTCCTCCAGACCCTGGCCATATTACAAGTTTAAGTTACTGCAGGTAATTATATTATTGTAATGGTGTAATTTAGGTGTAATTTACTAACACTCATTAAAAGTCATAATAAGCACGAATCAAATTATCACTTTTTCCATTAATATCCATGCCATGGCAAATACTTTGAATAGAGCTGGAAAAAATATTACGCATTATGTATTTTGAAGAAAACACCTTTCTATGTTTACATCCAACCCAATCCAATTAGGTATAGTAACGTAGGTACCTAAATATATTCCCATATGACAATTAGACGTTCCATTTCGAAGTTTATATCACTACATAGTATAAAATAAAGTCTGTCTGTCTGTCTGTCCCCATGTATGCTTAGATCTTTAAAAGTACGCAACTGATTTTGATGCGTTTTTCTTTATAGATAGAGTGATTCAAGAGGAAGGTTTATGGTTATTAAAACATGCATCATTTATCAGGATTGCACCCGTGCGATGCCGGGGCAGGCCGCTAGATAAGTGATAAAAAAGAGTGTACCTTTTGGTAGTCGTCTCCGTGTTTGATCCTCTTGCCGTTCATGTTGATGCTGTAGTTGTAGTACTTGGAGTTCATGATGAGCCCGCCCCACTCGCGCCAGCCCGGCGGGATGTACGAGCCGTTGTACTTGTTTAGGTACTTGCCGAAGTAACCTGCAGGACCAAACATTCCTCATCATTTCATTGTCCTCATAAATTTATACTTAAATATCTGCAACCATCATACTTTATAATATACCGTTGTTGCATTCATTAATTTCCATTACGACACGTAACTTTGCGAGAAGTACTTAAGCCTCCCACTAAGCTCACCGAACCTCTTCGACTCCGAAATTAATGAAAATGCAGACAAGATTTGCAATCCGAATTTAAATATTTAGGAAAATATTTGACCGACGAGGTTATAGAAAATGTTGAGATAAAACGCAGAGCTGAGGTTTGCTCGTTGTTAGGATTAAGTGAATAACACATTGTTTAACGCGTATTGTCAGAGATCGCTCTGTACTTTGAAAGATCAATATAATAATAGTTCTCGCATGTCGTTGGTGCTGCCCCGCTCCCACAGCGTATAACGCTGTTGATGTTGGCAGAGGTCCGCAGGATGGCTTCGATACTATATTGCGAAAAATGTTATAGATAATTTAGTACTAACAATCACGGATCCTGGTTATCTGAATAAATAATTTAATTATTGTAAATACCATAGTTAAATTGGGAATAAACAGTCTTTCAATACTAGAATTCCAATTATATGGCAAGAATGAAAACGATGGGAGGCTCGGAATGAAAAGCGCTGCGAGGCAACAAATCATTGTTCGTCGGGAGACAATGCTGCTCAAATTTTAATTTCGGAATCTTCAATTCAAATGCGAGGAGACTGGGGTTTAATATTCGCGAAGGGCGGGCCTGGGCCGGCGATGTCTCGATAAATTACATATTTTTAAGTACTTAGTTACCTGATTGGACCTGCTAACTCATTAATTACATTTACTTAAATTAAACTGCTGAACGAACGCCGGTTGTGACAGCCACTTTAAAACTTTCAGGACTAATTCGTAGAAATTAACTCCTTTTATTTAGCATCATGGAATTTGTAGAAATAAAATATCCAAAAAGCATATTAGGTTGCATTGCTTCTAGGATGCAGGAGCTATCTAATCGTTAACGGGATGTCGTGGTTTATCGACTGTCACGTCAATGTCGGCGAAGCTTTGTCGATAACATTTTATCGACGAACCACGACGACTGCCCGTCACTTACCGGCTAAAAGGTCCGCACTGACTCATACAAACTTAACCGTTGTAGATTGTTACACGTTTTATCGGTCTAAGTGTCGGAGCCACTTAGCAACACATAAAGTTCTCGCCGGGCACGGTATTGCTTGCGTTTCGGTCATTGTGATAAATTGATAATGTTTGCATGTGATGGATTTGGAACGCACTCGCATCGGTAACGTAAACGAAATGATTGCTGCAGTAAAACTGACCAACGCCGAATACTGTACAGAGATACTTAACTTAATTGCGCAATAACCGATATAGCAGCGTATAGCCTGACAATTGTCGGTCACGCCCAGGGATAGTGACGCTACAATGGGCTTTCAATGGCAATAATGTGCATACGTCATAATATATGAATTATTAAACGTCAATTGCGATTTGTCAACGATTTTACATTAACCAAATTCAAAACATTATTCACCGGAATGCTGTTCAATCCTTCGTTCTTCTTGCGAAATAAATACTGAATCCTAATGAAAAAAAAAACTTGACTCATCACTTCATACCTTTCATATACTTTACAATAGTGACTTTTACCGTCTTTCAACGTCAGTTACCAAAAATTTGACGTTGCCTGCCATTTGCCTGCAGTTAGATAAATTAGTACCACTAAAAAACCGGAACATGGCACAGACACATGTCTTAAGCAAAAAACATATTCTGCGTGCTTTCATTGATTCGGAACGAGAATGTTATGTAGAATGATGTGAAAATTGTCTTATTATAAAAGCAAATTTTATAGTTGCATTTTATATGCATTGGAAAACTGGAACAAACCTGAATGCTAGTAGAACTTTACGTGATTTTGGTTGGTAAACTCCTCAGACCAAGTTTTCTTGCTAAGGTAAAGTTCCACGAGTAGGTATGTTGTTTAGACACTTTGATAATGTAGGTATTGCATCGAAGTACGTCAACAAACATAAGTATCGGTATTGTTCCAAGGCACTCGGCGAGGTAACTTAAATGCCAGGAGGATCATAGGGCAGTCGTAAATGTTATAATAGCACGAGCACTTGGCAGTATTATTCATATCTGATTTCATCAGCAAAACGGAGGTCGCTGACTGCGGTGTCATATTGTGAGGCTATACATTGATGTCAGCTACAGTTCCTCTTTACGAGTAGTACGGCTTCATTTTATACATTAAAAAAAAATTACGTGCTAGAGAATACTAAGAGTAACGAATCTATTGGCACTGTGAGCTTTGGTCCGTTCCATAAAAACAATAAACGGATTTCCAATTTCCAACTTCACCGTCTTACTTTGCCGCGAGTTGCACGATAATTCGGTACCTAACTTTAATATTATAATCAAACATGAGTAGATACTGTTTGATACAAATAAGATCATCTTTTTATTTAGCGCATCAACGGTAGGATTTAGTTGCAAGATAACGTGTGGGTGGACAGCGGAGTCAAGGACGGTCGCGTATTGACAGCTCAATTAGGAACACGAGTGTCGCGCACAGAAGGCGGAAGCGAACTTTTAACTCATGCAAACATCTTGGAAATTGTATACTGCGAAAACAAAACGGGACATAGAACGTGACATATTATATATTGAATTTGGTAGATGTAGGTAAGTGATGTAGACGGGCTTTATAATCTGGTTAGCACAGCGGCAATCTGGTTTACAATGCAAACTTATAAAATTTCAAGAGCAAATAAAAAAATCTAACCGGAATACCTACACACTACTCACGTGTTAATCCACAAACAGACAATTTTATTACGAAAACAGCAATAAACATTAGTATTTACTTTAATAACCTGGGGGGGTATTCGACCAATTTTAGAGATATAATGGAGATCTCTCCTTTTCATCGCCATCCGTCACTTTTGACGTGTGCCTACTTGACAAGTGGCGATATCCCTAGAACATCGCAACTTCGTGAATTCGGACGCGCAAAATTTTTGCTTTCTTTGTATGTGACGGCATAAATAACAGGCGCATACTTTAAATTGACCGCGTAGACCGTGAAATTAGTCCGTTACGTTTCGTTCAAAACATAAATTTATATACATGAATAACATTTTTGACAATCATTATCGCCTTCGTATTTCCAAAATTGAGATGAGATATGTCACTTTTAAGCTCATC
This sequence comes from Apotomis turbidana, assembly GCA_905147355.2. NCBI lineage: Eukaryota > Metazoa > Arthropoda > Insecta > Lepidoptera > Tortricidae > Apotomis > Apotomis turbidana. The sequence goes on along the minus strand of LR990280.1, from coordinate 40,476,838 downwards.
GCATTTAAATGACAGTTCAATGGCGATATAACTGTTATCTACGTTATTTAAAAAAAAAAAAAAAAAAAAAATGCGCTCGTACTGTGTTTGTATATTTCTTACGTTTCGAACCCTACCTATAAACAAAACAAGCATCAGGGGCCCAATTCGAGAATGCCGTTGGAGATATCGCCAAACGTCAAATCTCCATTAGATAACAGTTATATCGCCATTGAACTGTCATTTAAATGCGATGAGCTTAAAAGTGACATATCTCATAAAACCAAATTATTGCCAGTTGCGTTGCGCGGTAACATGACACTTCAGTTATATTTTAGTTACATACATCTGCAGTTAAATCGTTAACACGACTAGGACCGGCAGTATCCGATGTCAGGCACAGGTGGCGTGGAATGTATTCAAATATCCTTGGAAAGACACTGCCGCCTTTTGTTCGCTATGTTTTTCAATGCATTCGGAAATAGATGAAATTAAAAAAAAAACTAGATTTTTGTTTATAGGTAGGAATAACCCCCCTAATTCCTAGAAAAAAAGTTACGGACTTTTCTGTAGGAAAAAAAATACATTTTCGTCTTATCTGTAAATTTCTGTAACTTTTTTCTAGGATAAGGGGGTTTTCCCTACACATAGTTATTAAAAGATAAATGGGTTGATGCTGAAATTGCTGAAGCGAGTCATAATTTTTAGGCTTCCGTACTTAAACCATGACACTTATTATAGTTATTATATAATAGTTTCGTAATAGTAGTTTATGTGACTGTACATAATGAAGGGTATTAAACACGAGTGTGGGTTTATGAAACGAGCCGAAGGCAAGTTTCATAATAACATCACACGAGTGTTTTAATGCCTAATTATGTACAGTTACATACACTACTTTATCTAGTAGTACTAGCCACATATCATAACATAAGCCTCCATGATGCATTCAGGAGTCGCACAAAATTTTAATTCAGAGACAAACTAGAGTCGGCCCCAACTATCATATCGTTCGACATCTTACTTACGTGCGACATTTGTCAAATTTGATAGCAAATTGACTATTAATTTTGAACTAAACGTCATCTCGACTGATATTAGAATAGAGGTCAAATCAAATTCCTTAGATGTTCGAAATTTAAATAAATAATACTATCGAAATTGATGTTATTATTTAGAAATAATAACATTTTTACAGATAAGGTTTATGATATTTGGATAGATAAACCGCACCGACAAAGTCGTAAAATCGTTTTTTTTTTGAGACCAATAATTAGGTCTAGGCTTTCGGTTTACATAGAAACCATACAATAATTTCTATGAAAATCTGAAAGTAAACTTGCTGGCGGCCTGCATCATCATCTACGAATAATTAAAAGCAAACAAACCTGATCAGATCGGCCAAAATTGCGCATGGTGACAGAACAGTTTTAATTTCTAAGTTATTTTTTATTTTCTTGCGGCGAACTGAAACGTGGCTAAACGCCATTATGAGCTATGACACTCAGGTTATACGTATATTTGTCCTCGCTTACTTCGGTTGCTCGTCCGCAATGCCTTCTTTTAGCCCCTTGTCGATAAATCTACTATTAATATAATATTTTACTACACCATTTTCTTATTGTTTATTTCGTTGTGCGTTTTCTAGTGGTCTCGTGGTGTGTGGTTGGTTTTAAAGCTATTACTTTTTTATTATGGATTCGTTGCCTAATGTCACTCAATGCAGCTGGAATAGCACAAATAGATATATACGATACAATGCCGTTTAAGCTAATATGAGAGCAATAAAGATCTATCTATCTAAGCCGAGAAATTGCTAAATGTATGACATCGCGAAGCTCCCAGTTAGCACAAAGTTACAAAATCCTAAACAGTACAATAATAGACACCAATACGATACGATCATCAGTAATCCTTTCTGATAAAGAACAAATAAATCAATCATTGTGCTTGTACGTAAAAATCAGATACGCATACGGAATAGACGAGTGCGTATTTGTCTCATATCTTTAAAGATACCCGGTGCCATTCCCGGGAATATTCCCTATACCTAGGCAAATATTTCTGGCTTGGGGAATACGAGTATTACCGAGCATGGCACGTCACTAAGCAACGCTGCGTAGGCGCGGCTTGTGCCGTCACTCGTCGCTCCACGACACGGCCAGATATACCACATGATTGTCTAATTGCAACCGTCCCGTCACACCTTTAATTTACGACCATCCAGAAAGAGAAGCAACAAATTAACGTTTTATAAGCGGCAAAGCAATGACGTCATTTTGTTATATGCGAGAGAACAATCATAATCATACACATACACTACACAAGAAGGCGCATTAATTAAACTTCAATGTATAATGCTATTCTGGATACATGAACAATCCTGCGCTTTATTTAATGTGGAATCGAAACTGATAACTTATGGCATTTCTTATCTTCGAAGTATAAATCATGTAAACGAGTCGAGCGCGACTTCAACAACATGCGAATATCGGGCTGGAGATTACGCAGCAGTGAGTAGGAAATGTAGCTAACTATTCTGTAATTATAAACGTGGAACTTAGTATAAGCAGATCACTTCAACAGTGGATATAGCTCACCGGACCGGAACTGGGTCGCGTATGACTTGTAGCGGTGACCTAATAAAAAATTGTCATTTGAATTCAACTGACAACAATCTGTAAATTTTCATTTTAGTTCGAGACTATAGTACTAAGGGGTGACCTTACGTAACTATTTCAATTTACATTGTAGATGTGATGTTTTTACATGATAGGTAATATTACATTATACAAACTTACTATCCCTATGTAAACAGTGTAAACTCCTCTGTTTCGGTGACGGGGACCCTAAGCAAACAATGTAAAGTAGTCTATTGCGGGCCCTGGGCGTGTGTACTTTGATATATCATCAAATAGTTGATTATGGGGGTCTTTAGATCCAAGAGTGTTAAGCCGCAGCAAGGCGACGCGTAGCTGGTATTAGCTTGCTTCTATAGAGTAATGACCCATGATTATATCATTTTCAGCACACTGTATGGGAGGATAAAATACATCAATTTTATCACAAAACCATGAAATATTGTTACGCTATTGGACATACGTACAAATATTGTGTGTTGGTTGATCTGTTGATGAATTAAGATTAATTTAAATATTATTTTTGGTGAGTTTTGATGTCAACAATTGATATCGCACGTAAGGAATTAACATTACCTAAGGCACAAAAACAAGAGTGGACCGAGAATGACGTGGGCGGACCGGCAGCGTCTGCCACGCGCACTTCATTCACAGATCGCTGCCCACTATCTATCAATGAATGAGCCCGATCAAACCAAACCAAACCATTGCCTGAACATTGCTCTAGATTGCATTAAATTACTTTACTCACCGCAAGCGATCCTAATACGGGAGAATTTATTCCGATATACGTATTTGTCAGCTGCATGTGGTGAGCAACATACATGTTTAGCCAAACCGAACTATATTTAAAGGTTTCTTAGCTTTGCAAGAGCAGAAGAATAAAGTTCTCAAAAGGCTTAAGGTTGTAAAATAGGCAAGCCTATAAACAGACGACTCCTCAAATCGCTTCACCATTGGTCGTTGAACAGTAGATTGGGTTCCGTTATTGAAATTCGTTGAAGCGTGCATTTGGAATCGAATTGACGCAATCGAAGCATACATACCTACCTATAAGCCGCAGGTACGCATAATTATTGTTTATTACGTATCAGCAATAGTCTATGGAAATTCTATAGATGTCAATACATTGAATCACATTTTGCATAATTATATATGGGTTTTTTAACGAAACTAACTGGAACATAATATATGTATGAATACAAACGCTGGATTAGGGGCATGGCATGTATCCCGATTTAAATTCAACGCAGAGAGCGTAATATCCGAACTTGCTTGTTCCAGCTAGAGACCTGACTTCTAAGAGACCTTATCTCAGACTTAGGTGGCGTCCAAATAGGTTTTAGTGAACGACTTTTAATGATACCAATAGGCCGTCTTTATATCATTCATAGTCATACTGTAAGTACTGTATTGAGCTGAAAATTGTCTAATAACTAGAGATAAAATCTCTTGTACCAAATTATCCAGTGTCCGGCCGTTAAGCAGGACGTCCTCACGCTACACGCAATAATGAAAAAAGTAGAATTACGTTCAATTAACTAACGACGAGCTGCCAGCATGCGGGACGAAACGCGCGCTTCCTTAAGGAATACTTTTTAACTGAAGATTTGAATGCGCAGTCCAGGAATTTTCTTTAGTAGGTACTCACTCGACGGGTAAGCATTTTCGAACAAAGACTTTTTGAAATTTTCCATTCACTGTAAGGTATCAAAACTCACAAAAAAAAATATTTATATGAATCTTCATTTGATTCTCACTTCAAACAACAAAAAGTATCTGTACGTAAACCAGATAACCAATGGCGTTACAACAATTCATGAAATGGTTTTATGGGGATACAACTTGTGTTTATTCCTCCCAATTGTGCTGAAAATTGCATGATTTTGGGTCATTCATTTACACTCTCCACAACAACAGATCGGCTGCCAGCTACGCGCCTTACTACGATGATTTAGATGTAAAGACCATCAACAAATCATTTGGCGATATCGAATTGACGCCCAGGCAGAACCCGCATAGGCGGCGTCTATGATATTTGCTTAGAGACCCTGTCACCCTGTCATTAAAACAGGAGAACTTTACATATGTGCAGGAAGTACTAGAAAATGCCCGCAACTTATTGTTTTTGTTTATCATAGTCGGGTAAATAGTATCCTATCCTATAGTATCCGATCAGCTATTGCTGTGCTAAAATTGGAGCCGTTTCGGCGTGATGGATGACGGATGGCGCCACGCTACAGCACAGTCCTGTTAAGATTTTTCTAGGGTCTATATCGGATGGCATGAACTTTTAATCCTATTGTTGTGTAGCATAACGTCTTTTGTCCGCATAACGTATAGCATAAACTTTGTTCCGTATATTTTTGATTTCCCGAAATTGTTGCTCCTATTATCGTTACTCGTTAGTCCTCAATATTATACGAGTATGTCCTATCGTTTGTTGTGTCAACTGTCGAATGATTAATGTGCATAATTGTGATGTTCCTAGTATTTATTGTGCTAAAGCGAGAGGGATGAAACACTTGGTTCTGGCGTTTCGCTCGCTCGTTAGGGTCGCAGTTCAACCTAACACTCCTCGCTACGCTCGTCGTCGTACCTAACCTAAACTAAGCCTGACCTGTCCTAAGGTGGAATACGTTATGATTATTACTTCATGCTGATACATTTACTGTAGGTTCGCAATTCTACCTAGAGCGAGGGGGCCCAAAAACTCGGTTCTGGCGTTTCGCTCGCTCGCTTCGCTCGCTTGTTAGGGTCGCAGTTCAACCTAACACTCCTCCTCGCTTCGCTCATCGTCGTACCTAACCTAACCTGAGTTTGACCTGCCTTAAGGTAGAATACGTAACGATTCTGACTTCACACCTACCATAGTTTAGTTTAGGTGCTGTAATTGTAGCCATTTTAATATCAGGCAAAATAATTCTTAGGACGCTTAATGTTAGGAATATTACGTTTTAATAATTAAATTTTTCAGGACTTTAAATGAGTATGCGAAAAAACTATAGAATAAACGAGTAGTATTCCATTCAACGAACATTCTCGTTACCTCGGAACTCCGTCATTTATGAGTCGATTTGGAAAATTCTTTTTACGTTCATGAACAGACATTTTAAGGTTGGTGCCATAAAATTTTGGTGAAGATCGGATGTCGAGATCCATGAGGAATCGAAGGAATTCCTGTAATTTTATAGGCACTAATAATATTTTTCATATATTTTCTAAAACTATTTAAGTATTTGCATATGGTAGTCATCATCTTCCAATGCTAAGCTGATGTTGGAAGGTACAACTCCTTAACGGTTAGGAGTTAGGAGATAATTCAAACGAGATGCATGCCTTCAAGACCTCCCTGATCACCCCGCCATAAGTATTTTATATGAATTACTAAAAAGAAAAAAAAAATAACAAAAAATAGAACCGACCAGTAAAACTAAATAGCCAAAAAAACCCGTTCAATAACAGATTACATTTGACTCACCCTTTGAAGTCGGGGCCATTACCTCACGTAAACTATAATATATAAATATAATAACTGAGTGGTTTGTGATCGACTTCAATCTGTATTTGAACGGGTTATTTTGGCTTTTTAGTTTTACTGAAGTCGGTTCTATTTTTTGTTATTTCAATCCCTAACTTTGAAAACAATATTCTTGTTCGTGTCACTACTGCATGTAAACTGTAAAGCCACGGACCAAGAGGACTGACGAACACAGATTTGGTTTTCTTCTCTTATAGCTATGTATAGCTAGGTAGGAACCGTTATTCAAATCATAGGTACCATTTTAGTAGCCAGGCGCCACTCAAAGTGCATGGATGCGTGTCACTAGCTAATTTGTTAAGGGTAATATTTTTTCTTCAATTTCATAACTTAAGTATTTTATAATCATCGTACTTATTCCTTTAATTACTAAGCGTATTCAGCACAGTAAATTGTTTTAAGAACTTGTTCTATAAACATAGTTTTTAGGGTTCCGTACCCAAAGGGTAAAAACGGGACCCTATTACTGAGACTCCGCTCTCCGTCCGTCCGTCCGTCCGTCTGTCACCAGGCTGTATCTCAAGAACGGTGATAGCTAGACAGTTGAAATTTTCACAGATGATGTATTTCTATTGCCGCTATAACAACAAATACTAAAAATAAAATAAATATTTAAGGGGGGCTCCCATACAACAAACTTGTTATAGATTATGGTACGGAACCCTTCATGTGCGAGTCGGACTCGCACTTGCCCAATTTTTTTAAGATATATATTAGTTATTCTTCGTTATGTTTTGTTATTCACCCATGAGTTGTAATTATTCACCCATGAGATGTTTAAGCCATAAATAAAACTCTAGAATAACCATCATATAATATTATACCTCCAATTTAACGAGTTTAGGGACTATTTCAATTCTACAACAGCGTTACATTTTCATGTTGCCTCAATTTTTTTGTAAGTTATTTTCTTTGTTTTTTTTTACATTAAACATATATTTATGGCTCTTTCCTCCGAACAACATAATATATTGTCTTCTTATGGAAGTTATTACATTAAATTTTACCAAGGATTTCACAAAACATTGCTCAGCTCATCAAAAACCCTATCAATATTCCCTCACCTCCATTACCAATAGTGAGAATTCTATAGTGCAACAAAAAATCGAGAGTCTAACTGGGTATTGAAGGTATTTATCTCCATGAATAATAACGGGCGGCGCAAAGGAATCTGATCTGAGGTTATGGGACCAGCGCTCGCGCCGGCCGGTACGTACTCGGATCGTAGAGCCTACCTACCTCGTACCCGCGCTGACCTATAGCGCGCCCACGACCTTTAGGGAAGGGCCAGGCGGCCCATTCGCCCCACGCAACATCTAGCTGATTACACAACGTTTTGTGGAATCTGAATGGTTCTTGGGGAAAGGTAGCTGCATTTATAGTCTTTGTACACGAACAGCTTTCTGTAAACAAACTGCGTCATAACTTTGATTTAAATATTTGTTTATCAGGGCGTAACAATAGGGTGGCACGACTGGCGAAACGTAATACGGGTATATTATGTGTGGTTCCTAGTACCATGTAGTTGAATGTTTATAAATAATTGGTATGTTACATTGCGGCTAGATGTTTGTAACATCAACATCTTAAATGCTTACGTTACTTATAAATAAGTTGCGTTTCCAGGTACCTTTAACTGCAAGCCGTATTAAGCCATTTTATTTTCAAATGCTACAACGTAAAGTCAATGAAAGGACAATCCGTTCTGGAAGTTCTATGATACAAACCTAGGTTTTTGGATTCTTTATCTGATTGATCAATCTTTTGTATTGACGTTTGACTTATGACAAAATTAAAAGCAATGCAATCTTTCCTTGCAATTTTTTCTTTAGTAGGCACATTATGGATTGTAACACCAACATCATTCACACAGTAGACTGTCCTGACGATAAAACGCGAAATAATTCACCAACATAAAAGTATAACCAGCAAAGTCAGATTTAAGGCCACTAAAGACTTTATTGTTATGGCTGCTGGAGCGCTCGTGCCGTAGACACTTTATGTACTTACATACCTATAAATTGTACATGCAACTCAGCAATAAAGCAAATCTTTTTGAACCGGCGCGAAGGGAGAAAGTTGTTCACTTACAACAGTGTTCTGGCCGTTTTATTACAACGAAACTATGTTTTATGAGAGTATTTATATGTATGTAACCTAGCCTCCTATAAAACTGGTGCATCGCACTTTATCAAAATGTCTGCTTGCTATTATCTACTAACCCCATTTATCGTCAGAAATGCGCCGCTTCTGCGAATTGCCAAACCGATGTCAGTAAATGGAAACATGTATTGTACTATGCGTAAAATCGAATCACGTGCATACACATACTACAAATTGTCGACAAAATTTAATTATCAGACCGTAGAGGTTATCAGTTATCTACGAATAACATGATGTTATATCACGCTACTGATCCTTGTAACCTTATCAGCTAGAAAAGGAGGTGCGGTTACAAGACACTGACCGCAACGAGGTCGCCTGCAAGTGGTCTGCTCCGAGCGCCCGAGACTGAGCGGCGCTCGACGACCGAACGGTACCGCACGGCGCACGGTGCCGAAGTGCTGATGGATTCACTTGTATTGAATTTAACTTTTATTAAAGCAGAGGTCGTATATCAATGGATGAAGTACTTTTATTTCACTACATATTCGTAAGTAGTATTCAGAAGTAAATTATAAATATAAATATGTTTTTTTCAGACCTATATCCATATTGTGTTACAAAGTACTTATTACATATGTTAGTATATACAAAACAAAAACAATTACACTAGATACAAAACGGAAAAAAACAGCCTATTTAGCCCTGCCTGATGTCACCTCAATCGAGTATTTAGTGAGACGACAATCAAGACGGTCTGATAATGTCCTTAGGAGGCCGTTGCTGCTGCCTCGCACGCGGGCAAGCAAAGACGCAATTCTTTTACGTCTAATGCGTAAAAGTCGTCTGTTCGCGCCTGCGCGAACATGCCCGATGCACTACAGTAACCGAGTGCTTCGGTAACCTCAACAGCATCCTCAGGACATTATTGTACTGGACTCTGAGAGAGTTATAGGCCCTCAGTAAATGCCGCCCAGGCGCCCACAGACTGCACGTGTAGAAAGTTTGATAATATGCTTTTAAAAGCGTCAGTTTTACTCGAGTGTCACAACGTGCAAATCTGCGGGCAACCATATTACCCCTCACGGCCCTGCCCCGGTTTCGCAAGGGTGTAATGCTATATTATGCATGTATTATACATATATACCTTTATCTTGAATCACTCTAACTATTAAAAATATCAAAATCCGTTGCGTAGTTTTAAAGATCTAAGCACAGATAGGGACAGACAGACAGACAGACAGACGGCAGGAAGCGACTTTGTTTTATACTATGTAGTGATAGTGATAGATACTGACAAAACGTCACGGATGCTTTGTCACTTATTTATCACGTGATAAACGCAACCAGGCCCAGAGTTGTCTTAAAAATCAAATAAGCGCACTCTGTATATAAGCTCATAGGTCCGTTTCGTGCGGACATACCTACGAATACAACGAATGTTTATCGTATACAAAATACGGCCGGCCGTGTCGCTAGGTGAACAGAGGGGCCGGCAGCACCCGGCAGACTGTAAGGCGGCTGCGCCCCCGCACGCTCGATGCCCGTCGTCTGCCCACGCACACACCTACTTACGTTCTCGATGACTACTTTACACTACGATCGAATAGACTATGCGTTGCGAAATTACGTCACAACCACGATACCTACTATCAGTGTATGCACCTCCTTAAACAATCGCTCCTTCCAGTTAACCTGCACATCTTGAATGGACGCCCATTAACGTGCCGTCCGTACCTAAGTTTGCACAAAGCGAACCCTGCTCGCAATCTTGGCAAGACCCGCGTGTTTCACAATAGAGACCATCAGATCTAGATTGTACACGTCACTATCAGTCAAAATGACCAGCTAAAATTGATTGTTTCAGAGATACGTAAACGAGATGAACCGAGCGTTCCTGTAATTTAATGAAATGTCTGTTTTTTACCTAGCTTTGCGATTTACTGAGGTGTATATGTGAGATTTACTATGGCACTTAAAAAAAATAAGCGGGTCATGAGTAGTTTTCTAAAAACTCGAATTTCCTGCCTTTGTTTAAAAAACTTATGTACGTAGGTATGATACGACGGTTAGGTCAAGTGACAGCTTTTCACCTGAACAAACCGTTTACAAAAGCAAGAATTTTACTACGTAGGAATGAATATTTTCTCGGAAACCGCAGCTAGTAAAGTGAGTCTCATTGGCCTGCCCACGTGGATCCACTTTCATCTTCGAGCGGAAGTGGAGATGAGCGCGCACGGTTCGTGCGCGACCATTTTCTGCCATTAGGGCCCATCCAGCAGTCGTAGGCGGTGCCCTTCGCCCACATCCTGACCCGGAAGGGAAAGTACATGCGGATTTATGATCGCTCGTTCAAAGTATGAATTTACTACCCAAATGGACACTTAACAGCGTTGTGATAAATTGTCAACACGTGCTCCTTGACACGAAAAGCACTTATGTAAATGTCGTACTTAGAGTGAACCTGCGATACGGACGGTTTTAGTAACATTAAAAAGTAAAGATGTTTTGGGATTGGTAGAGTGGTGAATCGTGCCGTGAACCGTCCAAGTGCTGCTTTTCATAAATTTATAGTATCTATTAACAGGAAAAGTGAGGTAATATCTAAATTATTCTAATATCCTGTTATTTATTCCTGTTAACTGATGAAAAATTGTTCCAATGAACTCGTTAAGCCCTTAAGCTTCACGTTTCACTAGGATAATTATCCAATTACGATGTCCTTTAAATAAGCAGCAATCAAAGCAACATCCTAGCAAGGTGGGCGCCCTAATGGTCGGCCCAGGGACCTAAGGACGCCGGACGGGCTACCGGCACCCCAAATTCCAACAAGGACAGTTTCATCTAGATCGGTTCTTACATCGCGAACCCGCGCCGGCGGTGATTCGTTCAAATGGCCGACGTCCGTTAGCCCACGTGCGCCCACGTCACGGCCTAATACGAAATTTAGAACAAATCTTGCAAGATATTGGACGGCAGTGCAGTTTAGAGACCATTGTCGATGACACTGGCGTCCTGGTATTGATTTACGGACGGTGGTGCGTCCTCATTACAAGCTGTTCTCTGTTGCTTTGAATAATATATGCTTTATATGCTTCATCACTATCACTACATAGTATAAAACAAAGTCGCTTTCTCTGTCCCTATGTCCCTTTGTATGCTTAAATCATTAAAACTTCGCAACGGATTTTGATGCGGTTTTTTTTAATAGATAGAGTGATTCAAGAGGAAGGTTTATATGTATAATACATGCATAATTTATCAGCATTGCACCCGTGCGAAGCCGGGGCGGGTCGCTAGTCACTACATAGTATAAAACAAAGTCGCTTTCTCTGTCCCTATGTCCCTTTGTATGCTTAAATCATTAAAACTTCGCAACGGATTTTGATGCGGTTTTTTTTAATAGATAGAGTGATTCAAGAGGAAGGTTTATATGTATAATACATGCATAATTTATCAGCATTGCACCCGTGCGAAGCCGGGGCGGGTCGCTAGTCACTACATAGTATAAAACAAAGTCGCTTTCTCTGTCCCTATGTCCCTTTGTATGCTTAAATCTTTAAAACTACGCAACGGATTTTGATGCGGTTTAATAGATAGAGTGATTCAAGAGGAAGGTTTATATGTATAATACATGCATAATTTATCAGCATTGCACCCGTGCGAAGCCGGGCGGGTCGCTAGTTATCAATAAAGTATTATAACGTTTTGGGTAGAAAAGATACACACATCCGGCATCCGGCCAGCGAAACGCCATAGTGAGACACTGGGATTAAAATATCAATACTACCTATTATAACATTTTAAAGTGGTATTGAAAATCACGCGACGCCGGCCGTACTGCGCCAACTTGTGGGTAATCAAATATTTGTCCCCTCATCACGCCAAAACGACTGGACGGATTTTAACCAATTTTGGTACAGGGAAAGCTGGACGTTCAAATTTCAGATATGGTTATGCGAATATGGTTATGCCTTGCATCTATTGTAGACGATTATGGTGTAATGTTAGGGAGACACTGTTTTTGGTGGCTAATTAAACCGATACGAGGTAGACCTGTCCTTCCCGTTAAAGATCGTTATTATAAGACAATTTTCACCCGACAGCAGTAAAGCAAAAAGGTTTACGCCGACGAAGTCTTCTAGTTACTAATAAACCAATACATTTTGATATTCATTCATTCATTGGCTCATTCCTGGGCCAAAGTATTAGCTTGGCTATTCAGCGGGGGAATGTAGCCGGCATCATGGGTACCCTGCCGCAGGGCCGTGACCGTGATTTGGGGGACATAGGTTTTAGTTAGGTAGGTTTACCTACTTTTATTTAGAATAGGTTAAGTTGATGACTGTAATTTTTTACTTGTTTTTCACTTACACATAGACATAAGTAACAAAACATAGTTATAATACTTTTGAGACTCATTATTTAGATATAGTCTACTTAAGACGCCTATAGGTATATTTAACCTAATACTGAGAAATATGTATGTATGTATGTAAACACTTTATTGCACATAAAACAATATTGTCAAAAACTCAAAAACAATACATGTGTACAAGGGCGAACTTATCCCTGTAAGGGATTTCTTCCAGTTAACCTTTGAGCAAATGATACAGAAAACTAGACATTGAAGTGATAGACAAACGAACAAACTAAAACGTGCAAATATACTAAATGTAAATATAACCTTAAGATAAATAAATATACATATAATTACAAATGTATATATTGTATTAAACATAAACTAATAAATATAAATAATATAATAATAATAAATATTCAGTCTTATTAGCATTGAACTATAATATTAATAGACGAGATCAAGGATTGAAAAGCCATAACTTTTTCAAATTTTCCTTAAATGATGCCACGGATTGTGATTGCCTCACTGACACCGGTAACGAGTTCCACAACTTCACGGAGTGAACTGTGAAAGATTTCCTATACGAGTATGTGCGCGACTTATTGGGTAGAAAGGCAAGAGAGAGATTAACACTCGAGCGCAGGCGGTGACCACAAATAAATATATTAAATGACCCTCTCTTTTTATTTAAGTAGGAGAGCCAAAGAGGGGATTTCGGGAGTACCTAAAGCGCGGCAGATTAATATATAGGAGGATACCTTGTACCCAGTTAAGTACTTCCACCAAATATGAGCCTCATATGTATGGCCGCCCGTCAAGGATAAAAGATCAGATTAGTAAAAAAAAATTGTTCATCTGAAATTCTCGAGCGCGTCAAATGGTAGGGTGAGTTAGTTACATGCTAAAACGTGTATATTCTTCTAATCTGACAATTTAAAGGTGACGTAAAGAAGGCGGAGGGCTACAAAGTTGTAAAAAAAAAACTTCATCTCGGCATTCTCGAGCGTGGCTAATTTTTATTTTATTTAAAAGGGAATGAATCAATGATAACGGAAAATATATAATCTGACGATTTCCACTAGCCGAAGTAACAAAATTTCATCGTAAAGTTTAATGCGTTCAGTTACGTGATGCCTGTATTCCACTCTGGTTTCTGTTGCCATGACGCCATGACAGCTGATCATGTTGTTTACAACACTAAAGTTATTAAATATTTATAGTTGCCGGCAACTTTTAGAACAAAAATGGCGGATTTGTACGTAAATACTGCACAGTCAAGATTATGCTCTAAAAGTTTCCCGGCAGCTGTACTATGAGTGATATTAATATAAAGTGTGTATTTTGTGGTAAAACTACTTTACAAAAAACAATTAAATTTACATTAGAAACATAACAAAAATGTGTAAATATTTTAGAATATATTCGGAGCGAACCGGTTCTCCGAAAATCCCGAACAACATACGATAATCTTGAACTTTCGAGAGAATCTTCATTAAATGAAGTAAATCACGCACAGTGCTATAAATTATTTATAGCAATAAAAATACCGCGAGTCTTTAAGTATTTACAACAGCGGCAAAGTATTATGGAATATGACAGTGCATCGGAAGTTTCTGGGAATAGCTCCGAATCACATGCCCCTGCTTCTGGGGAGTGCTCCGAGTCACATTTTCCTGTTTCTGGAGAGTGCTCCGAGTCACAAGTTCCTGTTAATTTTTTCTATGGTCAGATTAGGCGAACCGCGCCAGATAATCGTCAGATTATGAGACAGCACGTCTAGGGCATAAAGATGAACCATATATATCTTAATCTGACGCGCTTGAATATTTCAAAATGCGAATTTTTTTTGCACATTCTAATAATAACTGCGAGTTTGCGTCACATCTAAATCGTCAGATTATTATATAAGAGCTTTTTTTTAGGTTCACTTAACATCCCCTTAGAAAATCTGACGCGCCCGATGAAAACATTTTTTTTTTCATTTTCAACCCTCAAGTATGACCAACCCCATCATGGAAACAATCAGTTTAACATGCGTACATCTTTAAAAATGTGTAGGACATGGATGCTATCAATATCTGACGCGCTCGAGTATGTCCATGCAACAGTTTTTTTTTACATTTTTGAAACTCTGTAGCCGCTCCCCCCACCGATGAAAAGGTATATCTTATATGACATTTTTTTCTTTTTATCATCTAAGCTTCGCAACGCAATAGGTCTCTATGACGCTCGAGTGAATCTCGATTTAGCATCGTGGCCTACCCTACTATTAGGTACACGCTCATTTTAAAGCATCGGTACTTGTGTGATAACTTGATAACTTACGCATTAGGACTTTGAATTGCATAGTTAAAAATGTCAATTGTTTTTCAGTTTAATGGATGCCGGAGTTTTTATGAAAAAAATGCATTGGAGCTTTGAATAAAAGGAACGACGAAGGGGGCCTGACCGAGTGCACTGTTATATACCGTAGGTATATTTTTATATGTAAAAAATTGAGATGTCGAGATTTAATATTTTTTCTCTTCGGTAGTGTGAGTAGTTATTCACTGGAAGGAACGGGGCAAAATACGTTAATTAACGTCATAAATATCTCCGGTAAACTCTCGTAAGTACTCTGTACCTAATTTCCCCTGGTCGTCGTGAGTCAGGCATTAGGGCTGCGGCGCAGCATTCCTCGGCTAGTATTGCATCACTGCGAACAGATACTTGTACAACGCAACGCACCCATTGAACTTTCTTTTTTTATTAGGGTTCCGTACCCAAATGGCAAAAAACGGAACCCTTATAGATTCGTAATGTTTGTCTGTCCGTCTGTCTGTCCGTCTGTCCGTCCGTATGTCACAGCCATTTTTTTCCGAAACTATAAGAGCTATACTGTTGAAACTTGGTAGGTAGATGTATTCTGTGAACCGCATTAAGATTTTGATGCAAAAATAAAAAAATAATAATAAATATTGGGGGCTCCCCATACTTAGAACTGAAACTCAAAATTTTTTTTTTCATTTAACACATACGTGTGGGGTATCTATGGATAGGTCTTCAAAAATGATATCGAGGTTTCTAAAATATTTTTTTTCTAAACCGAATAGTTTGCGTGACAGACGCTTCCAAAGTGGAAAAAAGTTGGTCCCCCCCTCTAACTTCTAAAATAAGAAAATGAAAAATCTAAAAAAAACATATGATGTACATTACTATATAAACTACCAACGAAAATTGTTTTGAACGAGATCTAGTAAGTAGTTTTTTTTTAATACCTAACTTTGCACCTAATTTATATGGGGCGCTATACATACCATCAGGTGCAAACTTAACTTAACCACTTAGGGATGGAAAGTGTTTGTACGGAACCCTCGGTGCGCGAGTCCGACTCGCACTTGGCCGGTTTTTTAATGTATGCAGCCCTATAAGTCCTATATAACTACCAAAACCCATGTTTCGAGTTTAGTAAATACTTAAAGTTATGCAATTTTGAAGGCTTACCATCACTCTTGGAGACTGAAATAAAAAATGTGATACAACAATTGAAATCTGCAAAAAGTCCAGGCGATGATGGAGTCACAAATGATATCCTGAAGGCAATTGTTGATCCACTTACACCTGTTTTAACCAGACTTTTCAATGAAATTCTAGAAAAGAAGACACTGCCAGAAGAATGGGAAACCTCGGTTATAACGCTATTGTACAAAAAAGGAGACCCTACCCTTTTGGAGAATTACAGGCCAATAAGTTTGCAGCAAACAATATACAAGGTATTTGCATCCGTGCTATTAAAACGAGTGTCAAGCGTACTAGATAGCCACCAGCCTAGAGAACAAGCCGGATTTCGACGAAGCTATTCTACTATTGACCATATTTTCACTCTGTCACAAGTAATTGAAAAATACGTAGAATACGGCAAAAAACTATACTTAGCCTTTATTGACTATTCCAAGGCCTTCGATTCTATACTACATAAGCCGCTGTGGTCAGCATTAAAGGAACAAGGAGTTGAACCAGCCTACATAACTATACTCCAAGAGATATATAGGAATAGCAAAGCGATGGTCAAGTTAGAGAAGAAAGGAGATCCATTCAACATCCAAAGAGGCGTGAAGCAAGGCGATCCCATCTCCCCAAATCTATTTACTGCCCTTTTAGAGTCTATATTCCGTAAACTAAATTGGACTACTAAAGGAATAAACATAAATGGAGAATACCTCAACAACCTTCGTTTCGCAGATGACATTGTACTGATAGCAGATAACCATGCGGATCTAGTTTATATGCTGAACACTTTAGACAATGAAAGTCAGAAATGTGGTTTACAAATGAATAAACAAAAAACCTTTGCCATGACTAATAGTGAAAAAGCACAAATCGTATCAGGATCGAGGATAATAGAATATGTTGATACATATATATACTTAGGCAAATTAATAACTTTCACCCAACAAACATCGAACGAAGTGGAACGAAGAATAAAGAGTGCATGGAACAAATATTGGTCTCTAAAAGATATCCCACCAAAACATTTCATGTAAAATTGGCGGCCAAGACTCACATGCTCATAACGCTTTCGCTGTAAAGAGTTATCAGATCCCAGGAAAAGCCAAGCCCCTAAGCCCTGACTTTACTAACCCTACACCTTGGTTTCAAAAGTATGGCTTGGCTGTTTCATAGGTTACCGTAAATATATAAACCGTAATGGGCCAAACGGTCCGTTGGACTTATTTAAGGTACTATGAAACGGCCAAGCCATACTTTTGAAACCAAGGTGTAGGGTTAGTAAAGTCAGGGCTTAGGGGCTTGGCTTTTCCTGGGATCTGATAACTTTTTACAGCGAAAGCGTTATGAGCATGTGAGTCTTGGCCGCCAATTTTACATGAAATGTTTTGGTGGGATCTTATTTCTTTTTGTAAGGTGCCCTAGCTTTTTTATTTATTTTGGGCTGTAGCGTTTCTTGAGCATCAGTCTTCAGAGCTCTATCTTTGCATATTTCTCTTGTTGATATCATTTCCTCTTACGCATTCGTCTTACGCTTAAATCTGCTTAAGATGGATATAAAAATCATTGATTCAACAATATAAAATATAAAATTCCGCGTGTTAATTGTGCTACATTTATTATCGCATTTTGGTAGGTCTATAAAGAAATATTTAAAATACGAAGTCAGTGTGTAGTAATAATTGTGTATTTAAGAAATACCTACTTTTAGCCCCATATATATATACACTTTTATCCCCTATTATGGGAACCCCATACAAACTTACATCCCCTTATTTAAAGGGTGGGGGGTGATTTTCTAAAAATCCTAGAATATTATGTGTTTTATTTATAACAAGGAGTCCCTATACCAATTTTCAGACCTCTAGTATCAAAATTTGCAGAATTCTCATACAAACTTCCATCCCCTAGTTTAAGGGGTTGGGGGGTAAAAGTTCCAAGTTTTAGAATTATTTTGTTGTTTGTGTTAGTATACTAGCTTACATACCAAATTTCAGCTTTCTAGGTCATCGGGAAGTACCCCAGAGGTTTTGATACGTCAGTGTATAAGTGAGTGGCAAAATTGGCGTATTTTAGGTACCAATAAAACCTAAAGTATAAAAGCTATATCAATGAAATTTTGTACATTTTATATGCTCCCTAACTTCATCTTAACCTGTGAATTTGGGCGTTCTGGTGTTAACTCGGACGAAACTATGAGGGTTTGAAAATGAGACGAAACGGTTCGAGAAAAGGGAGGTAGTGCCCCGCCTCTTTTTTGTTCGTCTTGGCGGGGGCACTACCGTGCCCCCAGATTTTCAAATCAAACCTTCCCATTCATCTGAAACGTAAAGCGATGGACTCTATAGTTCTTCCAACACTCCTATACGGCTGCCAAACATGGACACTCACAAAAGATACTGTGCAGAAAATTAATGTATTCCAGAGAGCAGCTGAGAGGAGTATGTTGAATATTAGACGGAGTGACAGAAAAAGAAACGTGGACATTCGACAACTAACGAAAGTGACAGATGCCGTTGAACTTGCCTGTAGATTGAAGTGGAAATGGGCTGGTCATGTAGCCAGAATCACAGATGACAGATGGAGCGAGAAGATCTTACACTGGCACCCTCGCGAGGTGTCACGACCAAGAGGTCGCCCAAGGCGCCGGTGGGTCGATGACATTGTAAAGATAGCTGGAAGTACGTGGACCCGCCAAGCTAAAGACAGAGATCACTGGAAGGACCTGGAGGAGGCCTTTGCCCAAAAATGAGTGCCTCACTTATAACGTGTATAATATAAACATGAAATGTATCCGATATTTACTTGTGAGAAATAAAGGTTTATTATATTATATTATATGCAATTTTAGTTTTTTTTTTTACTAGCCTGTGTTTGTGTCCCACTGCTGGGCAAAGGCCTCTCCCTCAGATTTCGACAGGTCCCTGTTTAGTGCCTGTTCCGGCTTAGTTGCTGAGGAATGCGTCTAGGTCATCCCGCCATCTCCGTCTGGGCCTGCCCTTCTGCGTCGTCCATCTTTGGGCACCCACTTAGTGGCTATGCTGGCCCATCTTTCTGGATGCATACGGCAAACGTGGCCTGCCCAATCCCACTTGAGCCTGGCTGTTTTGCTACCTACGTCAGCTATGCGTGTTTTGGAGCGCAGCATGGTGTTTCGGATGCGGTCCGTCCTTTTCACCCCTAAAATGCTGCGCTCCATGGCCCGTTGGCAAACCTTCAACTTGGACTTTAAGTAAGCGACCATGTTTGGGCAACGTAGGTTAGGACAGGCAAAATACACATATCGATAAGTTTCCGCTTCAGTGACAGTGGAAGGTTTCCCTTCATGAACTCTTTCATGGACCAGTAGCTCTTCCAGGCATTTTCGATGCGGCGTTCGACTTATCTGCCCGTCTACCTCGACCGTTACAGTTTCGTGCTGTTACAATTTTAATTAAATATATAATATTGTCCAGAATTCCTTCTGCGTCGTTTTTAAGTTGGTATGAACGAATTGAGCCGGAAAAGTCTCACGACCACCAAAGGCGCTTTTGGTGGCACACCAAAAAATTCAGCAAATACTTCATCGTCAAAAACTCAGGCCTGATTTCTCTGTGATAATATAACAACGCAAAGCCGCCCATCGACCAGCGCTCAGCTGTGCCCATTAAAAAAAACCGGCCAAGAGCATGTCGGGCCACGCTCAGTGTAGGGTTCCGTAGTTGCCCATCCTTCACAATAGACGAAAATTACGAGAAAATTTAAATTACGAGAAAGATTTCAAGCTTTATAAAAAGGTCGTAAACGCCAAAGTAACATTAACTACTTATTACCTTCTGGAAGTTATCGATTATACGCGCCAGGTTGTCTTCATCGTCATCCTAAGCATCGATACGAACTTCACTGCTCTTTCACTTACGAAGTGACCAACATCTGTGTTCTCTTTGTTTAAGAGTAAACCTTATTTCGTTTGACTTAAAGACTAATTTAGTGTAAAAGTAATTTGCACTTATAACGCCTTACATTTCGAAGTGGCAGTTGTGGCCACAGTTAACAATACAGATAATGAGTATTGTTCATCGGGTACAAAGCTAATGCATTCGCTTAAGAAAAGGAATAAGAACTATACCAAATGTACCTTTTTTTCATTATATTATGGTGGCGCAGTATCCATACTAATATTATAAATGCGAAAGTGTGTCTGTCTGTCTGTTACCTCTTCACGCTTAAACCGCTGAATCGATTTTGATGAAATTTGGCATGGAGATAGTTTAAGATCCGAGGAAGGACCTAGTATAGTTTTCATCCTGGAAATTATCCCTAAAAAGATTGAAAAGTGAGTAAGTAATTCATGATGACATTGATGCCCCTGTAGGAAATGTAATGATTAGACCAAAAGCACAATTGCTCTTACATTTGCTTAGGCGCTTTTAATAATCCCTTTTATTAATTAAGGTGGATATCTATCGTGTTGTACGAGGTTGCTTCCATACTTCCAAGTTCCGCGCGGACGTAGTCGCGGGCAAAAGCTAGTACTCAATATGCTAAATTATAATAAAACTAGCGACCCGCCCCGGCTTCGCGCGGGTGCAATGCTGATAAATTATGCATATTATAAATAAATAAATAAAAATAAATATCGGACAACCTCACACAAATCGATCTATTCCCAAATTAAGCTCAAGAAGGCTTGTGTTATGGGTACTAGACAACGATATACGTACTTATATAGATAAATATATAATTAAATACATAGAGCATCCATGACCCAAGCACAATCAAATATTCGAGTTCATCACACAAATATTTGCCCTGGCCGGGATTCGAACCCGGGACCGCCGGCTCAGTAGGCAGTATTATACATATAAACCTTCCTCTTGAATCACTTTATCTATTTAAAAAAAAACCGCATCACATTCCGTTGCGTAGTTTTATTAAAGATCTAAGCAAACATAGGGACACACAGACAGTGGGAAGCGACTTTGGTTTATAGGTACTTTACTATGTAGTGAAGATACGAATAATACACCACAAGCATTAGGAATTTAAAATCGACCGGTTCTAATAATTAAAGTTACGGACGTGTGCAAGTTTAAATTTCAAGCGCATCGATGGACAGCCTATTCCGACAGTTATTTTATTTCAACGTAGCTTAATGTATTGATCATAAATGCGTCGCAGTTAAATGTGGTGTTAAACGTAAAACTCGGAATCGGATGGACCCAGTAAGCAATTTTTTTTTATATTTTCTTAAAGTACGAGGAAATTTCTTATGAAGAGCAAATTTAGGGAGATAAGCCTAGTGAAAAATAAACAGCCCGCCTGCCCGCCTTTCAAACTTTGACAGATTGACGTCTACCGTGTCAGATAAGTCACACTTCTATTTTAAAGGCGAAAGTTTGGGAGTTTTGTGTGTTTGTATGTTTACCACTTCTTCACGCCCAAACGGGTGGACTGGTTTGGATTTGTTGAGGAGGTAGCTGGTAACTAGGATTGAAATGTAGTGTTAGTTGTACAGCTAGTTATAAATAAGTATGAGTTTATATTCAAAACCCTAATCCTCTCAACTCTTATATGTCCTATAACATGAACGGCACTAATAGTAATAAGCTTAGTATTCACTTGTATATTCTATTGTTAGATGCTTAAGAAATTATTCTGCTTGAGTTTCAAATTATCAGCTTGACTTAACGTAACGCGCCAGCGTGAACATGCAGTAGGTACGTAGTACTAACTGATTCCTATAGTTCCTTCATTTAACCTTAGAGGTAAATGGGTTAAATACTCAATATACACAAGTAGATAGATGCCTACGATATGACGCTTCACAAATGACACGCATCTTTCTTTAAAGTTTTACAATTTAAGGTTGTAATTATATGTGATATTGATATACCTATATGTATACCGTTTGGTTCTAAAATTTGTGATATGCAAGTAATGTAAATAAATACACAATATCTGGAAATAATTATACATTCGCATATACTTTACTTAATATTTCACATTTTTGTGTATTACTTGTTACTAAATATCTAAGTTATTATAGAATAGGTGCCTGATGCACGCTAAGAGGAGTTCTAATTTCCTAAATAATTTTAAGATAGCGAATTTTCGTAATTCTTATAAGAATATATAAAAAATCTGAAAGCTAACTTAAATAAGCAATTTAATTATAATTTTATTATAGTACTTAGCTGTGCCCGTGGCTCCACACGCGTCGCGTGGAAATCGGTCTGTCTGTGGTCTGAGACTCACGATAGTTTTCTATGTAAAATCTGTCTGTGTCAGTTTTTTTATCACTGT
This sequence comes from Apotomis turbidana, assembly GCA_905147355.2. Taxonomy (NCBI): domain Eukaryota; kingdom Metazoa; phylum Arthropoda; class Insecta; order Lepidoptera; family Tortricidae; genus Apotomis; species Apotomis turbidana. Next base: position 40,454,442 of record LR990280.1, on the reverse strand, counting down.
TTCTTGATACCCCGCAGACAGGACTTTCCGTGCAGTCCAAATCTATTGGGATCTTGAAAGTTGTGCGTGCAGTTTTGCCACCAGGCAAATTATTAAATTAAAGCAGCGATTATTAAATTAAATTTGTTGATATCGGTACCCCCTCTTCTAAACTTAGAACTAATTAGGGAAAATCCTTCCTCAGTGGCTTATCTGTTAGTTTGTCAGGGTACTCGATAGTCGTAGTACATGTTTGAAAAGAGGTTGCACCTCATTCCTAAGTAGCGCCATAAGATTCAGGTTTAAACTTAACTCAATCGAGTGTAGTGGCTACCCGGCCTTTTATTGTTAATATTTTTATAGCCTACATATAATATGGCCGGGGATTTCCTCGACAGATTAATGAAGTTTTCATCAAAATTCGTTCAGCCGCTTTCACGTGATGCGCGGTCAAATAAACAGACAAACAGATAATAAACAGACAAACATTCTAAAAACTGTTGGAAAGTGTTCTGTTATCGACTCTAAGTATCCCCCGCTAACTTTTTTTCAAATATCTTCCATGTGCAGACTTTCGACTCTCTTCAGCTTTATTATATGTATAGATTTTATATCACCCTAGACCGTAAGTGGGATTTTCCACCCGCTACGGGGACAAAATCTCGTGTCATGGCAATACGTAAATAAAATTTACTATTTAATTATTTTAATTTAGATAAAGCTCCAGATCGCGTTTTTACGGCCCTCACCGGGCCGGCCACAAACACCTGCGATGTGGGACGCGAATTCACCACCCTGGGTATGTAATGGAATATTATGCAACTGTCGTAAAAGACGGGTCAAAAATGCAAGTGTCATTACGATGAGAGCGCAGCGAACTCTAATCTTCTATAAAGTTGCTATTTTTATTAGTCCGGTAGTTTAAGCCGTAATGACTCACCTGTACGGTAGCCAGCGTTGGAGAGGTATGTGGCGAAGGTCTTGGTCTCGTGCTTGGCCTGCCACATGGGAGAGGAGCAGTTGTCATTGTTGGTGTACACGTTGTGGTTGTGCACGTACACGCCGGTCAACAGGGAGCTCCTGTCCAACAACATTGGGGTTTAGTTACACGATCACACCCGGTCACTTAGTCGAGTGTGTTTTATATGTACTCGTATCTTGCGAAAAAAGGGTGCTTGATATCGGAGCGCATTTATAGGAGGGCATAGGCAAGATGGAGATTAATAAGAGGTGTTACTATTTTATAAAATAATAATTATTATGCCGGCCATGATGCATACTGTGATTTTCATCCGGCTTACCCGATGTTGAAATAAATAACTTAAAAAAATTATGCCCTTGTACAAAAGTACTTATTGCCAAATTAATATATAAATAAACAAAACCTTGAATTATTTGTACATAGTCTTAAAGATTTTAATTTACAAAACTAAAGTAAGGCTTGTAATTAATTTATCTGAATATTATTCAATTCAAACAGATAGTTGCATCTCTTTTGTTTTAATGTTTAATTAAATAGGTACTGGCTGCACAAATGCATGGCCCATGTAGATGGTAACATTAATATTCGGCAAAAACGGTCAAGTTAGGTGCTAGGTTATAAGTAGGAGCATAATAAGATTACCTAGACGGACAGCACATGGGCGTGGTGGTGTACGCGTGGCGGAACTCCGCGCCCGCGCTGCGGATCGCCTTCATGGTGCGCGGCATGAAGTTTAGGCTGCCCAGCTCCACGTCCTGATCATCTGTCAGGATCACGATGATGTTGGGCTTGCGCTCGCGCGGCTGTGGGAACGGAATGTAGCCGCCAGTCTGCCACTTGTTGGTCACTTTCCCTTTCGATCGGGTGCTGTTATCTTTGAGCGGCGACCTATCCTGCATTTTGTTCTGGTTCAGTGGCTTCTTAGCTCCTAAAACTTTATCTATGTTTTTGCTGGTTAGTTTATCACCTTTACGCGGTTTATCTTCTTTTTTCTGGAAAGGGTCGGTGGTCCTGTTGGAGGCGGCCTCGTCTGACGAGTGCGCGTCCGACCCCTTCCTCCTATCCCTGCGGACCTCATACTCGCGGTCCCAGGCTCTGCGCCTGTGTCCGCGGAACTTTGAACTGTTTCTGTGTCTCAAATTTCGCCGCTCTGGCAAATCAGTAAGGGTTCCGTTAAATGTTGTTCGGTTTCGGTTGTTTTCCCTGTTGCGTATTTCTCGAGCTCGAGTCGCGTCCTCGTCTTCAAACGAGTCTTTGCTCGCTGATATGAATATGAAGTTCCAAGTGAGAAGAAGTGAGATGATTTTCAAGTTCATGATCTTGCCTTGAATAAAATGATCACGTAAGGTTCTAAGAAGTAAGCTTCTTTCTTAGGTTATGTACCCAAGAAAAGTATTGAAAGATTCATGTCGTTAATATTGGCTTCGCCTAGCAGCTTATTTTCATAGATTGCTCGACCATTTTGAAACTCCACCTAAAACAATAATACCGGAATGAGATTGTAAATCGCAACTTATTCGATTCTTTTATGATACTGATCTCTTCTCTAACAAGGAATAAAATTAATTACGGTCTCCTTAATTGACACGTACCTCTACTATCTATAAAATCAAAAACACAATAATTTTCTTAGAATTTACAACTCCAATCTCGAATTTAGGTAAGTAAATAAATAAATAATATAAATATCGAACCTCACCACAGAATAGATAATAGTAACCTCACACAAATCGATCTAGTCCCAAATTAAGCTCAAGAAGGCTTGTGTTATGGGTACTAGACGACGATATACATACTTATATAGATAAATATATACTTAAATACATAGAACAACCATGACTCAAGCACAAATATTCGAGTTCATCACACAAATATTTGCCCTGGCCGGGATTCGAACCCGGGACCGCCGCTCATTAGGCAGGTGTCTACAAACCGAGCCAAACGCGTCGTCAAATAGGAACAAAATATTCAATATTATGGTAATCATTTGTTATATTCATTACGTAGTTTCTTACATAGTTCATACCTACTCGAAATAACAAAATTTACCTACGTAGATATGGAAGTAAATTGCTACATTGAGATTTAGCATTCCAACGCAATCGTGCCAAATCCCATTCACAAGGCAAAGTGTTATACAGAAACAGAACAGTCTCGCTCGTCGGCAGTCAATATGGGGCCATTTAACGATCCTCAACCAGAGCATCATTCACCGACGGCTTTTAACAGAATTGCTCAGACTGGAGTAATGGCCAGTTTGGAAATAAATTGCGCTTCAACCTACGAACATACTCCGGACCCACTAATAAATTCCAAGTACGAATCGAAATATCTTGAGTTTGGACTTCGAAAAGCGAAAATTAATGAGGGTTTATGTATTTTATTTACACGATCATATTAACTTGGCGCCCCATTGTAATCCTTACAGAGAGACGTAGTAGATTATACGTTATTATATTATTGAGCTAAAATACCGATATAATAGGATTATATCAATTTATGATGGTCATGTATGTACATTCCGTAACTATCGTTGAAAACTAAATATTCGGTCCCTACAAGCTTCTGATTCTAAAGCTTAAGCTAATTAAATAAAAAAACCGGCCAAGAGCATGTCGGGCCACGCTCAGTGTAGGGTTCCGTAGTTGCTCATCCTTCACAATAGACTTAAGTTATGAGAAAGATTTCAAGCTCTATAAAAAGGTCGTAAACGCCAAAGTAACTGTAGTTACTTATTACCCTCTGGAAGTCAACTTACGTCCTTTTAAAGAAAATTATGAAATTTTGCGATAACTCAAAAACGGATGGACCGATTTTGATCAATATAGTTTTCATTGAAAGTACTTATAAGGCCTCAATAACATAGTGGTTGAAAAGTTAGAGGGGGGGGGACACTATTTTTTTTTTATTTTCGGAGCGAATATTTACAAAACTACTGACTTTCATAAAAGTAATGTTTAGAGACCCCTATTATTTTTAACAGACCTATTCAACGACACCCCACACACTAGGGTTGAAACGAAAAGAAAATTCACCCCCACTTGAGGTGTTCGAGAGGTACCCGAAAACATTTTATGTTTTATTTTTTATTTTACCGTTTTATCGGCGTTATACATACACACCTACTCATACCAAATTTCATCAGCTTTCTAGTACTTAATGATCACGGAGCTAAGCCGCGGACGGACGGACAGACGGACATGGCGAAACAATATAAGGGTTCCTAGTTGACTACGGAACCCTAAAAAAGACTTCAAATGTTCAACCTTAGAATATACGCCTAGAACGAGTCTTCGGTTGTGAGACAAAATAAAAAAATTCACCTCACTCGCTCGGAAAACCTCCGTTCATAGCGCGACATTTGTGTGAAAAAGTCTAGGTAAGTACAGATGGTTACAAAATATATTTACTCGACTGCGAATAAGCAAAACGTCATTGTTAAAGGTAAAGTTAAGTAAATATTTTTGTAATCTCAAATAGTCGCTGATCACTGATTGATTGATCAATTAATAGTCACTGATTTTAAGTAAAATTTAAAAGTGAAATTATTGTTTCTTTAATGATTGTATTGTTAGGGGCGCAACAGGGAATAGGTAAGTATATGTAATACGAGACGACCCTAACGAGCGAGCCGCGGAGGCCTATATTGAGTTTATTAAGATGGAGGGGTAAAAGCGAAAGGGCGCAACTATAAAATATTGACTTAATTTTTACTTTGTATCAAAAAATAAACAATTATGTTTTTTTATGACATATGATGATTATGGCAGCCAGTATTAGGATATGTAATTGATAGGACACTTGATCATTAGTACTTAAGAAAATAGTGCAAATAATCATTAGGATATTCAATATTAGGATAATCAATATTATGGCATTTACATTAGCATAAACGTTATTATGGCCAAAGATCATTATGACCACAGTTATTATGGAATTTACAAATAGGACAAAGGATATTATGGATTCCAATATAGACCCGTTTTTTTATCTTGTCTATGAATACTTTTTTATCTTGTCTTAATAATCACTATCACTACACCTTCTAAACATACTCCGGGATTTCGTTGCACGCATGATTTAACAATCTACACGCGTCTGTCTACATGTAAGTTCGCAATTTAACTCAAAAACTACAGAACGGTATTTTATGCGATTTTCATTTATCAATAGAGTAATTCTTGGGGATGGTTGAAATTTGTAATTGTTTATCTACGTTTTAAACTCCACTATTTAGAAAAAACCACTTACCAAACCTAAGTACTCTAGATGAGAAAGCCGGAAGTCCGAATATCCCGAACGACATACGAAAGAAATCGGGCTAAGCTGTAACGGAGGAGACGCTTCGCTCGGTCGGCCAAAAACTCATCATATGAATTCTTAAATATAATGTAATAAAACAAGTATATGTATATTTTGTCAATTTTAATCTGTTTTACCTATAAGTCATGTGCTGGTTTTTGTTAATCTGATTGAATGTGAATCCTTGATTTTGTCACACAATTAATATATATTTAAAGAGTATTAAGTATTGTTATTTAACTCTACGGTGCCTTTCCTAACAAATTCACGACGCGTTTGGCTCGGTTTGTAGACCCCAGCTTACTGAGCCGGCGGTCCCGGGTTCGAATCCCGGCCAGGGCAAATATGTGTGTGATGAACTCGAATATTTGTGCTTGGGTCATGGTTGTTTTATGTATTTAAGTATATATTTATCTATATAAGTACGTATATCGTCGTCTAGTACCCATAACACAAGCTTCTTAAGCTTAATTTGGGACTAGATCGATTTGTGTGAGGTTGTCCGACATTTATTTATTTAATTTATAAATGAATAGCTTAGGACATTAATGGTGTATGTGGTTATCAAGCTCCATGGTGTTCTGATTCTACTAATGTAGTTTAGGTATACTCAATATGCGTGTGCATTTACACCGAAACAATAGAACAAACGAACTTCGTTAGAGGGCAGCCGGGCGTCGTGTGGAACTCGCCTTTTGCGTACAAATTACGCCCATGCTGTTGACTTCTATCCTATGTTTGCTTTAACTATTATTTTTAAATACGATGTCTAGCATACACGTTTCATATACAAGTAATCAATGAGTGTTTCGTGTGTTTGCCGGTAGCAATAGGACAGTTTTTAGCCGACCGAGCGAAGCGTCTCCTCCGTTACAGCTTAGCCCGATTTCTTTCGTATGTCGTTCGGGATATTCGGACTTCCGGCTTTCTCATCTAGAGTACTTAGGTTTGGTAAGTGGTTTTTTCTAAATAGTGGAGTTTAAAACGTAGATAAACAATTACAAATTTCAACCATCCCCAAGAATTACTCTATTGATAAATGAAAATCGCATAAAAATCCGTTCTGTAGTTTTTGAGTTAAATTGCGAACTTACATGTAGACAGACGCGTGTAGATTGTAAAATCATGCGTGCAACGAAATCCCGGAGTATGTTTAGAAGGTGTAGTGATAGTGATTATTAAGACAAGATAAAAAAGTATTCATAGACAAGATAAAAAAACGGGTCTATATTGGAATCCATAATATCCTTTGTCCTATTTGTAAATTCCATAATAACTGTGGTCATAATGATCTTTGGCCATAATAACGTTTATGCTAATGTAAATGCCATAATATTGATTATCCTAATATTGAATATCCTAATGATTATTTGCACTATTTTCTTAAGTACTAATGATCAAGTGTCCTATCAATTACATATCCTAATACTGGCTGCCATAATCATCATATGTCATAAAAAAACATAATTGTTTATTTTTTGATACAAAGTAAAAATTAAGTCAATATTTTATAGTTGCGCCCTTTCGCTTTTACCCCTCCATCTTAATAAACTCAATATAGGCCTCCGCGGCTCGCTCGTTAGGGTCGTCTCGCTTCGCTCGTCGTCGTACCTAACCTAACCCAAGTCGGACATGCCTTAATGTGAAATAGGTAATGTTATGATTTTTCAGCCCTCGATATAGACCTCTGAGGCTTGCTCGTTAGGGCCGCAGTTTAACCTAACCCTCCTCCTCGCTTCGCTCGTCGTCGTACCTAACCTAACCCAAGTCGGACATGCCTTAATGTGAAATAGGTAATGTTATGATTTTTCGGCCCTCGATATAGACCCCTGAGGCTTGCTCGTTAGGGTCGCAGTTCAACCTAACACTTCTCCTCGCTTCGCTCGTCGTCGTACCTAACCTAACCCAAGTCTGACCTGCGTTAAGGTAGAATAGGTAATGATTCTTACTTTACATCAATAAATTTAACGCCTACTATAAATATGCTATTCGACTTTAGGATATTAGGTAATGTAATTATAGCTTATGATCATTATGGCAAGTAATCATCATGGCATTTGACTTTAGGACATGTGATTTATTGTTTTGTAAATTATGACTCGTAAGTATTATGTGTTAATAGATTAGTACAAAACATATCAGGTATTTAGATCATTAGGTAATATAATATTATGGTTTATGATCATTAGGATGTAAGATCATTATGGCAAATAATCATTATGACAAATGATTGATATGTCAAAAGTGTTTAGAGTAAAAGTGGTATGGCATTTGACTTTAGGACATACGATATTTTGGATTGCGAAGGAGACCCTAAAAAAACCTATGGTGTAGCATTAAGTAAACTACAGAGCCATGTTCGATACACATACCGCTGCCGTGCTCCTATCAATAGCCCTGAGGTGCGCCGAGGCGCTGACATAAATCAAGATCAATGCCATTGCGTACGGCTGCCGTATCGCGCTCTCCTGCTCTATCCGCGATCCTACACCTCCTTCACCAATAGCAAAGAGAATATACAGGGTGTCAGGGAGACAAGTGTCAACACGCACTCTCCTGCTCTGTGCGCAACCCCAAAGCTGCTCTACAAATAGCGAGAATATACGGGGTGTCAAGGAGACGGATGTCAGCACACGCTCTCCTCTTATATTCATTCTCGTCCATCAATAACAATGAGAAGTTAGATACCTACACTGCAGTGTGCGATGGGCATCGTCGCATCGATCGCTGCCGTGCCCTAACAAATACTAAGAAAATACAGAATGTTTGGCGACGTAATGAGATGAAATATCTTTTGATATAGCACCAAGTTAGAAACAGTGTAGTTTTCGATTGCCATCTATCGCTGCCGTGCCCCTATCAATTACCCTGCGCCGAGCCGACATAAATCAAGATCAGCGCAATTGCGTGCGGCCGCCAGCACGCGCTCTCCTGCTCTGTCCGCGACCCCAAAGAAAATATATACAGGGTGATTCAGGTGACCCGATCAGGACCGACCCTAAACAACACGGCAAATGAAGGGAATGTATACAGGACAGGTCCAAATTTAAGGCGACCACGCTCTTAGTGATTATTTTACATGTTAATCTACTAATCTAACAATCAACAGGAATGTAAAAAATGTGTTGTATACATAGTAATTGTTCTCATAGTATAACCCAATCGCTAAATCATACGTAACGTTTGTTATATGATCAGTTGACTTCAGTACCTATAGTTATACTACCTACCATATATTTTGTGAAATAAACTTTCATTTTCATTATCAATGAATTTTATGCCGATATGAAACGGCGAGACTATACTGGAATCCCTAAAAGTATTGCTGTGGCTGTTTTACCTAATAACTTATGTCCTTATGATTGTTTGTCCTAACGTTATTTGCTCTAATAGGTACATGTGGTCTAATAATGTTACGCCCTACATAGTTTTAATTGTCCTAATACTTATTTGCCCTAAATATTGTTTGAATGTCCTAATATTGAATGTCATAATCGCAAGATGCCCTAAGAATATTCATAATGACAGTAGATAATAGCAGTTTATGTGACTGTACATAATGAAGGGCATTAAACACGAGTGTGGGTTTATGAAACGAGCCGAAGGCAAGTTTCATAATAACATCACACGAGTGTTAAATGCCTAATTATGTACAGTTACATACACTACTTTATCTAGCCACTTATCATAAGCCTCCATGATGCATTCAGGACATATGACAAATATTACCCGGTAATGGCGGTAATGAAGTTTTCTGGCAGCTGTCATAGTTTTTTTTTATTCAGAGACAAACTAGAGTCGGCCCCAACTATCATATCGTTCGATATCTTATTTACGTGCGACATTAGTCAAATTTGATTGAAAATTGACAACTTATTTCGAACTAAACGTCATCGCGGCTGATATTAGAATAGAGGTCAAATCAAATTTCTTTGTTTTTCAGAGATGTTCGAAATCTGAATAAATAATATTATCAAAATCGATGTTATTATTTAGCAATAACAACATTTTTACTGATAGGAAATTGGTTCTAACAAAACAGTATTTTTATGGTGGTCATAATGTGCGGTTCTTGAACGCATCATGGAGGGTTTATGATATTATTTGGATAGATAAATATTTTATGTTATTTGGATGATATTTCCGCGACTGTCACACGTTTACGTAAATAAAATAATTTAAACGGTGTATATCGCGTATATTAGTAGATAATTGTTAATTAAGCCTAAAGCGTTCTGGGTCTGTTCCGGTCTTCCAGCGCTGCGACTGTGACTTTCTATTTTAGTCGTGTTACTTCCAGTATAATGCAGCCTTGCGTTTTAAACCGCAAATTTTGGTACTTTTTATGGATGATTTACTGAGAAAAAAATATATATTTATTTATAATGTGATAATAATACGTTTGTATTCGTGAATTTGTATATATTCGGTAAAATCAAGCGATAACACAATGTTATTTAAATGGAACGGACTGCAGTAGTGAGTTCAATTATTTTAGAATATAAAAAAAATCACAGGAACCAAACGTTATCTTATAAACAACCCTTTTAATGGTTTGTTAACATTATTTTAAATAACTAAAAGTACAGACTATAGGTGCCAGATCACTTGCTTACAGCGGGCAGAGGCTGCCCTTCCTCTGCGCCTCCGAATTTTATATATTTTATATAGGGGTAGCGCAACCCAGGTGATGTAGTGTGGCAAAGTTGTTATGGCAAATGATTTTACTTTAGTACATACATTATTAGGGATTTCAAAGGCGACCCGTTTGAAACATATCGAATCAATTGAATGACTGAAGCGAAATCAATTATACATATTAAGTCCACGCCCGACAGGGCACGGAACGGTGGGCCCTGGAGGCATGATCCTTTGCTTTACGTTAATCCTTCAGTCAGCGCAAATTCCATTAGATTTAATTGAAATAGGAATTTCTCGGTAAATCAGAATGCGTTTTACGCTCCGTGTTGCATAGAACAGATAAATAATCGGGGAAGGTGCTCAAATTATAGTTATTTACGATACAAGTGTGTAAGGTAGGTGATTTCAGACGAGTCTAATTTTTAATCACGAGCGTTTTAATAAACACGAGTCGGAAATCATCTTGCACACGAGTTTCTTAAAAAACTTTACTATGCATGTACGAGAAAATAGTAAATACTTTAATACAAAGACTGTTAGCCTAGGAAAATATATTTTGATTTGACTTATCCAACAAAGAGGCCGTTGTTAGTATTGTAAGATGTAGAGTCGCGTTCCCTATTTCATGTCACTAACGGATCAAGGCTTTACTAGAAACATGTTTGTTGCTTGTGCATTTATACAATCATTGAAATGTGAACTTGAAATAGGCTATTGACTCATTTATTGGGTCTGTTTTTAAGGTTCCATACCTTAATCGGCAAAAACGGAACCCTTATAAGATCACTTTGTGGTCCAACTGTCTGTCTGTCTTCTTCTCAGGAACGCGTGGAGGTATTAAGCTGGAATAATTATTAAATACTCAAGTCTGCTACCTTTCGGAGCCATGAAAAAATGATACTTCTGAGTCCACGCAATCAAAAGTAATGAGCACGAGGCAAAACCTATAGGGTGCATACATACCAGGTGCAAACTTCACTTAATCGGGCCAGTAATTTTATTTGATGTTACGGAATCCTTCGTGCGCGAGTCTGCGCTCCTGCTGTCTGTCTGTCTGTCTGTGTGTCCCTATGTATATCATTAAAACTACGCAACGGTTTTTTAAGCTTTTTTTTTAATAGGTAGATAGAGGGATTAAAATGGAGTTTATATTTTATAATACATGCTTAATATAGCATTGCACCCGGGCGAAGCCGGGGCGGGTCGCTAGTATTATTATATTGTAAGCATTGGCAACACGGCCATCGGCTTAAAACATAGTACATACGTACAATTATAATCTTAGAATCCGCCATTAAAGAAACACAAAAAGCACTATTATTACACAAAATTATAAAAAAAAACAAGGCAAAATTTTATTTAAAAAATTGTTCTGATCAGATCCACAGATCAGATAAAATGTCTAATACATTTCTTTGTGATCAGATAAAAAAAAAATTACCCATTATGTGACATATTATATTATTATAACGCGTTGAAAAAGTGTCTGTGTGTGTTCAGTTTCTTGAAACAAATATTAAAAGTTATACTATGACTTATGAATGACGTTATATTAAAACTAAAGAATATGGCTTTCCTGGCGATGCGCCTGAAATGTTGATGAAAATATTATTAGGTACATACCTATACTCCTTGCCCCCCTTTAGGCGAAACTAAAACACGTGGTTATCTGAGAACATTATGAAGGTATGTGTCGGTGTGTGGGTATTTAAAATTAAAATAATCTTTACCTAACGAGCCGCCAAATATTTACATTGTTTGTTGCCACTCAATGGAGAAGTTCCTAAATCGGCGTAGATGGGGTTACGTGTTGTATGTTTTAGGTACTTCGATATTATAAAGGCGTTTACACAATTACACAATTTTGAAGTAGATCATTTAGAGGTCTTAACTTAATAGTATATAAGTAGTTACATGTCGATCAATTATGTCGAAAACTATATAGTCCAACATGCAATAAATATACTCGGCGATTGGTGCACAGTGCATACTTTTATAATAGTCTGCACCTCCTGTATATTTATTATTTAATAAACGATATTTAGAGATGGTTTTTATTTTTCTATGAAAACAAGCCCAACGCACAAAGATTAACAATAACTTATGGAATATGTCACATTTAGCGCCCGGCATGTGTGTCTCTAACTTAACATCGTGCAACAATGTATGTACATAGTGGAGAGTAATGCATACATTTTGATAAAAACTAGGTTACAACAGAAAAGATTGATGATACGCGTGGTTAGGTCTATCGCGCCTCGCTTCCCGCTAGAGCGACCGCTGTTGGCTGAGCCGCGCGCCGCCCGCGTCGCCTTCCTGTCGCGGCTCGACTTTTGCCTGTGTTGAGTGGCACGGAACAATAAATAAACAGTTGTAATCTATTCTGAAACAAAGTATGAATATGAATACTAGTAGACCGTTTCTATTATTCCCGCTACGAGTTGTTAATCAATGTGCAATAGGGTAAGTGCACTTTTTGGAAGATATAATTTTTTTCGAAAGTCCTTGCTTCAACGAAGCGGGCGCCACGCCGGGAACCAAAGTTCTTTTGTTTCAATATTATATTTTTGACACAACCTCATAGCTGTAACAATAAATGATGTTTGCAGTTTTCGTTGCATAAAATCGATCAATTTGGATTTTTAAACAATTTAAACTAAGTAAGGTATGTAACTTTAAACTAAACAGATTTTTTAAATCTGATCGGACCAGAAATAATGTTCGTTCGTTAAATAATTCAGCTGTTTAGCAAGTTCATGAACACAGACGCCATGTTTAAAAAATAATACTACCCTTAAATTTTATATGAAATTCCTTTACAGTTCTCTCGAGTTTTTCCGCCCGACACGTGATACTTCGAGATCTGATGTTATAACGCACGTAAGGACGACATTTCATAGCATGTTTAAGAAAAAGTTATTCCAATAAATACGCACGTTAATCCTTGGAAATGGGACCCGGGCTGCAAATTACAGGTTGACAAACAGAACATTCGCACTTTAACAACCATGTTAAACGTTTAATATTTCCCAGATATTTGTTTTTACATCGCGTAATTACGAAATGGTTGTAATTATCTCCCCGAGCCCATCCTGTATCTTCGCCGGTAACGAGCCCTTAATAAATTAGAAGTTAATCACCCATTGGAAAGTTGGCGCGATTCGCGCACTCGCGGCTTCTTATGTAAATCTCCCTAATGATCCTCGCCGAACTTATTCGGCGGAACTTTTGCGCGGAAAACATTCAAGCTATATTCTGCGTAACAAACGGGGATGAATCAAAAACATTTGGGATATGGCGCGAGTTCAACCTCATTTCCGACCTTTTCAACGTCGCGTCGCTAATCAAATTGGAGGGATGCAGACCCGAACGATTCGAATAAAAAGTCGCGGCGAATTACGTCAAGTTTTTACCGGATTGTTCGTTTCGTTTACTCCATTAGTGCGTATCAAATGTTTGCCTAGCCACTCAATTGCTTCGAATTTTGAGTTGGACTCTATTTAATATATAATAAAATAAGATCGGTGACAGGTAGCCGTAGTTACCAAAAGCAATCTAGTGGCTAGGTAATTAATGAAACTGTGACCTGTGACAGAGAAACAATTCTCCGTTTAAGCACAGCATTATATTTGCCATTGTGTCCAATACCACGCCATAAATAATTTGGTGAACCACCATGATATTGATAGGATGTGAAAATATGCAAATTATACGCGAATATAGGTATTATAACATATCTGGGGGCACGGTAGTGCCCCCGTCAAGACGAACAAAACAGAAGCAGGGCTTTTACTTTTTCTTGCTTACACTGTCTATCAATTTACCGTTCCAGACAACTTGTGGCGCTGGATTCTCGTATTCCATATACAGGTCTCATCCATATTACTAGTCCTCGCTGACTACGTGAAGGGAAAAACTACATTTGTGATTTCTTGGTACCTCATATTAGGAAGCTAGTTAATCCTTCTCTCTTAGATATCAGGTCCTTAAATCGTCAGCACATTGTTTAATGTGCCCATGTGGATTATTTATTATGCAATGCGTAGTCGAGCCTCTTGCCGCACAGCTGGATATTCGGCATTAACTTGAGTTGCCATTTGAAAGCACTTCTCTAAGGGTAGCGTTGTTATCAAGGGGCCTTAATAATTCTGCCATTTTCGAGTGCCCGTTTCGTGGTTGCTCGCATTTATGCAAAATAAATTAAGTCCGTTTTTTTATCAGTTTGTATAATTAGACGATTACAGGTCATATTATATCTGTTCCACAGCGTAATAGTTTAAATATACAAGTATAAATTGAGAAAGTGACCGAACCGTTCCCGTTTCAGCTTGGCCGAAAATTTATACAGCCGGAGATCTCGACATCCGGATCTTTGGATGTTTGAATTTTTGGCTGTTCTGACCTACGGGTCGCATTTCTCATCCGATTTTTATGAACGATTTTTGTGAGTAGGTTCAATAAGTATACATGATGATTTTTAATCGGTGATCAGGTACCAACTTTTCGAACTCAGTAATTGATGGCGGTCACTATGAAGTCGTAATTACATGAAAACATACTTTTATTTTTCTATGATAATTTTTATTTTGAAACAAATCTTGTCTTAAATTCCTTGTCACCGAACTGTATTGCTTACAACCTCTTTAATAATTTAAAGGGGAATGACAATTTATGAGTAATAACTTGTCATTGTCATTGTCATTACATAAACAAAGTTGTAGAAGATTTCGTAATATTTCCAGCCAAAGCGATGACACTTGACATAGGTATCGTACCTACTTCAATAATTTATGTAGGATGACCATGTATCTAGTGGTTATTAGTTTTAATTATGTTTTAACTTTTAATTAATTTAACAGTGAGGTAATTGCGCGGGACCTCGCGTATTAAGTTTAATTTTAGCTAAATATTAATATTTTTCTATTCATGATCACCCATTAAAAATCATCGTGTAGATTTATTTTGTCAATTCTGTTTTTCGAAATTTCTCAAAATGGCGGAAATGAAAATAAAACCTTCAGCCATTTCGTAACAAATTCACGAGGCCTACAGCTCACTAGTATGTTATTGTAATATGCTACTTTTGAACCTTTTGATCTAGTGTACCTATAGTTTTATATTTACTTGTAATAATCAACTTTAAAAAATTGGGCATGTGCGAGTCCGACTTGCGCATGAAGGGTTCCGTACCATAAAACAAGTTTGTTGTATGGGAATTATTGGGGCCTTAAATATTTATTTTATTTTATTTTTAGTATCTGTTGTTATAGGGGCAATAGAAATACATCATCTGTGAAAATTTCAACTGTCTAGCTATCACCGTTCTTGAGATACAGCCTGGTGACAGACGAACGGACGGACGGACGGACAGGAAGTCTCAGTAATAGGGTCCCGTTTTTACCCTTTGGGTACGGAACCGTAAAAATAAAGTCCCCCGCGTCTATTTATCTGTCTGTACATTCGATTCAGTCATCGATGATCTCACTAATTACTGAACGAATATTCAAGCGGTTTCCCATTCACCAACAGAGTGATTCTTAGGGAAGTTACAGGTATATAATTTGTTAAGGATTTGTGTAAATTGATGAAAATATGACGATGATTGTTGAAGATCGGATAAAATCTGGCCGTGGTTCTAAAGAGGCTATCGTAAATTAAAGATTACGCGCAAGTACTTAATGAATTCAACCAGTCGCACTCCAAGGCGAGGCACGGAGTGGGACCGTCTCCGCCCGCTGTCGCCTTTTATGAACAGACGAAGCCGGAGCGGGGCGCTAACATCTGTATCGAGATAATCAACAAATCTAAACTAGAAATCTGATTTAAGAATTGTGAACCAAGTTGCAGACAACTTCTAGATGGTATGTAGGTATATAAATAACGGAAAATCCTAATATACATTGCCATTATGTCTAGGTCGATAATCGACTTCTACACGTTTCGTATGTATTTTAAAACATAGATGTTTCTTTGGATAAACTTATTTTTAGAAGTTATTAACATTAAAAAAGTTGCTTAACATATGTTATTCAGTTTTGAAGAGTATTATTCTATGTTTTAATATTACTCATGTTACAGGCCACGCCTGTTATATGGCCATAGTTACACTGGTTACACTGAAATATATACGATCGCAATGCGTAGGAGCTTACGTAAAAAAATATAATATAGCGATAGCCTTTCTCCAAACAAAAATACAAAGCAAAAAAGCTAACACAATCGCACCGGCGTACAATAAATCTAAAACCGTTCAATGCTAGCTTATCGGCATAATTAGTACCTACCTAATGCAAGCGGGTAAACAACATGAATATAAATACTTACTTACTTTTCCAATTTCTGAGCATGCTGTATTATGAAGTGAATTTTCAAGCAATAATTTTATCTACCATAAAGTACTAAACATTGTCCATTGTATGGAAGAAATTGGCGGAAATAAAACACTGTCATGTTTTAATCAATTGGTCGTACTAACGGGGCACGATCACAGCTTTTCACGACATAGTCGTGATGTTAAATCTATGTTAAGGCGCCACGTACACGGCTTAATACAATTCTGAGCCGGTAGATAGTCTCATAAAACCGCCGGTTCCCGTCTGTCGATTGTTATCGGTCCTTTCTTCTAGTTCAAACATGGTGTTCGATTGTTGTTGACCCAGAATAAAATATAAATAAATAAGTGAATAATATAATATAAAAAAAAGGTTCCTGAATAAAATTCAATTGCATTAGCAACTTCTATGCCGCAAAATAGGGTACTTAACACAATTATTTTGACTAAGAAAAAACGTAGGTAAGTACCTAGTTGTTGAAACCATTGAAGGAATTATGCTGTGACGTGACTGGTAGCACAAAATAAAAGTAAATGACCGCTGCAATTATGTCAGCGGCAATCTAAGAAATGGACACTATTTTCTTAAATTTTCTCCCGTCTTCCATGTTTTCTTATCTTACGGTCGGCGACCCAGCCTGGGAGTTAATCCGCGCAGGTGTATTTCGTAATACATTGTTAAATAATTCGTAGTCGCAAATTACTAGTGATGTCGGAGTAAGGACCGCAGTTTGCTGTAGCTCTCCGCTTATTAAGAGCCACATTCAAACGATGCAACTCGCTCAAGTCAGGCGAATAAACATTCAAAAATGTATGCAATGAATGGACCATTCATTTTATTGATGTCTATTTTAATGAATTGATTATAACAAAAAGAGAACTTAATTACTTAGGTAGGTAGGTAGGTACGGACCGCGCGCACGACGACCGAGACGGTTATGTTATGTGATATGTCAAATAATTGATAAACAAAATAAGGGCGATTAATTTATAATATTGACTGTAGGTAGAGTAGTTAATAAGTGCAAATTATATTAATTTATATTGAAAAACGTAATTATGACCCGTGTATTTAGTATTACTTTATCAATTTACTTCTTTATAATGTAACCGAAAAAAGATTTTTTATTATATTTATATACTCCCGTTTTTTTTATGAGTTATACAGTTACTAACTCTTATATAAAGATATACATTTCGTGAGCCATTTAAAAGTCTATAGTCTGCTGCCCAAAAAACTGCGCTAGCACTGTTAACTGATGCGTGTCACATGTTATCGTTTTTACTTTTCACTTTTACTTTCTATGTTTTATTTTTTACCCTTAAGCTTTACTTTTTTTCCTCCCTATTACCTTAATTTCGTTAAATTCTACTTTGTACTTTTTCCTCGGCTGTCATAGATAAGATATTGTATTGTACCTATGCAACGTTGTTTAAGTACCTAGGTCTAAAATGCTCGTGGCATTTTCTCTTACGATTTGGGCGTATATGCCACTCCTCGCTTTTTTTTACCCCTCTTATACAACTATAGCATAAAATACTTTTGTTTCTCAGATAATTGATTTATGTTTAATTAAAATGACTGTGTGCACTGATATCCAAACGTTCCAAATCATCCGCTGCTGCATTAAATTCCATCAAAACAATCACGACCTCGATAGATCATTGGAGATTCATCAGCTATCTATTATCCGTTCCTTTACCCTACTGCCTATCTGCAGGGCACCCTTGTCTACCATTCTCTGGCTACGCGGAGACTCTTTGATCAGTTGATCACTATCCTCCGTATTTTGCGAGGTCGTCTCGATTGCCCAGTGCTGGTCGGCGAAGCCTGTCGACTATTCGTCCCTGACGGACGGACGCGGTTTCGCGCGGATCGGCAGCGCCTGTTCGCGGTGCCCCCCGCGCACACGGTGGCGCGCCGCAACTCTCCCGTCTGCCGCGCTCTACATGCCCTTAACGGGCTTAGCGCTGTGCAACTCTCCTGCGATTTGTTTGCGGATGGATGGACTTGAATGAGAGTGTCTGAAATTATGCGAGAGTCTTGCCAATTAGTCTGTGATGTATGTATTTAATTTAGTAATTGTAATAATTTAATCTTATTTAATGTATCTGTGGAATAATATAATTTAATTTTTAAGAATTTTGTAATGACTTGGGTGTAATCCTGTAATGTTACGATTTTCTTCTTATGTAAAATAAATAAATAAATCAGGACTAAAAACAACAAAGAATTGCAATTATAATTATATATTTATAAAATTATAACTATATTCGAAACATTGATATGATATTATTACACTAAATAGGTAATAGACTTAAATACACTTATTTTATTTGTCTCACAAGAGCTATCTATTTCATTATTTAATCTAATTTCCAACTCGGTATTCGGAATAGATATAAAAGGCAATTACTGTTTCGCTCAGGATTGCTGCAGTTTACCACCACGGCTGCGGCTGTCGTGACACAATGTAGACGTTATACGGTCACGGCCAATATGAGTCATGAAATGGTAATAGCTTATAATATCTATAGATGTCTTTAAGGTGACAGGGGTTCAGGCTAGAAGGTAAACCCATCGACATTTTTACCTCATTTGTGTTCCCCCCATGTTAATCGAGTTTTAAGTAGGATGATTTTAATAATTAAACTTTTAGTACTGGAGTGTCTAGTGCATTTGTAAAACTATAATCATATAAAACTCTAATAATAGTCCGTTCATTGCAAATTGTAAAAGAGTCTGAAACATAATGTTCTTAATATAAAATAAGTGCAGGAGATTAAACTGAAGTCCATCGCTGAGCGGTTTGAAGAGACGCCGACTGAATTAAATAATTATTATATAGGTCAACTTTGTCTACAATTCGGCATCTGCACATGTTCCGTGGGCAAGTGAGCGAGTAAAGTGAACGCAGCACCGTGAGAACTGTACTTACCCGCTGAGTAGCGTCTGCGCGCTGGCGCGGATTTCGGACAGTTTGTTTTGATTATAAACGCCAAGAGAATTAAGAAAACAGGCTGATAGCGCCGTCTGCCTTCTGTGACCAAACAAGTAATTTTCAATACAGTAAGATTATTGAATATTGAGTAATAAACTAATCTAAGACTGTTGATATTTTGGTGATGAGCCATTTTAGTTTTTAGACCATACTTACATACCTACATATAATTATTTATCTACACATGCGATGCGATCATTTCAGAAACCAGCTATAAGAATTTCTAGTCAGTCTTAAAAGGATTTCTGTAGAATTGCAGGATAGTGTTGTGCTTATATGCAGCCACAGAACGTCCTGGCTATCCGAACTTCTTAAACTTAAGTACTATATGGAATACTACATATTTTAAAATAACAAGAAAGTAAAAGCAGGAATTAAATAACCATTTAAATCCCTCCTCAAACTATAGAAAATACTGTATTTCCAATTAAAGATTGTAAAATAGGTATTACACCATGATGTTTTAAGGGTCTGTAATGTTATTTAAACGAAGGAAGTGGTTTGTAACTGACTAGCTACTCAAAGGTTACGAAACCCTGCCAAGAAGTTTATGGGTAGCGCGCTGTGAAGTGTGAGACGAGTGGCAAGAAAACAACACACGCCTTGATTAAAGTCAGTTACGCGTATGAGCTCTTACAACATTTATTGAACTTAGGACGAGGAGTTACGATTATTGGTGAGTTCATGTTTATGGCCGTTTCATTAACTGCGCAACCAATGTGAGAATACGATCATTCCGCCCCAAATGTAAAGTCATCGTGTTACCAGTAGGTACCAACCGCAATGCCACTTTTTAGTTTTAATATACCTAGAGTTATTCTGTATTGAAATGAAATGAAATTCGACATAGCCTATGTCCTTTTCTGATGTATAAAGTACATAACTGGAATATGTAGCCTATGTCCCAGTCTGAGACAAGTAGAATCCTGTCGCATTTTGATGAGTTTAGAGAAACGCAAAATTTTAATAAATCCTCTTAAACCGCTAATACCATTTATAGTCTATTTCATAAGTAATAAAAAAATTGGGCAAGTGCGAGCCCGACTCGCGCATGAATGGTTCCGTACCTATACATATATATAATCTATAACAAGTTTGTTGTATGGGAGCCCCCCTTAAATATTTATTTTATTTTATTTTTAGTATTTGTTGTTATAGCGGCAATAGAAATACCTCATCTGTGAAAATTTTAACTGTCTAGCTATCACCGTTGTTGAGATACAGCCTGGTGACAGACGGACGGACGGACGGACGGACGGACGGACGGACGGACGGACAGCGAAGTCTCAGTAATAGGGTCCCGTTTTCACCCTTTGGGTACAGAACCCTAAAAACGGTGAAATTGACTATTTGTTTGGCTACAATTTGAGTTATAGAACTCTCGCTCTTCAATATCGAAAATATAAATACGCATACCTGTTTAAAATGCGTGCGACACAAAATTGATTAGCGTTTGTGTCCCAATACACTCGTATTGTTCTGTGTTGTAAAATTCTGTAACTACCAATATTGGTTAATATTTGTCCAGCCATTTCGGCTTGAAGAAATTATTTTCTTTCACAATTTGCCTTTGGGTCAATAAATTATAAAGAAGTATGACCAGCAGATGGCGCCAGACTAGTATAGGGCTGTGGCCCATACAAAACAAAAACTGTCCTGCATCGCGCTATCAAGATTTTTCCTGCAATCATCACCCCCTTCATAGAAAACTGATCATCAAAACAAATCTAAAATTTTATAATATGTAGTGATAGTTTTCTCAGTCTGGGACATAGGCTACATATTCCAGTTATGTACCTTATATGTCAGAAAAGGACATAGGCTATGTCGAATTTCATTTCATTTAAATACAGAATAATTTTATATTAAATTACTTGACCGTCACTGGAAGCTTTATATTGAGATAGCATATCTGTTTCCGTCGAATTATCTCCAGTTTTCGTGCTTTATTTGACTTCCGTTTTCCGGCTCAGTGGCGACACCTGGCGGGACGCGCCAATTTTTTACAAAGTGTAAAGTGAGTCGCTGATTTTAGTTCATTGGCGTTAAGTTTCCCGTCGAAGCAACTTGTGCGCAGCATAGTCGATGACTTTGTATCTGCGACGGTTAAAAATTTAAATACGAATATCAAAGGTACTCATGTAAGTACTTAGATATAATTTTAATAGTACGTGGTCATTCCTTTTAACAGTTTTCTGTTCGGACCACTACTTATTTTATTATTTTTCCAGTTTTTGTGTCTACAGGTTATAAAATGACTGATAGTATTTGAACTCCGTTAAAATACAATCAGTTGAGGTTTATAGTACAGATTTAACGTAATTTATATTGCAGAAATGGATAATCTTGGCGATTCGACCGAGCCACAGGCTGGGCCAAGTGGGATGGCTCGAAAACGAGCCCGGAGCAGCAGTAGCAGTAGCAGCTCGTCAACCAGCAGCTCATCGAGCTCATCTTCGTCGAGCAATCGAAAACGATCACGCCGCCATCGGCATAAGAAATCTAAGCGATCCCGGCGTTCCAAGCACATGATGGATAAATTATTTAAGGAAATGGGTGAGCTCCGCAAACATATTACAGTTACATCTGCCAATGATAATGTTAATGATACAACTTACCAAGATAATGTGTCAATTTACTCAGAAGTCAGTGGAGAGCTTTATGAAAATAATGTTACTGACGAGACGTGTCCGAACGCTGAGGGTCAAGAGGCAACCTTGCCGTTTACCTTCGATATTGAAACTAAACTAAAGGAACCATCTGTTCCTAAGACTCCAGATAATTTTCTAAAATTGCTTCTGGACGTTCAGCGTTTGGGAAGTACTACTTGGTCTGAAGTAAGATATTCTGACACCCAAAAACTGTACAATCACACTCCAGGTTTCATAGACCTCGAAACAAACGAAGAGGTAAAAATATATGACACCTTACGTCATCTAGCTTATGCTGATAAATCATATGCAGCTATAACCTATTGCATACTAAAACAAAAGCAAGCAGTGCAAGATAGTGTTTGTAGCCTCCTGTCTTGGGCAAAAACCACAAATTTCACTTTTAACGAGCTAAATTCCAAAGTTGACAGTCTTTTTCAAAAAGGAGATTTGCAGAAGATCACATCTGATCTTTTACAATTAGTTTGCGGCCACCGCGCGGAAGCTATTGAAATGCGCCGTGAGGCCATTACGAGTCAGATTCGAGAACCATTGGTGAAGGCATCGGTAAATAAAATTCCCCCTTCAACGTCTCACATTTTTGATAGCGAACCTTTCACGTCAGCAATGGAAAAAGCAGGCGGTGTTCGTAAGGCTTTTTGGCCACTTAAAACGAATACCCAAGTCAAGCCCAATCAAGCCAACAATCGTCCCTCGCGGGGACAAGGCATTCGAAAACCTACAATTCCATCGCGTGGAATTCAGTGCAACTATAACACTGGCTACTTGCCCTTGTCTAATATGCATACGCAGGTTTGTAATAACTTACCCTCGCGGGGTGGATGTTATTGTCAAAATTGCCAACATACTAACTACCCGTATGTAACTCAACCCCAAAATAATCAAAACGCTTACCACCAACCCAGTGGAAGAGGTACATTTCAAAATCGAGGCTCGCGGCCCGATCGTGGAAGTAACAGGGGACGTGGCAGTGCCGCTAGGGGTTACAGAGGGAATCAAAAACGGCAAAAACAATGACTCGGACTTTCGAGCAGGTCGGTTAGTGCATTATTACGCACATTGGAAGAATATGGGGGCACCAGACATAATATTAAAGTTAATCCAAGGTTATCGCATACCATTTTTTCAAAGACCCC
Source organism: Apotomis turbidana (assembly GCA_905147355.2). Lineage (NCBI taxonomy): Eukaryota > Metazoa > Arthropoda > Insecta > Lepidoptera > Tortricidae > Apotomis > Apotomis turbidana. The sequence continues at coordinate 40,431,397 of LR990280.1, read as the reverse complement.
CACTTGTTTACCCAAATGTGAAAACAGGCTCCTTTCACACTCCTGTTTCAAAGGAGATGTCCAACATAATACAAAAAATGAAAGGTCAGGGCGTTTTAACGACGGCCCAAACCTCTCCAAGCTTCATCTCCCCTCTATTTCTTGTCCCAAAATCGGACGGCTCAGCTCGTCCCATATTCAACCTAAAAGCGTTAAACGACTATGTATTGACCGAACCATTCCACCTTATAAACATGCATCGAATACCCGACTTTCTTCAGCTCAACGATTGGATGTGCAAAGTCGATATATCCCAAGCGTACTTTCACGTGAAAGTAGCAGAGTCACACCGGCGATTCCTACGCCTTGTTTACAACAGCGAACTGCTGGAAATGACGTGTCTCCCATTTGGTTTAAGCACAGCACCGAAAACGTTTGCAATACTAACAAATTGGATAGCACAAACGTTACGACTACAATGGAATGTCAGAATTCTAGTATACCTGGACGATTTTTTGATAGTTCATCAAGATGCCCACATTCTTCGCAACCACGTCAATATCACTGTAGAGACCCTCCAGTATCTGGGCTGGATAGTAAATCTGGAAAAATCGGTTCTTTATCCTCAGAAAAGTATAATTTATTTAGGAATACTTTGGCGCACTTGGGACAATCTAAAATCCCTACCGAAAGAAAAAGTAATATTACTGAATCAAAAGCTCAATCAGATTCTCGAACAAGGCACGGTAACTCTAAAAAACGCACAAAGTATAGTAGGGTCTCTGAATTTCGCCAGCTTTGTTGTCCCGCGGGGACGACTCAATCATCGGCGTTTATTAATGTTTTTGAACTCTCTACCACGCCTATCGACAAAATCATTTCCGATTCCCCCAAACGTACTGACCGAACTGACATGGTGGATTCAAAATTGTCAGACATCAACACCCTTGCATTACCCTCCTCCCACCAATTTTCTAACGACAGATGCCTCAGACCTAGCCTGGGGGGCACAGTTGAACGATCTGGCTCTCTCAGGCTCCTGGTCGCGAGAAGAACAGGACCTTCATTGCAATCAAAAGGAGATGCTAGCCATTCTCCACGTCCTTCAAGGTCACGCCCACTTATTACATCACAGCTCGATCCTGATTCAATGCGACAACAGGACGGCTGTAGCTCATCTGAGGAAAGAAGGAGGGTCGAAATCACTAGCCCTAGTGAACATATCTCATCAGATTTTGGATCTCCTAGATCAAAATCAAATACACTTCAGCATACACTATCTCCCCGGCAAGTACAACTGTCAAGCCGACCACTTGTCGCGTCACCGTCAACCCCCAGAGTGGCATTTACTGCCGGCTTGCCTGGAGATAGTGTTTGCGAAGTGGGGAACTCCAGTAGTAGATCTGTTCGCCTCAGCAACAGCTCATGTAGTTCACAATTATGTGTCTCGAGACCTGAGGGACTCACAAGCCCTATACCACGATGCGTTCAGCGTTCAGTGGAATTACCCACTCGCGTGGGTATTCCCGCCTCCATTTCTAGTCCCTCGAGTCCTGGCTCATCTAAATCAGTCGACTGGGATATTTCTAATAGTAGTGCCTCGTTGGGAGAAGGTATTCTGGCGTCCGGATCTCAAGGCCCGGGCACTAGGAGCCCCATTGACCCTGAGGAACCTACACAGGAACCTAGTCGACACGTCGACAGGACTACCACCCCCGAAAGTCGAGAACATCATCCTCGAAGTTTGGAAATGTGGGGGTGGTCCCAGGCCATAGAATCCTGGAGCACTGAACAACAATTGTTGCTCAAGAATTCTTGGAGAAATTCAACCTTAAGGACTTATAAGACAGCTTGGCAACGTTGGATTTCTTGGTCAAGTACAAAAAATATAAATCCGAAAAATCCAACAGGAGCACAATTAGCGCAATTTTTATCAGATTTATATTTAATTAATAAACTGTCATACAATACTATACTTTTACACAAGTCCGTGGTTTCTACATTGTGTAACACTGAAACATCAAGTAGTTTGAGCTCACACGTTCTAGTAAAACATATTTTAAAGTCCATATCCCTGAAGTGCCCTAAAAATGCAAAACCCGCCGTTTGGGATGTCAGTGACTTGATCACCTTTATAAGTAACTATATAATAGACATTGACAATGTTTTCCAAGTTTCGCGCCATACGGCAACTTTATTATTACTCTGTTCTGGTAGACGGATACATGATCTGACCTTGCTTACAATAGATCCGGATCATTGTATAAAATCCGATGAAAGTATAATATTTTGGCCCCAATTCGGCTCAAAAACGGACAATAGTAGACATAGACAGTCCGGTTGGAAATTATTAGTTAATACTAGTAATCGAAATTTGAACCCTTTATTCTGGATAGAACGAACTATAACACTGTTAAATGAAAGACGCAACTCTGCAAAATCGTTTAATTTGTTTATTACAATCAGAGGTAAACCGCAATCGGCTTCACGCACAGTTCTAGCAAACTGGGTAAAGACATTGTTTAAAGAAGCAGGCATCGCCGCTGCTCCAGGTAGCACTCGATCAGCTGTAGCATCTAAAAGCTGGTTGGAAAATAATTCTCTCGATGAAATCATGGCTCGTGGAAATTGGCGATCAGCTAATACCTTCCAACAATTTTATAGGCGAGAAGTAGCAATTAGTAATAATTCTACTAATGTCACACAATTGTTTGATCCTGTATGATTATCATTAGCACACTAGTTTGTAAGGTTTAGTTGATTATGTAAACGCTATGTTTATATGTAAATATGGTTTTTCTGACAAATCTAGGTCAAAATACCAATATCACAGAATTGTTTGTATCTGTATGATGTACATATCAAAATACTAGTTTGTAAGGCTTACCTACTTTCACATAAACACAAAGTTGATAACTAGGTAGGTAGTTACATTGTTGTATGAAATCTAGGTCAAAAGACCACAAAGTTATTGAAGTGTATTAATTGCTGTAAATTTGAAAAATAAATATACATATTAAACTTAGTGTTTTTCCGTTTTATTTAACTAATAATAATTATCACATTGACGTTACTAGTGGCGACACCAGGCGATAACAAACAGGTCTCAATATAAAGCTTCCAGTGACGGTCAAGTAATTTAATAGCCGCGTTTTACCTGAAATAAAACGCATATTAAAATACTTACCTCACTGGAAGCTTTCGTTTCATTCCTGCCTGGTGAAATTGAGCCAATGAACTAAAATCAGCGACTCACTTTACACTTTGTAAAAAATTGGCGCGTCCCGCCAGGTGTCGCCACTGAGCCGGAAAACGGAAGTCAAATAAAGCACGAAAACTGGAGATAATTCGACGGAAACAGATATGCTATCTCAATATAAAGCTTCCAGTGAGGTAAGTATTTTAATATGCGTTTTATTTCAGGTAAAACGCGGCTATTAAAACTAAAAAGTGGCATTGCGGGACCAATGGGACCATACTTCCATCTCTAAATTACCTGATAGTTAATTCAATGAACTGTGATTTGCGAATCAATAACTGGTTCGTTTCTGCATAGATGTTGATTTACAACAACCAGTCGTGTGGTCCTCCGCCAATAGGTGTTATAAAATTACGAGTATATTATAATCTGCCGATGTTTATGCTATTCGTACCTAATTATGAATTCAGAATCAGACATTTAACTTTATAATCAACCGTTGATATGCATAATAAACACGATATTTTGTGTTCAGCGCGCTAACCAATGTTTCGAACTCATTTGTTAACGCTTGTTAACGCGGGTAATGTGAACCTAACGCCACTTCAAATTTATTGCTTACCCGTGTTATTATAATCCAGAAGGGTAGGAAGGTACGAGAATAAAAACCTAAAATGATAATATAACTTGTGAATAGTCTCTACGATTTCTACAAGAAAATGTGTAATATATTAATAAAAGGGAAGTTATTTGCGGTCGACCCTTACAAATATTTTCATAAACGATTTTATTTCCTATCGTTCTCCCAAGGTTGAATTCTCTCGCAACTTAGTGGGTAGGTGCAACGAAGGAATGTGCCAAGGGTACGAAGGCTGCGAATTTATGGAAATAGATAAATGCCTCGGCTTTGATCTTAATTAAAGCTTGGCGTTCCTTGTCACGCACGACTCTTGCTTAGTTTCCACCAGAATTACATGTTATTTGGTTTACTTAAGTCGAGATAACTAATATCATGTATTCCACAAATTCACAAATACATGGGACGGGACATTTATTATATAAATAAGATATGACCCTAAACAGAGCCATAAAGGCCAGGGTTCAGTCAACAGGATATTTAAAAAATAACATTATCAGTCCACTCTAAATATACACGATGATTTTTAATCGGTGATCAGGTACCAACTTTTCTAACTCGGTAATTGATGGCGGTCACGTTGAAGTCGTAATTACATGAAAACAAACTTTAATTTTTTGTATGATAATTTTTATTTTGAAACCAATTTTGTCTTAAATTCCTTGTCACCGAACTAATCTGTATCGGTGTGCTTACTAACCTCTTTAATAATTTAATGGGAATGACAATTTATGAGTAATAACTTGTCATTGTCATTAATTGTCATTACATTACATAAACAAAGTCATACAAAATTTCGTAAAATTTCCCGCCAAAGCGATGACACTTGACGTACTTCAATAATTTATGTAGGATGACCATGTATCTAGTGGTTATTAGTTTTAATTATGTTTTAACTTTTAATTAATTTAACAGTGAGGTAATTGCACGGGACCTCGCGTATTAAGTTAAATTTTAGCTAAATATTAATATTCTTCTACTCCTGATGACCGATTAAAAATCATCGTATATACGAGCTTAATTCCGATACAGAGCAATGAGTTTAATCAATACTTAAGATATTTTTAATAGCGCATTCTGATTCGTTTATTGATTGTCATAGGATCAACACGAATGTATCCTGATTGATACATTTGTCTAAAAAATAATCGGCAATTATGATTGTACGGTAGTGCTAAATATAAACCTATTAACTATTGCCTTATTTGAAGTATACTTACATACGACACAAAAATCAAGTAACTCTAAATAGGTACATAAGATTTACGTCATAATAGTCCATTCAAGTTTAAACTACTAAAGTAACATAGCCTCTGGAATCACAGCAGAACTCGGCCGCGTGTTACTACGAATCAAATTGCTCGTTTGAGCTCGTGCATGATTGTTTCTCAGCAAAAAGTCCAAACACTCGTTACAGCGGGCTCGCCGCTAAAGCGAACGGCAACTGCGCAATTAAAATTATTTATTTTAGTTAAAGATAAAATGAGCTGTGACGTGGTAAGCAAGTCACACATGGCCTCGAGCGCAGGCGCACGCAGTCTCGTGGGAATCTCCGCAGACGTGTCCGACTGCGAAACGCCGTAACATAGGCCAGACCATGGCGCACTGGGCCCGATGATCTGTGCTTCTGTACACAGGTTTAATAACTCATATATCTTGTTCGCTTGGGATTGTACCATCAATTGTACCTAGTCATTGTTATCAGTAAAGTAGGAAACGTCTACAAAATCGAATAATAAAGAAAAAGGGTGCCGAGAAACCTCGGAATAGAAGAATTACAAGTCACGTGAACTTGTCTAAATTATGCGGCATTTGGTACACAAATTTGTGCTGCCGCCACACCACTGAGGGTGGCTCTTATATTAAACTTCATTAATACATTGAATTGAAATCACAATAAGTTATCAACATAATTTATTTTGTACTCTAAACATTAATAAGTTTCTGTCAAAAATTTAATTTTATTGACAAGCTTTTATATCCGACTGTACTTTTCTTTCGATATCAATCAAATGCTCACTGAGACGAGTCTAAAGAGCCCAAGCTCGGTAGGATTGTTTTTTCTATTATAGAGTTCCTATGGCCACCTTCCGGCTCCATCATCAGATCAGCCCCATGGTACCATATAATTGTATTGTCATCAAAGTTAAGTAAGTATGCAAAATTTCAGCTCAATCGGTTGACGATATCTGCTTCAAAATTACACCCGAACAAACATACTTTACATACATACAATACTATGCAAGTTAAATAAAAGCTTGTAAAAATAAATCATATTTGTATTTCAAGTTGTATATTGTATGTTTATTCCCCAATGCCAGCAATGTTCGAAGTTCTGTTTTTCAGGTTTTCAGGCACAAAGGTTGAATTCAACAAAGTTCGAATAGCAGCTTTGTGTAATGAAATAATGGTTTGCTTATTCAGGCTTCTCGACCCTGCCTTTTAACATAAAACTAAGCAAATACATAAATGTGCAATCTACGCCGTAGATTCCGCCGAACCCTTTTCTTACGTCAGATAATGCAAACACATCATGTACAGACATAAACAAAGATCTAGAATGTTTTGGTTGGCTTAACCCTAGCCAATGAGTCATGACAATTCATAGAATTCTAGACTATGAAGACTAGAACAGGAGGGGCACTATCTAATATTATGAGAGAATATTTGTTCAGCGGAAAGCAGTAAATAATAGTTCCAATGGCGTCTACAGTAGGTGACTAAAGCGCTAGAGTAGGAAAAACTATGACTTATGTATAGCTCAACACTATATAGGTATCACCGTAAGATTATGAACACCGTTAGTTTAATAATCAAATTCGCGCGCGCGAGATCATAAAGTTCCGATGAATTGTTTCGATACTTTATAATCTATCGACGTCAAACCGTCAAATTGTGAACTTACGGTAGTAATTGTAATTCTATGGTAAATTTACTTTGCCACTTTTTTACGTTATAGATATTGTAAGCGTGTGATGCGGTTCACAATTTATCGATATAAACTCACGCGTTAGATTATAAACTAACGGCGTTTACAATCTTACGGCGACATATAGGTAGGTATATATATATAGGGAACAGGACTAAATATTCCGCAAATTTCAAGTACTTTTCGCATAATAAACCAAAGCTATCCACAGTGATGAAAGTCAAGTTATTTTAAGACGATTCATTTAATTTGTTTAAGAAGAAAAACGAAGGACTGAGTTCATATGATATATCGCTACTGATTTTTTTAATGCATAAACCTAAACAACGAATGCACAATATTGCCATTATGAAAGCTGTTTTTAGCGCCACGATCCCAGGGTAAAACCGCAACTTGTTATGCTATATTATGTAACGTAACTACGATTTACTACACACTACACAGTAGTGCCACCAATTTAACGCCTTTCCACTCGACATTCTAGACACTGCAAATAGATAACAACCTACTGTCGATAGATGGAAATCTGTTAATGTATGATAAGTAAAACAGCGAATTATATGCAACTACTTGCATATGCACATTTAAGGTGTTATTGCTTATTTTCGGCCAATTTACCTAATTTTTTATGTAAGCACTTACACTACAGCCCCAGATGACGAAGAATAGTAGATTGTACAACAAGTGCATAGAACGCACCATTTTACACACGAGTTGCACACTCTACTTTTCACTTCGATTGCGAGGAAATGAAACTAGATCATGTAAATATTATTATACTTAAAAACAAATTTAAATAAATTTTATAGTTACATTAGAGAAATAAGAAATATTTAACTTAATAGTTTTTCATGGCATATTTGAACATTTATTTATTTATTCTTTTGTTCATTTTTAAAACATTTTGTTTTTTATATAAATGATTAGTTATAGTTGTATGTTAAATCGACTTACCGAAATAAAAATAAATTTAAAAAGTAATAATTGATAATATAAATTTTAAGTTTTTCCAAGAAGTTTTATGTACTTTGGCTGTTGGTATCCTTGCCTTGGTCTTAGAATATTAACGAAACGAAAAAAAAACATAGATTCTATGAAGTTTTTAGTTTTTCTTTATCTTTTTATTAAGGAACTTTTATCATTGGTATTCTTATGTCTGCTAAACCCGTTCCAGACCTTCCGATGCGATCCAATTTATCGGAAGAAATCGGATAATGTGTAGTGTATTAGAAAATTGGATCGGATCGGAAGGTCTGGAACGGGTTTAAGTTTTAAGTTGTTCGCGTGGCTGTTGGAGCGATCGCCTTGGTCTTCGACGACGATTTTACTTTATGCTCTAGAGTGTAGAGCATAAAAAGCGATTTTATGTCGTCTACGCATAGCATAAAGTCGAACTTTTAGAGCATGAGAAGTGAAAAAGTAATTTTCACCTCACTCGCTCGGAAACCTCCCTTCATAGGGCGAAATCTGCGTGCAAAAGTCTATTTTATCCGCTAGCGTGCAAAAGTCATTTGAATTTCGAACACGACGATTTTGATTCTCTGTGGTGCAAGAAACTTTTTTTATATTTAAGACTCCTTCAACGCGTGACTGATTTATCAGTCGATAAATCTTCGAATAACTCAACGCACGCTATAAAGGGCGATCTGGTCAGGCCGGCTAAAATCATATGTACGTTTGAATACTTCTTTTAAAAAAAAATACACCTAGAATATCACGTCCAGGAACCTGGTTCGTGGTTACAGATTTTTAAGTTTTTATTTTTCTACACTATTTTATGTTGAATATGTTTATATATATATTAATAGTAAGTATTTCAGTTTCATTTACATATTTTGACTGGTAAATATATTAAATACAATACAAATTTTAATACTTATTTGTTATCAAAGTTGGAACATAAGAGTGTAATTTCTGAACACACCCGAGAAATAAAATAATAACTAGGTCGATGCAGTCAGCCACCGGCTAAGCTTGCACCATAGATTGGAGCGGAGTTTTTTTTTTCGAAATTTTCTCTTCGTCACGACCTAGCGAAATTTAATTTTTGCATTTTAAAACCAAAATTTCTAAAATCGGTTGAGAACTCGCTGAGATCTGCGCATTGTTACAAAGTCCATTAGAGTCGATCCATGGGAGCTTCGCTCCAATTAAAAAGTTGGAAGTTTTCACAATTCACGTAAACAACGTAAATTTGTTCTGTGGAGAATACATACATACATGTCGTCTTCCTTTATAGAAATATCGACAACAAGAAAGTTAAGCCCAATTTGGAGTATTTATTAAAACGAAAAAGGATTTGTTATAAATATTTGGAGACGATAAGTAATTTACCGAAACTATTGGCGTTTTTAAAGAAGATAAAGCCGAAATAATCTTGTTCGGATCCCATCGTCCAATAACTTCCAAAGCTATGGAAGTTATGGAAAATACTTCCGAGTGGCCAACTTTTCCCACATTCATAACGAATGTGTCAAGTAGTTTCAAATACAAATATAATATAATATATCAGTGCTTAAAAAAAACTCAACGATAAAATTAGGTACACGACGATAATACAAATTACGGCCATATTACTTTTAATGTTTAATATGTGCTTCTCTCGTATTTATTTGGTTTGGATTTGAGTGTGTTATGTTTTAAATTTGATGTGTTAAATAGAAGGCAAAATTAAATATGATTATTTTTATGTTTTAAGTGTTTTTCTTGAATCTTGCATTTTCCTCGCTGTAGTGAGGTGAAAAGTTGTGTGTTCCGCATGGCTGCAAAATTATTTAGCTTCTCGTGTCTTGAAACCCTCGTTCGCTCAGCTTTCAATTTCAACACTCGCGCCAAATAACAACTTTGCAGCCTTGCATAACAAATAACTATTTCTGCTTTTTAAATTGGTTTCGACAGACAAAATATCGTTCATTATTTCAGAAGAAAACATCGGAAAATAGGAGGTTCTTTGACAGAGCATGCGAAGGAACTAAAAAGTTTTCGTATGTCCGTATCCGTATATCTGCTTGTCCGCATGTCCAGTTGTGTGGATTGCCGGTTATTCCCGCCTACAGATCGCATTTCTCAACCGGCTCTTGTGAAATTGTGTGAGACATGGTGGCCAATCCAAATGGGTTAGTAGAGAGAAGTCAGGAGCTATTAAGAGATAGGGAAATCTAGAATTGTGTTACAATCTCAAAAAAACCTCACAGGATCCTCACAGGCAAGGCAGTGACATGCGATTACTTACCTACAGAATTTAGACCAAATTCGATTCCCGGTTATGTATACGAGCAAAAAGTTATGTATATGCCATTTTTATTCAATAATAAGTATATCTAAAACCGACGCCATGGTTCCTAAAACAGATTTCGCTATCTCTCATAATTTCTGACTTCTCCATAGATCGCCCTGGATATTTATTTGCTTAATGAATTGAATGAAAATTATTGTTTTGAATTCCCGAAAGTTCTTTTATTTAAAAATCAAAAGAATACTTACATAGAAAACAGGTGTTTTAACATTGCATAATTTCACCATGATAGTGCCTATTTCAGCCTTTTTAAATGCATTTGCGTGCATATTAAGGCGTTTAGTTAGTGCATATAATCCGAAGTTTTAATGATGAATGTAGTACGTGTGTAATTTTTAAGTGATGTGTGCATCTTATCTGACGGCTTTTATGCATTATGTTATGTTATTTATGTTTCTTGACTTGAGCCATCTTATCAAAACTTCCGCAAGCGCTGTGTTGGTAGCTTCAGAAACTAGGTGCATTTCCCGCGATCAATATGTACATCGTCTTAGATTGGATTAGTAATGATATATAAACAGTAAAGTCTCCTTTTGATTTTTTATTGCCTTTTCGATTAAAAACGGTTTTATATAATTTAACATGGTAGCAGAGCGAAAGATATTTAAAGAGCTTAAACTGCATAACTGTGGCTTATTTAAAAGTGTACATCGATCGGAAAATTTGAATAATGAGTTCTAATATAAATATAGATTGCGCATTTAAAATGCAGCGCATCTGGCAGATGTGGTAAGATACGGTTTCCACGCTCGTGCGGATCACTACGCTAGACCTTAATCCGGTAAAGTAAAAAAGCCAGAGCCATCAAGTTCATACCACAAACATGAAACACGAGGAAACCGTGCACAAGGTCATGAAGTGCGTGTGTGTGCGTCTCTGTCAAGCGAGATGTGGACAGAGTCACACCGTCTGTAGGTAAAGACTGAGATGGGGCAAAGGAGGATCGATTACAGTTGTTGACGCTCTATAAATCGGATCCTGTCTGAAAAAATAAAACTAGTAACTGTGGGGACGAAACAAAAACATAAAAACGACGTCCCAAGTGTATTACAATGAGCACAAACAAAATATGTACCACAAGTTAGAGCAAAAACACCGGGCACACTAATACTTGGAATCTACATATATTACACAATACCAAGAAAATGTAGGATTGATGGCTACCATAAATATACCCCGAAGAAGGTATGACGAATGGTATCTTCATATTAACTGCAATCCAATGTTATTGGTATATTCTTGATACGGCATCGGAATTCTGCTTCTTGAATACTTATAAAAAAGCTTTTCCCCGCTCTCTATAAGGGTAACTGCTCGATCAACAAGTTCGGAACTGGGCATCTTGCAAACATGCCGTTTGTAGTCACGACCAGGATAAAATGCAGTATCGTGGCATATGTAACTATGTACCTAAGCTTCACGAATATATATATTTCCTAATTATTGGGAAGCAAATTAATCTGAAATTCATAATATTTTGTAATAAGGCATTAGTTACAAAAGCGGAGTGTTGCAACTCTGGTAAAAGGCTCGTCTGAGTTTGTTGTCCTTTACTTAGGTATATCTCGTTTATCAGTAGGATTGGATAGATAGAATCAATGCCTCATAATAAACAATGTGAAGTATAATATAAGCCAGAATAATAAGTTAAAAAAAGGTACAAAGTCTCTGTTATTTAAATGCCAGAAAATGATTGCTTACAGTGATATCATTGGATAGGTCACCCTCGGACGATATTGCGAAGGAGGGAAAGGCTGCTCAGAGGAAACCATTCAAGGCCTCGAACCGGCGCATTTGATATCTGGTTGTACGAATTCTTCCCTTGAATATTATAATGGACACCACAGACTAAGGGCAAACTGTTACAAGCGGTCGTAATGGTACGTCGAGTACTTTAAATTTTAAGGAGAATCAGATATTTACATTCGTTTGGGGTTTCAAGACTGGGAGCTGCGACGTTGTTAACAATCGGTTCGTTTTTACAAGCTTTTATTTGACTTGCATTGTATGTATGTAAGTATGTTTGTTCGGGTGGAATCTTGCAACTCAATTTTGAAGCAGATATCGTCAACCGATTGAGCTGAAATTTTGCATACTTACATCACTTTGATGACAATACAATAATATGGTACCATGGGGCTGATCTGATGATGGAACCGGAAGGTGGACATAGGAACTCTATAATAGAAAAAGCAATCCTACCAAGTTCGGGCTCTTTAGAATCGTCTCAGTGAGCATTTGATGGATATCCAAAGAAAAGTACAGTCGGCTATAAAAGCTTGTCACTAAAATGAAATTTTGACAGAAACTTTTATAATGTAAAGGCGACCTGCTCTAGCTATCATTCTGTTTTGATGAAACGTGATGTGCTTTTTTAACTAACTGCAAAAAAGAGGTTCTATGTTTCACTGTATGTCAGTTTTTTTCGATATATCACAATAGTCGATTTCAAACTTGACACCAATTTGTTCTATTATAATGGCGTTTATGGTATAGAATTCCATTTGGTACCCATTCCATTTTGTATGGCTAACAAAAGGTTTCTGATTATTAAAAGTAATTAGAAAAACAAAGTTATATAACTCCAGTTTTATTGCTATCCCACTATTTGTTCACCTGTTATTGTTTTTATGCGATAAATAAAATTGAAAATCTGCCAGTTGCATGGACTGGTGTAGGGAACTAAGTACTGAGTTACTGAAGTGATTGAATTAGTTAATCAGGTAAGACCCGGAACCCGAGCGGATGGACCATGCCAGGTGAGGCGAACAGGGCTTTTCCATTATCCCATTACTAAGCCCGGCCGATTGACGGATCGCTCTCACGCCAAGTTTTTGCTCCTGTAACCCTAATTGTCCTCAGACCAGTCAGCTTGGAAAGAAGCTCACTAGAGCCTATTGTGATAAAACTACATATGTTTTTCTGATGAAAATAGACTAGATTGGTGTACGTGACGTGTCGACTACTTAGCTGAGGGCGTTGTTAAAAATTGGGCAAGTGCGAGTCCGACTCGCGCATGAAGGGTTCCGTACCGTAATCAATAACAAGTTTGTTGTATCCCCACATAATTTTTTTTTTTATTTGTTGTTATAGCGGCAATAGAAATACATGATCTGTGAAAAATTCAACTGTCTACGGTCTACGGTGTTAACCGTTACGGTGATAACCGTTCTTGAGATACAGATACAGCCTGGTGACAGACGAACGAACGGACGGACGGACAGCGAAGTCTCAGTAATAGGGTCCCGTTTTTACCCTTTGGGTACGGAACCCTAAAAATGGATCCTCTTAAAAGATGTCAGATCGCACTTGCGTGCGTATGTATATACATACCATTTGAAACTGCTCCCAGAGTATGCCTAGGAATTTCATGATCTGCCTAAACGTCACTGGTGGGTGTTACTTAGCCAGATCATGAAATGGCGGCCTTTCATGATATGCCTAGGAATTTAATGATCTGCCTAAACGTCATTTGGCAAATCGTTAACGTTATGTTTTAAACGATATGGCGGATGTCATTTAGCCAAATCATGAAATGGCGGCGTTTCACGATATGTCTAGGAATTTCGTGATCTGTCGGATTTTACGATCGGCCGCCGACATATGCATGCGTACGTCACTCTTGCTGTGCGAAGTCTCCTATGAGATGCGCACACAACGCTGGTTACATGCGAGCTCACTAACGATTTAGCCGACATCACCTTTTGGGCTGTCGCAAGTGTCGCAACCATTACAGTCACCCCGTGACGACACACCATCCGTCAATGAAAGGTTAAAATATTAAAAATACTATAACGAAGGAGCATCCATGGTCATCGTCTGATAGTTCTGACTATTCTGTGAAGGTGTGTCCAATAGGTTTTCATTGTTGAGTCTAGATTATTTTTGGGTGCGAAGGAGCGATGGTGAGGAGTTGATGGCTCATAACATAACTCATTAACAGCATTGTGGTGGTAGTGGTCGTAAGTTATATCATTTAACTATAACGGTGGACAGTGAGGAATCCAAAAGATTCAAACAGCGTATCCTCGACATATTTAAAGTTAAAAATGTCATATAAAGTTGTCCAATAAGTGTTTCTACTTCAGTTTATTTAAAATGTAAACGTCGAGGAAACGGAATTATTCGAAAAAAGAATACGAGAATTGAGTGTTCTGTCAAATACTTTGTGGGAAACAAAATTATTATTATGAACGTACCAACTGTAAGTAAAACTAAATGACACCGTATTGTTTTGTAAATTGAGGTAACTGGGAACTTGTGTTCTACTTACTTGGATATTTTTTATAATTGTACGTTAAATTTATATATAACGGACAAGTCAAAACTTATTGAGTGACCTACGTATACGTGTATATACACGTCGTGACATCGCAAAATACCTAGCTTATATAAATTTTGCTCTATCAGGTAAAGTATATATAAAAAAATATAGCGCATTAATTTCGAACTCTCTGGCTCCAGCAATGTCAAAGACACTGTCATAAACATAAAGGATTATAGGTGAACCCGAGCTACAAAGCCAGAATTGTCGAACTATCGACAAACTACTAACCTGGTTATAACCTAATCTGAACGATGGGGCCAAATACTGGAACTTATGCAGTGACGGCGGAAACTTTTTACGACCAGGACACGTTGTGCATTATGGTACCTGTCTCTACGAATTATAATATGTACCTATGGAAATGGATTAAGGTTTGCTATATTCTTTTCAGGACACTGCTCGAAAATGTGGTCATAGATTTCCTGAAGCCCAGTACACAAAACTGCTTAATATGTGTCCATTTGTAAACTGTATAGCACAACACGACAACAATGTAGCACGTTACGGTAACAGTTCGTATATTTCATAGTAGGATAAGACTTTAGAAAATATTTCAGAGTAATTTTCTCGGCGAACCAATCAAAACGAATCGTCTGCTGCATGTCAAATGAAATTTACTCGTTTGTCTATTGCTTGTTTTCCAGCCTCTACAACAAAGCCTAAAAGAAGCGAAATGAGAATCTAAGAGAGCATTAATTTAAATCTAAATCAAATCGTTAATTAATTTAAATCGTTTATGCAGTCGCGGAGAAATGTATAGATACGGGTAGCCCGAATTTTTATTGTGCGGGGAATTGTAGGTATTTCCACGCTTGTATCAAAATACTACTTCCGGAAAAAAAACATAATATATACACGATGATTTTTAATCGGTGATCAGGAGTAGAAAATTATTAATATCCAGCTAAAATTAAACTTAATAGGCGAGGTCTTACGCAATTACCTCAATGTTTAATCAATTAAAAGTTGAAACATAATTAAAACGAATAACCACTAGATACATGGTCATTCTACATAAATTATTTAAGTACGATACACCTACGTCAAGTGTCATCGCTTTGGCGGGAAATTTTACGAAATTTTCTACGACTTTGTATAGGTAATGACAATGACAATGACAAGTTATTACTCATAAATACGTCATTGCCATTAAATTATTAAAAAGGTTGTAAGCTTACAGATACAGATTAGTTGGGTGACAAGGAATTTAAGACAAAATTGGTTTCAAAATAAAAATTATCATAGAAAAATAAAAGCTTGTTTTCATGTTATTACGACTTCAACATGACCGTCATCAATTACTGAGTTAGAAAAGTTGGTACATGATCACCGATTAAAAATCATCGTGTATATATACAATTTTGTCTTAAATTCCATGTCACCCTACTAATCTGTATCCGTGAGCTAGCAACCTCCTTAATAATTTAATGGCAATAACAATTTTATGATTAAATAACTTGTCATTACATAAACAAAGTCGTAGAAAATTTCGTCGAATTTCCCGCCAAACCCATGCCAAACCGATGGCACTTGACGTAGGTATCGTAGGAACTTCAATAATTTATGTAGGATGACCATGTCTAATGCTTATTAGTTTTAATTACGTTTTAACTTTTAATTTATTAAACAGTGAGGTGATTGCGTGAGCCCTCACCTGTTAAGTTTAATTTTAGCTGGATATTAATATTTGTCTACTCCTGATCACCGATTAAGAATCATCGTGTATATGTCGGCGGCCGATCGTAAAATCCTGCCGGATTTTCACGATATGCCCGGTATAGAGCTTATCGACGAATGCGTTGCTCTAATCGATCTGCCCAGGCATATCATGATATGCCTGGTCAACTTTTAGTCAAATCATGAAATGCCGGCCTTTCATGATATGCCTAGGAATTTCATGATCTGCCTAATCGTCCTTGGGCAAATCGTTAAACGTTATGTCTTGAACGATATGGCGGATGTCATTTGATTATGACAGTCAGTTAGTCGAGGTCCATATTATGGTTTATTTTTTAGTACAGTAGATATTTCGTGGATCGTGTTTGTGCCTTTTAATTTCTTTTAATTAGTTTCTGAATATAAATGCTCTATTTAAATGTATTTTAAGCTAAAATGCATAATTTACTTCATAATAAATCAATGGAAATCCTTGGAGCTGTAAGTATTCCGAAGAAAAAAATACCGTTGTATTTTAGAACTCTGAAGTATGCGCTGGATATGTAGCTAACTGTAATAAGAACTTTTAGAGAGAGCACAATGTAATGAAATGAGACAAATAAACTTACGATTTACTTTTTTTAAGAACGTGCCGAAGAATGTGGAGATGGAAATGGAGAATAAAGTACCTAATGAAGTGAAAACTCTCTAATCCATTATGTCATAACGCTGCGGCACCAAGTTATTTTTTTTAGACAAACCCACACTTAGTATTTGAGATCTCTATACTATAATGAAGTAGAAGATGCTTCATCCGCATAAATCTTCTTTCTTTTTTGACGACGCGTTTGGCTCGGTTGGTAGACACCTGCCTACTGAGTCGGCGGTCCCGGGTTCGAATCCCGGCCGGGGCAAATATTTGTGCAAATATTTGTTCTTGGGTCATGGATGTTATCTATGTATGTATTTATATATTTTGTATATCGTCGTCTAGTGAATTATTTTATTTTTTTTATTTTTATTTATTTATTTTCCTTAACAATTTACATCGTGTTGGAAATAATACTTAAGTAACTAACACACAAAAATCAAAATAAAAATGTCAATAATTTCACAGCATTAATTATAAGAAATTTAACTACAGAAATTGAACATACAATAGCCTTCACTAATTACATAGCTAATACTTAATTTAAACAAAACTTTACAAACAACAAATAAATAGATTAATTGTGGAGCTGCTCAAGTTCAAGCCATTTTCGAATCACTATCATTAATAAATTCACCTACATCATAATACGCCTTTTTTAACAAATAGTCCCTAAGCCGGCGCTTGAAAATATTTACATTATTTATCACCTTCAGTTCATTAGGCAAACTAGTACCCATAGTACAAGCTTTGCTTAGTATGGTACTAGGTCGATTTGTGTAAGATTGTCCCTTCATATTTATTTATTTTATCGTAGTCGAGTAAGTTACCATCTTTATAACTAACACTATATTCATTTTTCTTTATCTTGGTTTAGCCGGAATGTTTTTTTTTTTATTGTCATTTAACAAATCGGCTGAAGGGATCTTTGCCTTTGAAACTTAATAAAAAAAGTGTGTGTGTCAGCTCCGACGCACGACTGGAGTTTATTCTTCAGGCCAGGCGCGCACCACGATTTTTTTTAGTCGCGCGATAATTTTGTCGCAGAAATAAGCGTACTTATGGGTTTATGAAAATCGTGGTGCGCGCACTCTCATAATAAATAAACCGATATCTTGCATTTCTGCGACAAAATTATCGCGCGACTAAAATCGTGGTGCGCGCCTGGCCTTAAGAACGATTATAAAATATATAGGTACTCAATACGTTTATTGCACATAATGGTTATACAGGAAGTGGAAGTAAATAGTTTAAGTATCACATTATGTACCCTGTTGGGCGCTGCAAACAAGAACGAGAAGGTAGGCACTTACATAATATTAATATACGAGTATAATATACAGCAAAACTTATAATAATGTTACATATTTTTTTTACCCATAGGCCTATCTTCTGAATATTCGTTCAAGGAGTAGTACGTTTTCGAAACTAATGATTGTTTAAGTTTGTGAACGAAAACTGCATCTTTTTCTCTTTTTACTTCGAACTTCGTATCGTGCCGTCCCTTTCACTCTCCTGTTATACACCGTATGACTGAAAGGGACGGCACGCGGTGGCGGTCAGTTGTAATGTATGACTATCCTAACATTCCCTCAGACACACGCGGCCTGAATTGTCATAGTGACAGCAGGTCGCCACCGCAGGCAGTGCAGGCTGTAAGCCATAAAGTCTCGACAAAAAAAACTGATGGCTGTCAACTGTCAACCTATTATTTTAATTTACGTCAACAAACGGCCAGTACACGCAGCTGATGAAGTTTTCTTCTGAGAGTAGGAAGTAGAACGTTATCGTACGCGGCCGTAATGTCAAGGAAGGCAGCCACTACCGAATCATTGTTAGAAAAAGCCAGACGAATATCAGTAGTAAAAATACCTAGGCTATCATTACAACTTCTGCCCTTTCTAAAACCGTACTGTGACTTGGCTAGTAAACCCTTACTCTCTACAAACCATTCCATGCGATTCTTAACCAGGTGCTCCAAAATCTTTAGAAGAATCGAGGACAGAGCAATAGGGCGATACGAACGCGGATCCGACGGATCTTTATCAGGTTTAAGCAACTTTGTTATACGTTTACTGTCCCAACGCTGTATAGTGTTTAGGGGAAATGATAAAACTATTTCTCCATCTAGAGTAATCTGGAAAGGGTTACCTCAGGGTTCGGTCCTTAGCCCACTTTTATTTAATATTTACACCTTCGATTTAGAATTAAGTAGTGGGTCCTGTAACTTTCTTCAATATGCTGATGACATCTTGATTTATTCTTGTAAGTCGGTTATCGAAAATGCGGCGGCTTCAGTTTCTAAGTCCTTATTTTCTATCAACAAATGGCTTCAAGAGCACGGTTTGCAATTATCTCCATTGAAAAGTAGCGTTGTTGTCTTTACTAGGAAAAGAATTATCCCGGCCATTCAGGTATCAGTTAACGGCAACTGTATTCCTTTGAAGCCTCATTTCAAATTTTTAGGACTAGTACTCGACTCCAAACTTTCTGGTTTGCCGCATTTCGAATATATTACCTCAAAATGCGAGCGTAATCTAAATATTTTACGGTGCTTGTCGGGTGTATGGTGGGGTGCTCATCCTTTCTCACTTAAATTGTTATATAATGCAGTCATTAGAAGCGTTCTGGACTATGGCACTTTTCTTCTAGAACCAGCGAGCAAAGCGGGTCTACGGAGTCTTGACCTTATACAATCGAAGGCTCTTCGTTTAGTGTCTGGAGCAATGAGGTCAAGCCCCATAAATGCCCTTCAGGTTGAGTGTTTAGACCCCCCTCTTGATTTCCGTCGCCAGTTTCTTGCTGATCGTTTCCTTTTCCGCTCGCTCCAATTTTCATCACACCCAATTTATCTAAAAATCAAATTATTAGAAGAGTTAGCTCATGATTCTGACTATTGGCAAAATAAAAAACTTCCTTGTCTGGTTATAAGCTTACGTAGATTCAAACTTATCAAAGACCCAACGCACCATTCTTCTAATCTTCCCGTGTATGAGCATCCATACCATATTGTCACTCTCCACCCCCGAGTAGTTCTAGACTTCAATATCACGAAGGGAGACCCACTGGCCAACGTCAACTCTCGATGTATACTTGGGACTGATTGGGTTGGGTGGCATACGCTATATTCTGATGCTTCTAAATTATCCCCTTTGGGGTGTGTGGGAGTTGGAACGTTCCACTCCCAGTATAATATTGTACAGAAAGCTAAATGCCCTCCGGAGTCATCCGTGTTTACTGGGGAATGCTTTGGAATTCTTAAGTGCCTAGAGTATATCCTTTTGGCTGGGTTAAAACGGTCTTTAATTTTCTCCGACTCCCGTTGTTCCTTGGAAGCTCTTCTTTCTAGCCCTTTTTCATCCAGGAAAGCAATACACCAATGCAACATTAAAGGCCTTGAGGTTGTGTTAGCCTGGATCCCAAGTCATTCAGGCATCTTAGGAAATGAAAAGGTGGACATGATTGCTAAACAAGCAGTAATTTGTGGTGATAAAGTTCCCTTCAAGAACTATGTTCACGATCTTCTGTCCCTCCCCAAATCATACCTTTTAAAATCTTGGAGCTCTCGCTGGAGGAATTCTAGTAAAATTAAAGGGGTTAAGTATTCTCTAATCCAACCGGATATCCCTAGAAAAGTACGGTTCTCTAAAACCAGTCTAAGCAAAATGATAACATCATCTATAATCCGTATGAGAATTGGTCATTGTTGCTGTCCTGCCCACTTGGCTAAACTCAGGATACGAGACTCCTCGATTTGTGAATGTGGTATAGATGAGGGAGATTTGAATCATATTTTTTTAGCCTGCCCACTTCTTAACCATTCTAATTTATATTTTGGATTGACTTTTCAAAAAATTCCGCTTCCTACTCATATGATCACTCTTCTAGCATTTGATTCTGTTATTTTTAGATTTCTTGCAAATTTTTTGAGAATTAATAAGTTGAAATTGTAGTTCTTTTTTAAACTTAACTTTATCCTTATTTATCTGCTCACTAACTGTATTGTTGTACGTTTTTTTTTTTGTATTATTTGTAAACTGTATAAGTAATTATTGTTTTTTTTTTTAATTATTATTGTGTAATTGCTCTGATCAGGGGCCAATTCGAGAATGCCGTTGGAGATATCGCCAAACGTCAAATCTCCATTAGATAACAGTTATATCGCCATTGAACTGTCATTTAAATGCGATGAGCTTAAAAGTGACATATCTCATCTCAATTTTGGAAATACGAAGGCGATAATGATTGTCAAAAATGTTATTCATGTATATAAATTTCTGTTTTGAACGAAACGTAACGGACTAATTTCACGGTCTACGCGGTCAATTTAAAGTATGCACCTGTTATTTATGCCGTCACATACAAAGAAAGCAAAAATTTTGCGCGTCCGAATTGACGAAGTTGCGATGTTCTAGGGATATCGCCACGTGTCAAGTAGGCACACGTCAAAAGTGACGGATGGCGATGAAAAGGAGAGATCTCCATTATATCTCTAAAATTGGTCGAATACCCCCCCTGTTTTGCACTTATTCCCGTGAACTCGTAAACCGTTATAATGCTCTATATTGACGTGACGCTGGCAAAAATGTCAATAGACAATTGCCATAAAAAAAAAAAACAAACGGCCTATTTCAAATTTAATTTTTTCGCGATTTATTTCAAAATTATCATAGTTAATGTCTTCAAATGCATAAAGAAAATGTGCTTAACGCGGCACAACCTCTGCTGAAGACGATTCAGTTCATTTTCCTAGAGCGGGAATAATAATTTTACGGTAAGAATATTTTATTTCAGGTCTCTTATATGTCTCGGAATTTTGTTGCATATTTTAATACACATGAAATAAGAACTACCAGCTATTTGTTTTAGACGTGTTTCAGGTACATTTAGTTAGGTTACCTTGCCTATAAATACGGTTATTGTATGTTATTAAATCACAGGTTCTGTTTGTTTGCTTTAAATATCTTTAACCTCTCATCACACAAAAACGGCTGCACGGATTTTAATCCCAGATAGCATCCAAACATGGTTATAGGATACTTCTTACTTCTTACCCAACAACTGTAGACAAAATGTTTTTTAATACAAGTATTTATAGGTATTATTTATAAGGTAATATTTTAACACTGCTAGAGATATTTAGGCCTGCATTGACCAAACTTGTTCTGAGCTTAGTGCATAGTATTTTAACATTATATTTCTGTTCATGTCTATTGTCCATTTTGTTCAAGCAGGTCTCAATTAATGTGGATATGTAGACTTGATAAAATGTAATTTCCTACTTCAGAGCTACATTTTGGGCACGACTGGTCTTCACAAGAATCCTTGACTTCTCTGTACGAAAGGAATAAGGTTTTATGTGGACGACATTTCCAAGATTCCCGTTACACTGACAGTTGTAGAAAAAGCCTGAGCAAGTATTCTGTTCTAGGAACAACAGAATATATTATTAAAACAATGCAATAATAGTGCACCTATGTAGTAAACTTTTTAAAGACATTTTGTAAATTATAGTCCTTGTTTGGATATACAATGAATAAAGGCCATTTAAAAGTAATTCATTGTGATGTATTTTTTATAAAACTATAAAATTTCAGCTCAATCGTTTACTGGGAAGTGGTTGACAGATGATTTGCAGGATTAAACCTATGCATGTAAAATAGAAAAGTTAATAAAACAAACTTTCAATATGGCATATTTGAAAACCACGCCAAAATAGCCCGCTGTCACTTAGTTCATATACGGTGGCGCTAGTAGTATAAAACAAAAAGATAGGCAACTTTTTTGAACGTAGTTACCGTTCTTCTCCTTGTGAGTATTATATTCCTTGTTCTTGACATACTTGACGTTAAATTTTGCATGACGCTATTCAACAATTTTATTAAAGTCCGTCCTTTTCACCCCGTGTTATACACTATATGAGTGAAAGGGTCGGCATGATACGAAGTTCGGAGTAGGCCCTTAGATACACATACACAAGTTTACCGGACGCCGCTTCAAGCATCATGCTTGACGGCGGGCTTGATCATGTATGGCCTGCATTATCCTTACTTCATGCAGGCATCCGAAATGTCAAATTTTATAGTTTGTTTATGTGAACATAATGGTAGTTTAAAAAGTCGTATCTCAGTATACGATCGGGGTAAAAATACGACTTCTTAATTTAGCAGGTTATGCGTTAAGCGTTATAGACTAAGATCCCGATATAAAACGACCTTCACCGAGATGTTTATTTGATGAAATGTATTTTATACTTAGTTTAATATGTCAATAAATATATTGCATATGGGTTGCCTAACAATTTTTAGTTCAGGGTATGTTTAGTAAAAAAATAAAAAAAAATGGTTGCCTGTAAAGTCGGTTTTACGGGCGAAGGAAGATTTTACGTGACAACGTCTTTCTCTCTAGCTTCAAGCATCATGCTTGACGGCGGGCTTGATCATGTATGGCCTGCATTATCCTTACTTCATGCAGGCATCCGAAATGTCAAATTTTATAGTTTGTTTATGTGAACATAATGGTAGTTTAAAAAGTCGTATCTCAGTATACGATCGGGGTAAAAATACGACTTCTTAATTTAGCAGGTTATGCGTTAAGCGTTATAGACTAAGATCCCGATATAAAACGACCTTCACCGAGATGTTTATTTGATGAAATGTATTTTATACTTAGTTTAATATGTCAATAAATATATTGCATATGGGTTGCCTAACAATTTTTAGTTCAGGGTATGTTTAGTAAAAAATTAAAAAAAAAATGGTTGCCTGTAAAGTCGGTTTTACGGGCGAAGGAAGATTTTACGTGACAACGTCTTTTTCTCGGTAGAATATTTATTTGTATCATATCCATTCACAATTTCCCTAACAACATTTTAAGTGTTACTTTCTGAACGCACCCATCACATATATTTTCTCACCGTTTAAACCTTCCCTTGACTTCCACGAATATTTCAATACTAAAATTAGCCAAATCGGTTCAGCCGTTCTCGAGTTTTAGCGGGACAACCGGCCCTCCTAGACGCGAGCGGGCGTTACACTTTTCCATGAGTGACTCCCAGCGCAACCTAATTTAAGACGTTGTCACGTCAAAAGGTTTAACATTTCACCGATTTGATTATTAGATATTTTCATAATTAAATAATCTTTAATTTTATTCAGTTTCAATTCAATAATCAGACCGTTGCAAAATGCTAGTAGGTATAGATTTACCTGTTTATACCTGGCTACCCGATAGTTGTGACGAGAAAAGAATAGGCAACCTACCGTTTGCATATTCTATGGGTATAGAATTTATCTACTTAATATTAATCAAAATCAACTTTCGATTGGTATAGAATTTATCTACTTAATATTAATCAAACCGGTTAAATGTTTAAAACATTTTATTTTATTATTAATTAAACATACCCTGGACTAAAATTTGATAGGCAACCCATATGCAATATATTTATTGACATATTAAATTGAATATAAAATACATTTCATCAAATAAACATCTCGGTGATGGTCATTTTATATCGGGATCTTAGTCTATAACGCTTATCCCATAACCTGCTAAATTAAGAAGTCGTATTTTTACCCCGATCGTATACTGAGATAAGACTTTTTAAATTAGCTCGGCAGATACGTTCGATTTTATACCCCATATTTTTCATACCATATGAAAATCGATTCTTAAGGAGTAAACTCCAAAAAAATCTTGTCGATAGTCGACACTTGCCAATGTCTGCCATGTCTTGCAAAATCGAACCATCCGTGCCACAGATAGACACACCGATACACAAAATATGTGGGGGGTTAAAATCGTTTTCACATCATAATCGGCTTCAGAAGTGTCGTCACCGTGTCAAACATCAAAGTCATCAAACCCGACATTGGCCTCAGATCAGTTCGCGCTGCGATCCTGCGCCCGGCACTCTCGGGCGGCAGCGCTCGTCTGGAAGCCGTCCAATTCGGCGCTAAAAGTACACGGCCAAGAAACGTACGGTTATGTTCCTGCTATGGAAAGATTCGTGTGACTCGCCGAATGCCATAAAAATAAGTTCGTTTTATGAAGAAGTCAAGAGATAATGTTTATTAAAGATACGTATGACATGATACCGTGCACCGTGTGCGTGTGAGTAAACATTCTTCATTATTTTAAAAGTAAGTAACCAGTGGCTGCAGCCAATTTGTTCCGAAATGGTTGAAATTTGTAATTTATTACGCTTCAACCCCTATCGCCGCCATTTTGATAAATTTCGATACACTAAAATCTATATAATTAACGAACCCTTACTCACAAAATTTCGTGAGAAATGCGACCTCTAGGCGAAAATTAAGTACTGGAAATCGGAAAAGAAAAGATTTGTTAACAGTAGCCCGAATGGTATCTGGTAGTTACATTAATCGGAGGACTGACAAACTGAGGGCTACAAATAGTAACCGATATACGTTTTGTAAAATTAGCAGAATTTTGGTTTCTACTAAGCACAATTTGGCTATTTCTTAAGTAGTCAAACTAATTGAGCTATTTCTTTTTCAGTGTATGTAACTAAGTATCTTCTGTGGTATTACTTAAAAAAACGATTCTAATTGCTTTAAAAAATAAAATACCGCATGCATAGCAAACGTCTTTTTACATTGAACATGTGATCACACTACGATTAGCTTGGTAAATATACATGTTTCTGAAGGTTGTATGATTTTGTTATAGAATATTTTGTTTTGCTGATACTGATAATGAAAAATAAGGTACTGTACATAAAATGCGTTACGTACTCGATGCCCCCATATAGCTTGAAATCGGTGCGAACGGTCCGTCCGTCATTGCAGTGAATATCCCAAAGCACGAGGCTGCAAAGCGCCGCTCCCGCAGTTGTGTTGAATACGTATTTAACTATTTGTGGCCCTTTGTTGCGCCTGCGATGCAAATAAACTGAAAGCACGCCCCGACCGTTCCTCGCTTACGGCAAAATATTATCGGTCAAAAATATTTTCACTAAGCCACAAATCATTTCAAAGCAAAACTTCGTGTTGAATACTTTTTATGGATAGGTAGGTACAATGGTTTGACTGTTAATATAATATGATACTATTTTTGGGTATTGGTACTGTTTGGGTATGGTATTATATTATTATGGTATTATACTTAGAAATAAAATCAGTCAAGTGCGAGTCTGACAATTGCAACTGTCAACTTATCACGGTTAGATACAGCCTGGTGACAGACAGACAGACGGACGGACAACGGAGTCTTTTTTTTTTTTTTTTTTTTTATTCTTTTATTATTTATAGAGGGTTTTACATATGCCACCCTCATCGTGGCTCTCATACTCTAAACATTCCTTATTTTTATTACATGCTTAACTAGACTGTACACAAGCTGAGCCTCCTCCGAGGAAGGAGACGCGAGGATGCAATTTATTCTACCGAGATCGTACGTTCTTAAGTTGAGGAGACGTCGCTGTGCTTCGCCCCGGCCACATTCCATTGTCACGTGATACACATCTTCCACTACCCCACATTCATTACAATTAGGCGAGTCACTTTTTCGCATCGTGTATGCATAACTATTCAATGGGATATGGCCGGAGCGAAGTCGAAAAGCGATAATTAAGTCTTCCCTACCTATTTTACATAAACTAAACCACGGAGACCGGGGGAGTGAGGGCTGGATAGTTTTGTACCATATGCCTTTTGTACGGGACCTTTCATCAAAATATTCCGACCAATTTTGGAAGCACATATCTCTGACCCTAAATAATACGTCAGTAAACCATGGTACACTATGGAATGTGTCACCCGTTACGGCTGCCTCCCTGGCCAGTCGATCCACTTCCTCGTTCCCCGTGATACCGGAATGTGAAGGAATCCATTGAATTACCACCTTTTTATTTGAGGTGCGCAATTGCAAGAGCAATCTAATAATAGAATACGCCAGTGGAATGCCCCTAAATACGTAAGTACAACGGATCAGATGTTGCAGGGTACTTTTGGAGTCCGTTAGAATGACAAAACTACTGTGGTTAACGCTTACAATGTACGACAGGGCTTCGACGATTGCAATCATTTCAATTGTCATTATACGAGTAGATATGTTATCCTTGATCTGCAATCTTACCGAATCTCCAGTCTCCCAATCCAAAAAAGCGGCTCCATTACCAGTACTTGTCTTTGACCCGTCCGTGTAGTAATAAGGTCCCGTTTCTACCCTTTGGATACGGAAACGGAACCCTAACAAGTTTCAACGGGACCCTATGGGCATATGCAATATGTTATATTCTTTGAAAACCTATTACTTCCACACATAAATTAGAATTCGCTAGTGACTGCATAGCCAACTTTACATTATGTCGCTGGCCTGATTCTACGGATACATTACAACACAGCTCCGTAGTTTAGCAAAAACTCACATTTAATAACGTGGCAAAATGTACCTGTGTGAAATTAAGCGCTACTCAGAATCCTGTGCAATTTCGGGTCAGCCCATAACGACGTAAACACTGTTGCACCCCTCGCAACACGTCAACTTTCTAAACAAACATGTCCCCACATAGCTACTCTACTCGCAGGATAATACGGAGCGACGGGTGAAATTAAAACAGAGCGGAGAATGTAAGCGCACATTTTCATGAACTAGGAAAACCGTATATATGTGAAAACAAGTAAGTAATTAGTTTTAAAAATTAGAGATTTGTATGTACGTATAAAAGTGTATTTTGTTTTGTAAGTACCTACACCCCAGGCCAAAAGAATGGAATCAAGCTTATATTACTATATACAAACCTGTGAGTTCCTTACGGTGTACCTGAGATTGCCTACATTATATCAAAACGGCTGGATGGCTTTGGATTGGATGTCTTGTTTTTGGGTGGTTACCTATGGAACACTTTGTATTCGACTATGGTAAACTATAAATAGAGTATATCTAGTAGGATTTTTTTCTAAGTACTCGGACGTTACGGTCACCCTCTAGTTTAACAAGCACGTGCTCGTAGCTGGCAATATATAGGTATTGTAGGTACTTGAACTACAGTTCTTCATATGGTGTTCCGGATAAGAATCTGTCTAGATAGTTCATGACAATTCTGCTTATAATGTTGTGCTCGATATAGATAAAGGGTTTAGTTAACTGCTTGAACTGCAATAAGATAAGCGACTTAAACACTATTACTGTACCCCCATCCCGCAGCAAATGATTCACTGGCTGTGTTGATAGCGATAAAGTCGAGTATTGCGACTGTTTTGTTAGCAGCGAGTCAGTCTAAGTTGTTTGACGGCGGCAAACGGTTTCGAACTTATGAACCCAAGAACAATATCTGGACGTAGCTAACCGTGATACATGCATATAAATTAAGACTATACATTAACATAACTTTCATTATTAACCTTCCCGCACTTTAACCACATCCAAATCGATCCAGACTGAATTTTCAAGCTGACGACTCACTGACGAGAGACGGACAAACGGACTGTTAGCAATCAGTACCCTTACCACGAATTTACCGTGACAGTACTCGCTAGCGACTGCGTAAAGGATTTGGATGGAGAATTGTAGTTCCACAAAGTAACGTAAGTAAATAATTTACGCTGCCGCAAGCGAGTTAACTCATGGCACGGGTACAGGGAGAAAGACGCGCTAGGAGACTCGTTTTTAATATGTATAGATGCCCCAATGTGCAGTGTGGCGCGGCGCTGGACCGTAGCACAGGTCTATTGTCATTCAATCGAGTTATTGTGGGCTTTGTCGGCCCGCCGGCCGCGAGCCGGCCATTCACCACAGGGAATAACTTACGGCCAATTTTATTCCGGTGCGGTGCGAGTACTCGCTCCTCCAGGGGAACAAGATAAGACACCTTGTTAAACTCGTTTGTAATTTTTTGATATCCTTCTGTGCACCTAACAACACAAAAAGCGTGTTACAATGAAAACCCGTTGTCATCTTGCTTCTGTGCTATAAGTGCGATCTTTGAATTTATTTTAAAGATGTCCAGTTGAAAAAAACTTTAACCGCACTTTTAACCCTAAAGTAAAAGCAGCGTCAACATATTTTAAACTATCAAAACGAAGTGCGTGAGTACAAAAGAAGAACCATGAAGACTGAATTGAGTAGGTACCTTCAAAACAAGACGATTCCTTGTGTCCTGGTTTTAACAGCGTTTGGCATGAACCTATGTATGAACATAAGGTAAACGCCATACCTAATTAACGAAGTAACTCGATTTGTACAAGTGACAGGTGAAGTAGGTACCAAAATATTATGTTCGGTTAGGCAGAGCAGGAATGTTATTTTATTATCTTTTCCTCATAGAATTGTGTTTCAATCGCAATGGTCATGAGATTAAGGTAGTTACATGGCTTAAGTACCAGAATAACAAAATGGCAACATTGGCAACCAGCACTACCAAAATATCACAAACTACACAAGTAATTTTAATATCACTAATCTAGTTACCTAAGTAAGTGCATAGGCACTTCGGACGTCAGACTATAGGCTTATTTTACGATACTATACGATAATTTGAATGGACAGTTCCATCCTACAGTATCTAAATAAATTCATTAATGTATTGACAGTGTTGATATGGCACAATATGTATAAAATAAATAAGTACGTATTGATAACTGATAATGAAATTAAAATAGCGACTATTAGTGTACGAGTATCGATACAGAATTTAATCTATCACTTATGTAATAGATTTTTTATTCAATTTTATTTGTTACAAACGATTTTTTTTTCATTTCGACTAGATGTTAATTGGCAATATATTCATGCATACCTATCTACTATTTGAGTTGTATGAGCAATGTCGCGAAATGAGAATAAATAGGTATAACAATAATTTAACTATGGTTTTAAAATAAGTCTATACCTACATAGATGATAATGTAATCACATACCTACAGTATGTCGTATAATGACTTCTTAAAAAGCTACCCATGATTACCATTCATTTTAAAACATTATACCATTTTTAGGGTTCCGTAGTTAACTAGGAACCCTTATAGTTTCGCCATGTCCGTCTGTCTGTATGTCTGTCTGTCCGTCCGCGCCTTGGCTCCGGTACTAGAAAGCTGAAATTTGGTATGAGTATGTGTATGTATCACGCCGACAAAACAGTGAAAAATAAAATTAAGAAAAAACTTTTTCGGGTACCTCCCGTACACATAAAATGGGGGTGATTTTTTTTTCGTTCCTAAAACTAGTAAATGGGGTGTCGTTGAATAGGTCTTTAAAAAAAAGGGTTCTTCAAACATCATTTTTTGATAAAAACAGCAGTTTTGTAAATATTCGCTCCAGAAATAAAAAAAATACTTTGGCGTTTACGACCTTTTTATAGAGCTTGAAATCTTTCTCGTAATTTAAACCTCGGGCTTAAAACCTATTTTAAGTCCGTCTATTGTGAAGCTCTTGGCCGGTTTTTAGGGTTCCGTACCCAAAGGGTAAAAGCGGGACCCTATTACTGAGACTTCGCTGTCCGTCCGTCCGTCCGTCTGTCACCAGGCTGTATCTCAAGGACGGTGATAGCTAGACAGTTGAAATTTTCACATATGATGTATTTCTATTGCCGCTATAACAACAAATATTAAAATAAAATAAAATAAATATTTAAGGGGGGCTCCCATACAACCAACTTGTTTTATGGTACGGAACCCTTCATGCGCGAGTCGGACTCGCACTTGCCCAATTTTTTAGTGATTTCGTTTATGCCGACTGAATTTTACTAGACCTACTTTTTAACGATTTACCTATCTAACAGGAACCATTTTAATAATCATTACATTACTTCTAACTTCTATCAGTCAGATTTAAGCTCAGACCATAGAAATAAGGATTTAACTTACTTACACAGTTTTTTGGATACATAATCATCAATACCTAGTTATTTGTGCAACAAGAGAGCAAAGTTGTTTTTTGTTGCGAGTGCTGATTTTGAGACCCGAGCAAGCGCAGGATGATATGTTTGAATCACGAGCGTAGCGAGTGATTCTAATTTAGAATCCTGAGTGTAGCGAGGGACTCAACAGCACGAGATGCAAAAAACTTTGCTCTCGTGTAGCACACACAGCTTTTCACCTCAACAGTGAGAACATATTCGACTTTTTAACCGACTTCAAAAAAAGGAGGGGGTTCTCAGTTCGGTTGTATGTTTTTTTTTTTTTTTTTTTTTTTTTTAATGTTTGTTACCTCATAACTCCGTCATTTATGAGTCGATTTGGAAAATTCTTTTTAGGTTCATGAATAGACATCTCAAGGTTGGTCCCATAAAATTTTGGTGAAGATCGGATGACGAGATCCATGAGGAATCGAAGGAATTCCTGAAATTTTATAGGCACTCATAATATTTTTAATGTTTTTTCTAAAACTATTTAAGTATTTGCATATGGTAGTCATCATCTTCTCATGCTGAACTGATGATGGAAGGTACAACTCCTTAACAGTTAGGAGTTAGGAGATATTTCAAACGAGATGCATGCCTTCAAGACCTCCCTGATCACCCCGCCATAAGTATTTTATAGGAATCACTAAAAAGCGAAAAAAAAAAATTTTTAACAAAAAAAAGAACCGACTTCAGTAAAACTAAAAAGCCGAAAATAACCCGTTCAAGTACAGATTACATTTGACTCACCCTTTGAAGTCGGTGCCAAACCTCACGTAAACTTTAATATATAAATATAATAACTGAGTGGTTTGGGATCGATTTCAAAGGGTGAGTCAAATGTAATCTGTACTTGAACGGGTTATTTTCGGCTTTTTAGTTTTACTGAAGTCGGTTCTTTTTTTTGTTAAAATTTTTTGTACTTTTTCTTTCAACCATTCAGGTGTAGGTATGTGTATTGTCTTTGTTGCTGATAATCAATAACATTATTAAATTAAAATATGTAAATTGAAATAATACGTTCCAACACTGTACCAGTCCCTCACGACCACCATGGTTGTCATTATTTGATCATATTGGAAGATTGAGCAGATACATTGCGTGTTTATTTATTTTATACGAGATTTTGTTTATAGTTAATTATCATTTTAACTCGTAAAGCATTAAACAAAATCAATACAAAAGAAAATAACAATTTAAATCTGCATCTATGATAAATTGGTGAAGTCATAAATTATTGGTACAGATATTTACAGTATAAAGTTAAAAAAAAAAAATATTTGAACAATGTTCTATTTCATTTATATAAAAGACACAATGATTTAAACGTTCGGTCGTTAAAAACAATATTTTGCAATCAAAATTTCATCGGGTATTTTATTTGTTATTTTTTGGTATAACGCGTACCGGAATGTTCTTATTCGAAGTCGGATTCGAAAATCGAATTTCGAATCGATATTTCTTTATCACTCTCTTTTTCATATAGATATGAAAGGGACAGAGTGCATCGAAATTCGAATGATTCGAATTTAATAACTAACCTGTGGCTGAGAAATGACAAATTCATAGTCAAAAAATTTAAAAATTAAAAAGCTACTTTCTACTCACGCTCGAAACAAAATTGCATTCTGTTCACTGTTATCTCGCAGCAAAGCTGCCATGTTCGAGGGTGAGGTGAAAAGATACTTTGCAGATAAAAGGTCAATTTCGAAGTTTGATTCTTGATTAAATACAAACAGAATTACCTGTTTTACCTACAAAATTCCTATTGGACACCAAGCGTCCTAATGATTATTTTTATGCAATGGTGCGTTGATTGACTAATATAGCATGAACCATATAAGTACCTTACCTACCTAGGTAGGTACGTAGAATAATTACAAGTAATAATGCTAATTTATTTCCATTAAAATGTAATTCACAGCTAATTAGATAGGTACATACCTACCTACGCAGGTTATACATATGTAGTAAAATTTATTCGCAGGGCATTCAATTCGCAATTTTAACAAACAGGTAGATGATAGTTTGAGGTTATAGGTTGGTAGGTGGGTACCTGTACCTACCGCAGTCACAAAATGATGACCACTGCATCGATGTCACATTTTTTTAGGCCTGATAAAAACATACCTAACTTACAAACATATCAACCTACAACATTTTTCGTATAAAAACTTATCACATTGTGTGCATTGTCTCAGGGATCATCATTCGCCGACCGGGCCGTAAGAGAAATTGATAGATCTAAACTGTTTAACATTTAGGTTAGGTACACACGAATGTAATGGAGTAAATAATAGGTCAGATTCAGCAGAGCTCTTCATGATGTTGGCATTGGCACCTATAGGTGGATAAACTTACCTATCAACTGCAGTAAGTTTTTGAACACTACGAATCAACAGCTGATAAACCTACCCTCTTAATTAAACATGATAGAAAAAGTAGGTCTTCATATTTGTTTAACTATTTTCTGTAATATGCGATCACAAAGAACACTCACCGTTATTTAAAGATGCAAAAGAATCGAAACTCGCCGGAGATGCTTTTCACACAACTTATAAAATGTCACAATCCAACCAGCACTTGCGAATAAAGTAAGTATCTGGGAAGGGAGCCAGAAATAGCAGTCTCAGTTCAAAATATTAGTCCTCGTACAATACGAGCAAAATGTTAGTAGCACGTAAAGTTTTCGACGTGCGGTGGCGTCTGGCGGACGAGCGCTGTGTTCACGTCGTCTGTGCCCGCGCCTCGCCGACGGAGGACTGTGGCCTGTCTGGATGCGAGCCGTCGTCGCGGCGATCCTCGCGAGCCGCGAGCTTTCGACAGGCAACCGTCCCGCTCGCGCAACCGGTCTACGGCCGCCTTGAAAAAATAAAGAGAAGCCTCACATTTCGGAGAAATATGAACGGTATGAACCAAACCAAACAGCACCTTATACCTTAGACAGGTACGCGGCAACTTGGTTTACATTGCGCTTTGACATCCTTAAGGAGAGGATAGTGCCGTGCCGACTCAAGCACGCACGCTGCGGATTCACATTACCCAAACCGAACTCCGTAAATACCTAGTCGACCCGACTACCACTCCTTTTGTGGGAATCGGTCCATGGTTAATTCCTCATATGAGCAATGTGTAGGTAAGTACTCCTATATCGTATGTTATAAGACGCAAAACTTAAACGTCTAGGTCGAAAAAGCACTTTAGCACTCGTTTGATAATGAGCCGATCAAACAACGGGTGCATTTTAGCGGTCGAGGTCGACCTGTTATCACTTGACCATCGTTTCCGGGTAGTCAATTCAATTAGCCGTTGTTTTCTCGTTTTATCTCCATTAAAAATATTTGAGATCAATATTTACGCTTCCAAAGTCAAGAAACCACAGGTTCCGTGGCTGTAGTGTAGACATAGGCTGTACCCAGCATTGTGAGGGTAAACAAACCCGTACTGGCACGCTACCGTATGGCATCGTTTCATGTTTCATTACACTTGAGTTGGTACCTTATCTCTATGCAAATGGTTATAGATCTGGAGAGCGACTTTTGATAACCGAGTAAAGTATTTGAATCGATATGCAAGAAATGGGAAATATATTGTGACAATGAAAATGTTTTATTTTATTAGGTTTAACAAATCGTTATTAGGTCAAGCAAATTAAGCCGAATATGGGCAATCAGGGGAAATAATTCATGTAGTTTTGAAAATTGGTACAGTTATACCCTATGGTGTCTAGATGAACATACTAAAAGTCCTCGAGGGTGGGGGATGTGCTAAGGGAGTAGGGGGGTTTGAAGGTACCTTTTTTCAGATTTTTGCTCATAACTCGAATATTTGTAGAAATAGCATTATTATTACTTAGGACAAAAGTTTCTACATAAAATTTCGTACAAATTTGGTCATATTCATTTTTACTCTACGACTATTAGGTACTTTGGGAGCTACAGGGTGTGTAAGTTAACAAAAATATTAAAAAGTAGTTGTTCAAGAAAACGTGTTTTTTTCGTAGTTGTTCATCATACCACTTGTGTTGTGCAGTTGAGAAATTCCCGTTACCGGCTAATTCTCATTTGGGAATATTCCAAGAAAATTCCCATTGTTCCCGGGAATATACGAGCTTGGTGGATCCATTCATTTGTCATTTAGTTTTAAGCTAATTAATTGAATACAAGCAAACCGTTTTCGCTTTTCGACTCATCCTGAATCACCACTTAGAGTCAATATCATAAAATTTACCTGATGATGGACCCTGGAAGCCCGTAATGGATCAGATCTCAAGTGATGTTTTCGTATTTGAGCTCATTTTGATGAGCATTAGAACCTGTATCATGAAATTTACATGATGATGAACCTTGGAAGTGCCTATTGGATCTCAGGTTTCATTCAACATAGGCATGTGTGGTTGTCACATTTCTACTCACATTGATAAGCAATTAGAGGTGATATTATAAAATTGACCTGATGATGGACCCTGGAAGTGCGTATCGTAGTGGGTATCATGAAATTGTCTGGAAGTCCGTACGAAAAACGAAACCGCACATTTCTACGTTAAAAGTATCCTGAGATCCATTACGGGCTTCCAGGGTCCATCATCAGGTTTATTTTATGATACCGGCTCTTTGAATGTTTGTACTGCTATCTTCCTAGCTAAATTCCTCAGTCAAAAAGTTGGACCCGTAGAACAATGCAAATAATATAAACGAATTCTTAAAATTGTGTCAGATATTCTAAAAATACTTACCAATTAAAGTGCTTTATTGTTTATTTTATTTTGTCATTGTTTGCTATCAACGACTTCAAATAGAAAAGGATTATTTATGTTATCGAGCGTCTAGGATACAAATTAGAAACAACCTTGACCCGTTTGTTCAATGGATACAAAAGCATTATATCAAATGTCAGGTATAGGTACGAGTAAGCTAAAAAAATATCGCGAATCGGTTGCCTAAAAAAATTCTGGCAAGATTGCTAAAAAATAGTTTTTTAGGGTTCCGTACTTCAAAAGCAAAAACCGGTACCGTGGTTAGGGGTTACTTTGATCCGCGGGGTAACATTAGTCACTAGTTTTTAGGGTTTCGTACCCAAAGGGTAAAAACAGGACCCTATTACTGACACTTCGCTGTCCGTCCGTCCGTCCGTCCGTCCGTCCGTCCGTCTGTCACCAGGCTGTATCTCAAGAAGTGTGATAGCTAGACAGTTGAAATTTTCACAGATTATGTATTTCTATTGCCGCTATAACAACAAATACTAAAAATAAAATAAAATAAATATTTAAGGGGGGCTCCCATACAACAAACTTGTTATAGATTATGGTACGGAACCCTTGATGCGCGAGTCGGACTCGCACTTGCCCAATTTTTTAACTATAGGAAGCTTGTTTTTGAACGCGCTTATAAAATTTACCCCTGTCCACGGTACTTACCCTTAGACCACTTTGTTGTCCATCCGCCCGTCGAGACCCTTTACCTCGGGATCGCGTGGAGGTATCGAGGAGGTATCACTCTTAAATTAACGTAAAATAAGATACGGCCCTTTATGCCGCAGAAAACATACATTTCGCCAATCTCAAAAAATTCAAAATTAATAGGGTGTTTTCCAATGACCTAGAACTATGAAATTTGGCAAGTTTTAGTAAAAACTTGCGACAAAGAGGTCCTAGCCGTGTGCAACAGTGCCATAGAAGAGGGCGCAGGCGGCGCAACTTGGTTACTTACTGCACGGGACGCAGAAGTACACTGTTTAATAATAATAAAAAACATTGCCATATAGATACAAAGTACAAAACGCAAAGAAAAATTAAATTGCGCTCATACGTAGTCCACCAGGAAAGGCATTCGTTGGTGGTTTTAGACGGTAGTCCGAAGTCTCCGTTAGTCCGTCATACCCTCATAGTTACTAACAAGATATGAGTACTTGATGCTTGAAATAAATAAATATTATTATTATTATACCCACTCTAGTCCCCCGATTAGACGCGATGTATAAACGCATTTCCCCAACGATAAAAAAAGGACTTGAACGGCGAGACAAGGCAACACGGGTCGCGAGGAGGCACGAGGCGTCCAACGCAACGAGGCGCGAGGAGGCGGTGCCGCCGGGGAGCGCAGCCCGCGCGCTGGCCCGTCGCAACACGGCAAAGCACTCAGTACCCCGAGGCTTAAAATAAACTTGGAGTACCCGCAAACCGCTCGCCACTCTTAAATCCTCTTATGGGAGATCCTCCAATTCCTTCATTCATAGACTTTCTCCATCAATGCCTCAATACCAATTCTTATTAGATTGGCATTGAACTTGGAACAAAAAAGTTGTAATCTTGAATAATCAATCTGTAGACCTTTTTATTGTTTATTCAATTGAAAAAATACAGAATTTTTCAGTGAACCCTCAACTTCTGATAGTCTTGAACAGGCCGGCGAGAAGTTGTTTCTGGCGATTTACCAGGCACCAGCCCAGGAATAAAAGCTCAACAAATACCGCTACTTAGCTTTTTTTGCTCTTTCCACTACCAGAAGAGCTATGAAGCAGAACTTGTTCTGAATATACCTACAATAATATACTGAATAATAAATACAAAGCTCTATTTGAGCAAAATACTTACTTTGAACATATTAAGTACTTTATTACAGAGACCACAATGGCTCGGCAACCCCCTACCAGCTACCCAATGAAGATGGATCAGAAAAGACGATGGCATCCTGAAGCCAGTGTCAACCAGCGAACCAGTGTGCAGTGGCACTTGACTCCACTCTCAAGACTACTTAGAGAATGTAGAATGCGATGCGGCTGCGAGGCGAGCGGCAGGAGTTGCCTGCGGCAGGTGCCTGCGGCGAATGATGCGGCTCATGCACTAACGGAGCCCCCGTCGAAGACACCGTCCACGACGCTGATGATGATATTTTAGATTTAAAAGATAATTATGAAGTCAATATATATGCATGCTATAATTGCTATACTTTAGAACACAAACTTATTTTTAATATCCATCTTCTTGCCTCCATATCTAAATAAATATTAATTAATCATAACGAAAAAGTAGATATAAGGAATCTTTTTTAACAAAATCTTATACCTTTGTAGTAGAACTTTTTTGGTGTAGGCTACCGTTTAAAGAAACTTAAAAAGGGAACTTTAAATCGTCAACATGGATAACGACACATTGTATATCCCGTACTCGTATATTAAATGACGTATGCACATTATTGCCATATGAAAGCTCTTTGTAGCGCCACTATCCCAGGGTAAAACCGCAACATGTTAAGCTATTGCGCCGACGTAAACATATATTTTAAGCTACTGTTTGTATGAGAAGTGCCCAATATGCTTATATTTTTAGAAACTAGATTAAATGAGCTTTTTAATATAATAATAATTATTTTAAAATGTTCACGTTTAACTAATTTACCTCACTGAATAAAAAAACTTGTTGTGATTTTTACCTTTTCGGACATACACTTACAGACATATTTTGATATAAAACTATACAAAAATAACATAAAAAATAATTTCTGATATTTGTTTTACACGGAAACGATACCAAACAAGTCCTAGTAGACTTAGCTGACCAGCAATAAAGAAAGAAAGGAGGGATACTTTGTCCTATTCACTCCGCTCTCCCGCCTCACAAGAGACGAATCTGACTTTTGAAACATTTGACAATAATCACCGTGGAACACTTTATCTGTGGTAGAAATTTCATGCTTGTAACCCGATGCGCACAATTATGTTAGAAAAAAGCGGGCTAACAACTCTACAAAGAGGATACAGGATTAAATATTCCGCCAATTTCAAGTATTTTTTTCATATTAAAGTCAAAACTATCCACAATTTCACAGTGATAAATATGAAGTTTTTTTTCAATAGGATTCAATATTTATTTCGCAAGAAATTGAGCAGCTTTCCGGTAAACAATGTTTGAATTTAGTTAACGACATTTTTTTTTTCCTTCTATATAAACATTTCTCTAACATTTATTATGGGTCAGAAATAAAACATAAAAAAAAAATTAACAAAAAAAAGAACCGACCAGTGAAACTAAAAAGCCAACAATAACCCGTTCAAGTACAGATTACATTTGACTCACCCTTCGAAGTCGATCCCAAACCACTCAGTTCTTATATTTATATATTATAGTTTACGCGAGGTTTGGCACCGACTTCGAAGGGTGAGTCAAATGTAATCTGTACTTGAACGGGTTATTGTTGGCTTTTTAGTTTCACTGAAGTCGGTTCTTTTTTTGTTAAAATTTTTTTTTTTTTGCTTTTTAGTCCACCAAATCCTATTTACTGAATGTAAATTCTTGACTTTATCAATAAATTACCGAAAGCGCCGTACATGTCCCTATAACATTTGAAGAGTTCCCTCGTTTTCTCCAAGATTTCATCATCAGATCCCGACTTAGTGCCAACGGGACCAACTCAGTTATACCCTTTCGAATAAAAAAAAAAATTGAAAATCGGTTCACGATTCTCGGTGATATCGAGTAACATACATAGAAAAAAGAAAAAAAGTTCGAATTGAGAACCTCCTCCTTTTTTGAAGTCGGTTAAAAATAACAAATTTATGGGATTTAAACTTAAAATGAAACTAAGATTTAAAAAAAAAATAAAAAAAAAAAAAATATGACGTATGCACATTTCCATATGAAAGCTGTTTGTAGCGCCACTATCCCAGGGCAAAACCATGGCAAAACCGCATAACCATTTCTCCTTTACAGTCCGACCAAAAAGAGTAGAAAATAAAAAGTGGCAATTCGCAGTGTTGTCCCCTTTCTTAGATTGATTAGAAAGGGACGACACTACAGTATCGCCACTTTTTAATTTCTACTCTTTTTGGTCGGCCTGTAGTTTACTGGCTAACTTTTTAGTACAATATACTAAAATGTGTTATAAGACTGGTATGATATAGAATTGTTACCAAAAGTGTCAAATGTCAATGTCAATAGTTTTCATGGTAATAAATAATACCGATGTTTACTTTGTTTTATATGTATAAAACATTTTGATTGAGATTTT
This sequence comes from Apotomis turbidana, assembly GCA_905147355.2. Classification (NCBI taxonomy): domain Eukaryota; kingdom Metazoa; phylum Arthropoda; class Insecta; order Lepidoptera; family Tortricidae; genus Apotomis; species Apotomis turbidana. The sequence goes on along the minus strand of LR990280.1, from coordinate 40,391,857 downwards.
AATTTTTACTTATTTATTGGTGATTTTATATTATCGATGTTCTAAGATCAACATAAGATGTCTGGTGAGTACTTAAAATATGAAAATAAATAGCCCCGAGCTTGTTGGACCGTGCTCAGTTAGGATTGTGTAGCATCTAATTATAGAATAAGGGTTTTCAGCAGGTAGGTCGATATTTCAGTCACGTAAAACTCATAAATAAATAAAAGTCTAAGATTACTATATAAGTAGAATTAGTATACTACTATTTTATCTACGACCGCATTTAGCTATAGAATAGACGTTACGTAAGGGACATGACACTCAAATTTAGCACGAAATTATTCATAAAAAGCTTGTTTTTTTTTTCGTTTTCCAAATTAATTAATGTATCACAACCAACGACACATAATTCGATGCGCCAGGTTTATAAAATCCTGTTGCTACATGTATGGAGGCTGGGGATCTACCGATCCTACCTGCCTACCTTCCTACCTACCTATCCCAGCTATCATGATTATTACGAGTTGTGTATTTTTAGAATTAGGGAGGAGCAATTTTTTTGATTGATGAACAGACATTAATTACGTTTGTTAACCAAAACTCACTAGGTAACAAATACCTGCAGTTGTGCCCGTTAAACGTCTCGATTCTAACCCAAGATCGAAACTGACCCGACACTGTAGGTACAGAAAATATTGCCGTAATGAGATTACATTGGCTCTGAAACAGCTTAAGGACAGCAAGGCACCATGGTAATTACGGAATTACGACTGAACGTCTGAGAGCGAGTGGAAAACCAGTACCCTGTTCGGGTCCGTTGTGCCCACAACGCCTGAAGCATAGACCAGGAAACCGGTAGCATTGTACTTCAAGAAAGGTGCTTTATAAAATGCTTGCCACGTTGTTTTTTTCGACAGGCGAGCAAGTCCGGATTCTAAATTCCAGTTCTTAGCATCCCACTTTAGCCTCCTGACTTCCCGTGTCCTACACCTAGTACATAAACTTCAATTAATAGTTAACTGTCAACTATTTGTCATAAGGTTAAAATTAAATTGACAAATTATGAATGCTGGTCGCCAGGAGGTTAGCTGAACATGATAAAATTTAAAACAGACGTTTTAAAACCATAAGAAAAGCAATAAACATTTCCAAATCTGACACTTATACATATACATACAGCGATCATTGTTCGGATTTCACAGAGGGGTGATAATATAATATGACTTGCACTAAAATTGCACAATCTATAAAGCACACGGGATCGTCCACTTAATAATATTCCTAACTAGGTCCCTCCGATACATTAATTTAACAAATTAAGCAGTCCCCCACATACGTTTATACATAAAGATGTTTTGGGTTTAGGGCATTGCAATACGTTATATTGTATGTACCTTTCCCTTAGTCTACTATGGAACTACGTTTTCTTAATGTATATTAAGTATAGGTAAATGGATAATGGATTTTAATGTTAATTCGGCGACACGACTGCCACGGTCGCAGTGGATCCAATAGTCAATAGGCTAGGTACAGTTTTTGGAAGGCAATTAAATTCTATTTTTCTCATGGTTTTTCCAAAATCGGCAGTTTGATTGGATTTTGGCTGAAGGGCTCTAAGACCTACAAAACTATTTAAAAAAAATGTCGATGGTCGGGACTTGTCAATTTCAGTGTCAAACCGTGAACATTTTGATCTCCATCTACTCGCGAAGTTGACCGAAGTTGGGCGAATATGTTAGTGTGGAGAGGCACTTAACCCAGACTTCCGCCAACTTCGCCTCGGAAATCTTCGCGAGTAGTGTGGATAGCCGCAACGACATTAACAAGAGTCAACTATCGGCAAGAATTTATTTTAAATTGTATTTTGAAGGCAGATAGCCCATCGGCCAAAAAGAAAGCAAACTGTCATGAGAACCATTTAAAAACATATTTTTGAAAACCCATGGTAGGGAAAAATTAAAGAGTTGCAGTTTGTAGATCTTTATAGCAAATACTATCGGGAAAAAATATAATTTAATTATCTTCCAAAAGCTGTAAGTATCTAACCTATTGAAGGGAGCGAAAACATATAATTATAGATAGAACATAACATCATACAGTATTATTTATACCGACGTACGTCATTCAACCAATAAATACACCGTTTCTGTTAACACGGTCATCTCGTCCTGATATAATTTTCTTGGATCCATCATTAATTTGTAATCAGCACTCGGCTTTAGTGTAGGTATGTGGTCCTAGGCGCCAGGTAGTGATATTCGCCAAAATAATGCCAAAGACGAAAAAAAAACATCGGACAATGCAGTTTCGATGCAGTCTTTTGTGAAAATAAGAATCGGGTGACAATCTGGCACCTGGCTCTAATCTGATCACGACTAAAGTTACTGAATTTCTATCTCAAATGCATTAAGTAATTTAGAAGAGGCTGCGGTTTTAGTCAGTTATGTTCTTATGTTGTTGTAAATATCTCGTCCATTGTTTACAGACGCTGCGGTGTTAACGGACATCAGGAACATGATCGACCTAGCGATCGGCACGCCTGAGGTGAGTAAATAAAAATATAGGTATCAGCTTTTTTCGTCCCATTCGCTTTTCGTTCAACTCTTATTTCGTCTCATTCTACATTCGTCACTCATTCTTTATTCGTCGTGTTCGCCATCTGTTCCTATCTTCCTAAGTCCAATTCTATAACTTATCTCATTCTTATTAACCCCTCGTATGCTTAGACACGGATCCGTGCGGGACATTTGAACCTTATGTTAAATGTCAGTTAATTTCAATTTGATTAGCAAATTTTTGACGCCACATACGAGGGGTTAAGTCTTATTCGTTTTTCGTCACGATCTTCCTAGGACTATGTTGTTGTTAGTCCCTTACGTTTTTAGTATCATTCACACTTTATCTTTAGTCACATTCGTTATTCGTCTCTCTCTTATTTTGGCGTTACTGGCAAATCGTCTTGTTCTTTTTTGGGTCCGTTCGCTATTCGTCTGGTAAGATATACGTTTTATTCGCTAAGATAGAAAATATCGATGGTGACGAAAAACGAAAGTAACGAACTTAGAATTGGACTAAAAACGAAAGAGACTAATAACAAATGTGACTAGCATCGAAAGTTCCGGAAAATGGAGGCAAATAAGTCAATGAGACGAAAATCTAAAAGGAATAATGAAGAATGAGTCCAAGGAAGACGGTGACGAACAACGAATAAGACTTAATAAGAATGAGACAGATTACTGATTTGGGCTTAGAAAGATAGGGACAGATAGCGAACACGACGAAACAAGAATGAGTTACAAATGCAGAATGAGACGAAATAAGAATTGAACGAAAAGCGAATGGGACGAATAAAGCTGATACCAAAATATAGTAGGTAATCTATGCAACTGTTGCATAATGATAGCTTGTCTGACCTCAAAGCAGACCAACCCACCAATAGGCTGGGTACAATTCTTCGAAGATCATTAAATTTTTCGACAGTTCGCAATAGTGTTAGCTGAAGGGTCTTTTGCCTTCAAAACCCAATTTAAAAAAATAAAATTGACGTGGTGGTCTTCGAAAAATTGTACCAAGCCTATTTGCAATTTTGCACCGTAATACACGGCAGCTGACAGTAACTGACGAAACCAGCAGTTGACCAGCTGAAGCGGTGTCATGATCCTCAGCAACGAGGGAGAAATGGAGAAGGAGAGGCATAATGATTTAAAAAATATTGCCTGTCACCTAATTCCTGTACATTTATAACTAGGTACACTTGAACTTGTAGTATGGGCTGCTCACTGTACATAAGCAACATTTATCATAATATTAGTAAGAAAGTCAAAAAGTTACGAAAATAACTAGTTCTGTATTCTACTAATACTATACATGCATTTTATAATATACTAGTAAATATATTTATTTATTTATTACATCACACAACTATCATTACAGGCTTACCTAATGCGACAGTTCGGAATTCTTACAACTAGGGACTTACATGTAATATAAATAATTCATTAAAATACTTATATAAATCAAAAATATATACATAACAACTGAATATAAAATATTATAACCCAGCATAACACAAAACATATAGCGTTAACCTTGTGAATTCGTTCAGACGGCAAGAGAAAATGTCTATCACATTTGCCACTCGATTTAGCGTGCGTATTGCCCTGGTGGCGGGGGCCTGGCCAGCAGGCTCGGCCGCCGGCGCCGCCACACGTATCGGTCCGGCACGTTCAGACGCACCTCCCCCTGCACTCCAGGGTTGAATAACTTGCCCCGTAACAACTTAAATAAGTATATACGAAGCGAGCGCCAACTCCCTTCGGACTTCTAACTGGTTATATCCTACCATTCCTAACACGAACAAAGTAGGATACATCAGGGGATAAAAGGGGTAAACTCCATACAGTTTCAGGGGTTCCCTCTATGTCGCATACTTTTGTTTGTCAGAAACTGTTTTAGCATAACAGACTTGGCATATTAAGTTTTCGACGAATGGTAATGTGGCAGAAACCTTATTTGGCATAAGTTCTAACTTACCGAAAATGTGTTTGCCCGAAATTGTATTCGCATACTATTGTTTAGGCCGATTATATTTACGAATAATTTGGTTTAGCATAGTGGTATTTGGCATATCATCTTTTGTCCGAATCTATCTTGGCATACTTAAATTGCTACAAGAAAAGCAGGTAAGGTTAGGTTATAACTGAATCCCTCGCAAAAACGATCAGCTAGCAGAAAAGTACGTTAGGTTAGGTTAGAATCGCGTCCCTCAAAAAAACGAACTGCTAGCAGAAAAGTAGGTTAGGTTAGGTTAGAACTTCGTCGCTCAAAAAAACAAACTGCTAGCAGAAAAGTAGGTTAGGTTAGGTTAGAACTGCGTCCCTCGCAAATACGATCAGCTAGCAGAAAAGTGGGTTAGGTTAGGTTAGGTTAGAATTGTGTCCCTCAAAAAAACGAACTGCTAGCAGAAAAGTAGGTTAGGTTAGGTTAGAACTACGTCCCTCGCAAATACAATCAGCTAGCAGAAAAGTGGGTTAGGTTAGGTTAGGTTAGAATTGTGTCCCTCAAAAAAACGAACTGCTAGCAGAAAAGTAGGTTAGGTTAGGTTATAACTGAATCCCTCGCAAAAACGATCAGCTAGCAGAAAAGTACGTTAGGTTAGGTTAGAACTTCGTCCCTCAAAAAAACAAACTGCTAGCAGAAAAGTAGGTTAGGTTAGGTTAAAACTACGTCCCTCGCAAAAACGAACTGCTAGCAGAAAAGTAGGTTAGGTTAGGTAGACATGATTCGGACAAACAAAAATATGCGCAAATAAAATATGACAAATGAAATTATGCCTAGTTATTTTATGCGTAGACATGATTCGGACAAACAAAAATATGCGAAATAAATTTATGACAAATGAATATCTGCGTAATCAAAATATGCGAATCTTGATTATGCCAAAACAGTTTATGCGGAAAGTCAATTCTGCCTACATAGATTATGCCATGCAAAATTATGACTAAAAATATTATGCCAAAACAGAGGGAACCGTTTCAGATATAAAAACCGGATAAATTTATTTTGAATACGCTCCTACATGAGCCTATATTTAGTCTCATGCGAGCTCCAGATGACTGCATTGCATTCTAAATGGCTCCTAACTATCGCCTCGTACAATGCACGAATCGCGTTAATGTTGGTAAATGCTCGCGATTGTCTCATTACGAAACCCAGATTCCGGAAAGCTTTTTTACAGACTTGTGTTATGTGTTCCCGAAAGCTAAGATCTGATTTAAGAAGCACTCCTAAATCCTTTAACTCATTAATCCGCTGCATCTGGACGCCCTCCAGCATGTACTGGAAACACCGAGGATTTCGAGATCTGGTAAACGAAATTACGGCACACTTTGATGCGTTAAACCGTAATTTATACACTTGACTCCAGCGTACTACTCGATCGATGTCTTCCTGTAATTTTAAACAGTCTGAGTTGTCGTTTATTCTCCGAACTAGCTTCAGATCATCAGCGAAGAGCAAACAAACAGAGTCTCGTACGACTTCGGGAAGGTCATTGACCATTAAAATAAATTCTAACGGTCCTAAGTTACTCCCCTGGCATACACCTGACCTCGTAAAATACGGCTGTGATAGATGGCCAGCATGGTCCACATACTTCCGCCTGTTTCTCATATAGTTAGCAAAGAATATAAGAGTATGTGGACTAAATCCTGCATTAGCCAACTTACTTAGTAGGACGTCATTGTCGACCGTGTCGAATGCCTTCCGGAAGTCGAAGTATGCCACATCAACCTGATCTGCTGCATCAACAGCTGGAACTATGTGAAACATAAGATGCAGTAAGTTGCCGGTAGTACCTACTACGCGCACTCGGGAAGGAAGCCATATTGGGCATCAGACAACTGGCAGCTGACTTGCGCCTGCACCGACTTGTAGATCGCCGATTCGAATACCTTAGCCGGCGTGCACAGTACTGCGACCGGTCGATAATCGCCAGCACTAGGTCCACCCTTTCCCTTAGGCACCGGAACCACTCTCGTCAGCTTCCACCTATCAGGAATGACGGCAAACTTAAGGCAAGTATTAAAAACATGACACAACGGCTCAGCTAATACATTACGGCAGTCCTTAAAAATATAAGGGGTATCCCGTCCGGCCCCGCAGAGCGCTTCGGCTAAAGCGCCCGCAGCGCCTGCCGCACCCCCGCTGGCTCCAGCCGGGCCACGTGCACGCGCGCGCCGCTCGCCGCCGAGCCCGCGTCCGCCGCCGCCACGTCCAACAGAGCTGGGCTAGGATTGTATACCGATTATGACGTTTTCAACCAAAACGGTCCACTTTCTCGCTTACCATGAGGACGAAATTTGTTTGCATCTTTATGTACCCATGCCATTAACTTCATAACGCGTCTATACATTGACTCCTACAATTATTTTTCGTGGAATGTTTCATATCGTCGAAAAAACATTTCGTAGAAAGCATTTTTCTTTGTAACCCTTAACTATTTGAGATTGTTACAAAACAAACCTAACCTAACCTAATCAATAGGATGATATATATGTATATGAGGTATAATATTACTTATGTGTTAAAATATCTTGATTCATGTAACATATTATTTAAAAGACCCTAAACCATACAAATATTTCTGTTGAGTCCTATGTCAACACTGTCAACACTGTTGACAGTACTTTTTCTTTTGTATTTTGTGAAATAAAGTTAAAATGAATAAATTATTAATCCGGCTACTTATTGTGATGGCACAGGTCGGCACGGTGGACTTCTGCATGCTGCACACGGTGCTACACTGCCTGGCGCAGCAGCTGCAGGTGCTGGACAAGCCGGTGGAGCTGCACGGCGACGCCGCCGCCATGATGCCCACCGCGGGCAAGGACCAGGGGCACACCGTGGCCATCAAGGAGTACATCTACGACACGGACGCCGCGGTATGATACAAGTTTGTCTTCCTAGTGTGATACTGCAGCAGCTGCAGGTGCTGGACAAGCCGGTGGAGCTGCACGGCGACGCCGCCGCCATGATGCCCTCCGCGGGCAAGGAGTAGTATTTTGTACTTAATAAGTTTATTATACTTACTTATTAATTTCGTTAAAACACTAATCTAAGAGTTTAAATGAATAAAATGGATTACATAATATGCGACTATAAAACCCTTAACTACCTACCTGCTTCTTTAGTCACACAAACACCTACCTCCCGTCCCCAGGACGGACACATAATGTCGGCCTTATATGTTAAATTTTATAGATCAGATGGGAAATTTAAAATAATAATGGCAATAAAGACAGATTAAAATATTTATTAAGCTATTAATCATTCTGGAAACATTAACAAAAAATTTTTTTGCTGTAAACATATGGCAACAGTCCTTATTTCGACTAAAGGAACTATATATCCTTTGGAAGGTGAGATCAACAAAAATTTTGACTTTATATACAGATCTAAGTAATTATTTCTAATTATTCAATAATTAACAATGCTAAATCAATAAATTTCGTTAAAATAAAGGTAATATTTTTATAAAATTGCAGACCACTAATTTATTCGATTTTTTCGCGGCAGTGAATATAAGTTTGTTTGCACATTCTAGGCAAATCGTTTTTTTGCATTAGAAACATACGTACTGGTTCCCGTTTTTTCTTCGGGTCACAAGTAGAACAGGTTTTCCGTACTTCCAATCACTACTAAACTGACTAAGCGGTCGGCTAAGTAAAGAAAAAAAGTATGCAATAGTCACGTAACCACCTACCACCCGTCTCCGAGACCTTTAAGAAAAAATACGTATCCACCTACCACCCGTCTCAGAGACGGTCGGAGACAGTAATATCCTCACCAAAATTAAATGCGTACACAACCCACAACCGACCTTGTCGATCGACGACGCGGCACTGAGGCAGGAGGGGAGAAGGTACAAGGACACAAACGTTTGAAGGATGCTCGCACATAGGTATGTAAACAATTTTAGGTTTGAAAGAGTCTGTGAGACGGGAGGTAGGTGGTTAAGGGTTAAACAACAAAATTGTCCACTAAATTGTCTTTCCTCATTTTTAATTTCAGCCTGACAAACCCGGAATAACCGATCAAAACGCCATGACTTTAAAACCACCACGAAGTAAGTTTACTGAACATATTTTTATTTAGACCTACCATTAATAATTATACTACGGTATTGTCCTCATTGGACAAGTTAAAGTTATAGGTGCAAGTGTTAATTAGTGAAAACCCATTCTCGAAATGCTAAACCTTAAATAAAAACTTGAAATCCTTCCCTTTAATAAAAATAAGTAACTTGACCGATTATTCGAGGGATGTTACGTAGTTACCATTCCTTTGCAATAGCGTGCAGGAGCTCGATGCTTGACAGTTGACAAATATTCAGCAAAGTTCTAGTCTGGCTGGACTACATAATGTACCTACATTTGTAAATGGAGATTGTTATCGTTTTTACAATCATTCCTACGTAGAAGTAGCGTAGATACCTACTAACGTAACCTAGTTAGAGTAGGTGCTTAACTAAGGTTAGTAGGTACGTTAGCAGATTTCAAACATTTGACTTGTCATCTCAGTTCGCACTTCCGCAGTTCTTTAGTCAACGTCAAACTTAATAAAGATTTGCCATCTTATTCTATTTAGTCAGACAAACTCAACGTCTCACTATAGCTTATCGTGAGAAATTACCGACAGAACAATGGCAAAACAAACATTCTTCACTATTTATGTCTCTATAATTTAATTTACTCGATTAAACATCATCGTCATTATTTAGCAACTCATGTTTATATTGAGAGCTTCACAGTTCACAGTTCAGAGGTAAATCTAAGTCCCTAACATAATATGAAATTATATGATGCCGATAAACTTGGGACTGTTTTATTTTAGTTACCTACACTTAAGACGAAATACCAATGCTCATTTTTCCATACAAATCAAGGTTTCGGTCTCGTCTGTTTCCACCACCAAATAATAGGAAGAAAATGTTCTGTGTCGGCCCGTTTCTATATTTAACGACGCGGTTGGCGCAGTTTGCAGACACCTGCCTACTGGGCCAGCGGTCCCGGGTGCGAATCCCGGCCGGGGCAAATATTTGTGTGATTAACTCGAATATTTTGTTCTTGGGTCGTGGATTTTATCTATATATGTATTTATATATTATGTATATCGTCTAGTACCCATAGTAGGTACAAGCTTTGTGGGACTAGGTCGATTTGTGCCATAATATTTATTTATTTTTGCGTTTATTATTATAAAATGTGTGTAGGTATATACTAGGCGTCTGTTTTGGCACCTAGTAGGTACACGAATTTATAATAATTTGCGCTAAAATGGAAACGGTCCCGCACATGATATTCTCTTCCCACTCAGTTCCTAAATGTTTCGTAAAGATTGGAGCTCAGTTTTGGAGGAACACAGACGAGAACGAAACCTCACAATTATTAATCATCAAATTATTTTCTTTAACAGAATCTGATGAACCACCCTCACTCATGGTAGGTAAGTAACTAAAATATATTTCCTTCAATACATTGTCAACAATATAAAGGTGTCATGCTAACGCTCCAGCAATTGTTACATGGTGGAAGGGGACAAGTGATAACAATTGTTACATGGTGGAAGTGGACAAGTGATAACAATTGTTACATGGTGGAAGGGGACAAGTGATAACGAAAGAAAGTATGTAATAGGAACGTATTATAAACTTTGAATGTATAATATGTGTGTATAATAGGTGTGTTTGTAATAATGAACCTGTACCTAATGTACATACATAATGTACATCATAATCTACACTAATATTATAAAGAGGAAAGATTTGTTTGTTTGTTTGTTTGTATTGAATTGAATAGGCTCCGAAACTACTGGACCGATTTGAAAAATTATTTTACCATTAGAAGCCGATATTATCCCTGATGAACATAGGCTATTTTTTACCGCGGGAAAATGCTTCATTCCTACGGGAAAACGGGTAACCGATAAACCGCGGGTAACGCCGCGGCGCGCTGCTAGTAAATGATAAACTAAGTACAGAACTAGACACCTAGAATAAATTAAATAAGTAGGTACATATGATAAAAAAAAAACTCTTAAAAACTGTGCCCCCTGGCAGAATCTCCTCGCTGAATTGCAATGTTAGTAAACTTTTTAATGAAAAACAATCGAAATTGACCCTTATTCACGTGTATTCTCATTACCCTAGACAAGTTTAGTGATTGAATGAAAATCCGTTCGAAAACTCAAAATATACTTACCTACAAGGATAAAGCCCTTTGACAAGAATGACAAGATGAATCGAATGATTTAATTGATCAATAAATTTGTGAAAAAAAAATACTAAGTACTAATTGTTATCGGTTGGATACTTATTTATGTATATATATATAATTAGCTATGCTCTTATCTAGCGATTAACAGTTTAATGGTTGTGGCAATAAATCAATTTATATTTCAGTGGAACGTGTGAAGAAGGACTGTAAGTACCTGTTTATTTAGCCCCAGTCAACAAATTTCGTCTAAAACCTAATAGTCTAAGATACGAATTAGAAACGACCTTTACTCATCTGTTTAATTGAGCATTGTATAGCAAGGACGATGCATATGGATGGACCACCAATCTCATACTAAAACGTACTCCGGAAAAAAGCTCAAATACCGTCTTATTTCTAGATGGCGCTGATAATAAGACGTAGATACGCAATGTTTTATTAAAACACATAATAGATGTTATTGTCACTGAGCGTTATACCGAAAAGACGACGCGTTTGGCTCGGTTTGTAGACACCTGCCTACTGAGCCGGCGGTCCCGGGTTCGAATCCCGGCCGGGGCAAATATTTGTGTGATGAACTCGAATATTTGTGCTTGGATCATGGTTGTTCTATGTATTTGAGTATATATTTATCTATAATAAGTACGTATATCGTCGTCTAGTACCCATAACACAAGCCTTCTTGAGCTTAATTTGGGACTAGATCGATTTATGTGAGGTTGTCCGAAATTTATTTGTTTATTAAAAAGAGACAGCGTGGTATCTGTATAGTTCTTAACTAGATGGCGCTGAAACTACTCGTGTTGATTTCTTAATCACGAATAATCAAGGAGACTGGTTATTGAATAGGTACAGCCAACGCCATAAGTCATAAACGTACATACATCCATACTTTCCTAGCGCTCCAATGATATCATATATCTATATCATACATTAGCCAGAACTACCTATACGACAACCCGTTCAGAAATTCGTAGCCATTTATGGTCGTCTTATTACATTGAAATAAGTAGGTAACCAAAAGTTTAAACCTGATCTCACGGAAAAAGAGAGATGGCAAACTCATTGCGCAGTATAAATTACTACTATGCAATGAGTTTGACAGCACTAATTTGTACGAGAGATTAGGTATACCTACCTATATTTATAATTATTATCCTTTGCATTAAACTATTTTAAGTAGGTATTACATAAGTACCCGTGATACTACTAGAATTAATACTGACTTAAATAGTAAATAATACATTCTGCTAGTTATTTTTATTGTATATCTTTATTATGAACAATGATCAACCAAAGGACACCAACACATCCAAAATTTTAACACACTAACAACATACGGCACACTATAAAGTTCAATTTGAAGAAGTAATTATAAATACTAGCCCATTTTATTCCGATTGGTCTTTGGTCAAAATATCTCACTTCAACATATACAAAAATCGCTGAATCGCGATTATTTCTGCTTTAATTTGACGTAAGCCATACTTATATAGGTAGGTAGCCATAATACGACTTGTCAATTTCAATCTTCTGTACCATTGAGTTAGGTAGGTAGGTATTATGGTTGTCTATTGTTTGACCGAAATTTATATATGCAATAATATTGATTTGCTCGAATTTCACTTACCCGAATTTCATTTGCCCGAATGTTTCGTTTCCTAGATATATGCCATAATGATACGAATGCCATAAGTATTGTTTTCCATAGTATTAAGTGCCATAATATTGTTTGATAGAATATTTAAACGCCATAAGGTGAGTCGGGGCTATTGTAGCTATGGGGTTATTGTATCTTATATATAGGATACACAGACCAATGGTATATATACACAATCCTATGTATACACAGACCATTTTAAGGGTCACAGACCATTATAATGGTAAGAAGATACAATAACCCCATAGCTACAATAGCCCCGACTCACCTTACTAAATATTGTTTCTGTGCGAATCCAACCTGGCTTAGCATCTTATTTTCTGTAGGCATATTGTGGCCACGTATGTACGTACATAGACACTATGTACTACATGGTCACTACAAACCTAACCTAAAGTTTTCGGTTCTGGTCGAATGTCGTACGTCCTTTTATCGTAGTTCTTCTAAAACTGTAAATTAGGTTAGGATTTGTATTTTGAAGCAAACATTCTGACGATATGACAATACGGGTCACAACACACAAACCTAACCTAACCTATAGTTTTCGGTTTTAGATCCATGTACTATTTGGTAGCAGTTCTTCTAAAACTAGGTTAGATTGTAAATTAGGAAACTGTAAATTAGGTTAGGATTTGTATTTTGAAGCAAACATTCTGACGCTCCGCTCGCTTCGCTCGCTCCGCTATACGGGTCACAAAACAAACCTAACCTAACCTATAGTTTTCGGTTTTATATCCATGTACTATTTGGTAGAAGTTCTTCTAAAACTAGATTAGATTGGGTTTGTATTTTGACGCTCCGCTATACGGGGTCATAAAACAAAACTAACCTACAGATGTCGGTTTTCGGCCTATGTTCCATTTGGATAGCATATGAAATTATAGCATGTGACAATTATGGATTACAATCTTTATGGAAAATGTGATTATTGGAATTAATATTATGGGAAACAAAGATTCGGTCATAGGATTAATATGGCAAACAATGATTATGGGAAACATAATTATAAGAAACAAGATTCGGTCAATTGAATGTTATGGCAGACGAAATTCGGGCATATGAAATTCGGGCAAGTGAAGGTATACCAGGTATTATTTATAATAGAGTTACAGAACAAAAATGTCAAAAAAAGTGGCATCGTTGTCATGTTCAAGTAGATGCTAATAACTCTTATTTATAATTACTTCGTACAAAAGAACTCATTGCTCAAACTTTTAAGTGTCTAATTGACTTACGTACGCCACAGGCAGAGCTGCTGGAGGGGGTGTTCTTTTTATAATCCTATTATTTTTAATTTATTATTAGTAGTTTATTTAGTATTTATCAACTCTTTTACTTACGTACTTATTACCAGAAATGTTTTTCGTGTAAATTAACTTTTTTAGCGTATTCTGACTCATGTCTCTTTTCAAACTTGGAACATGGCACGAATGGAGCAGATTTTAATACTTTTACATACTAAAAATATTTTAATTATTATTTTATTTAGGTATTAAAATATATTTGTTGTTTGAACTAAATAAACTCGTAAATTGTTAATAACAAATTAAGTTACGTTTTTATTTTACAACTGCATAAAAGAGTCCCGACACTGCATAGAAGGGATCATCAGTAATAATGACATTATTTCTCATCTCATCTTGTTCTAGTATGTGAAATGAGAGTAAGACAAGTGAAAATATTGTCATTTTTAACCCACGTTGCCTTTTAGGTGTTCTTGGCGTTGAAAGGTTTAAACTGACACTGTCTAGACTCTGAGACAAAATAAAACAATGATAACAGAGCAATTTTTTTATTAATTTATTAATGTAACCATTTTACACTTCTTTTGATTAGACATGAAAAAAACATATATGATTATGTCAAACACACGAGAGAATTATTTGGCTGAAATTATTCTTGACGTCTCTCTCTTGCTAAACGTGACCTCAATTTTTCACGTTGTTTAGGATCGCGTGGGAATCTTTAATAAAAAAATAGGATAATTATTTATTTGCACTCCTTTATTTATTAATAAAATATAGAACTATAGCGACTCCTTAGATTTTTGTTCTGTGATGAGGTGCATTTTGTAGGGACAAAGTTAATAATTCTCATCTAAAATAGGTATTCTATGATTTTACATAGGATTCGTAAATTAATCAATAGAACCTACGTAAAAAAAGAATATTCCGACCTTTTTCTTTACTTTATAGCTGTTATTTCTGCAATTTTTCACTGAACATTTAGTCATTTTTGAGACCCGTCACGTGTCATGGTCTAAACGAGACTGTTCGTCCAACTAATGCGATTTGGGATTTTGCATTACTTGGGAGGGTGCCATTTTTTCCGTCTGATTGTGTGTCCATGTAATTATTACGTCAATGTTCTGTACCGTAAAATTTTGCCCCTCATGTGTTCCGTACCTACTGAAAGTAACTTTAGGAATCTTTAATCAACACTTTAAGCACGCCAAAAATAGAGTTTTCTCGAGGAATAGAGTCTTCTTTAAATCTATGTTTTCTTCAGCATATATTTCTAAAAGCTTTCGCTTCCGTCTTTCTTTTGGCGTTACACCTCTACTCTACTACCATACCAGTGAGATTTTAATTCTGGTTCATTGCATTACAGATGATTTCAACTGAAAATTCAAATTCGCACTACGCAATTTAATCCTGGGGTGGGCATTAGACCATACTGGGGTGGGCACGACCCACCCGGCCACCCCCCTATACGCCAAGGAATTCACCCACATCTACAATCAGGTATTAAATAGGTAGGTAGGTATTATTATTATTAATAACGATCGGAATTACATCACCTAAGGTACATTGCTTTGACAATTCGTTTACAGTGGTGTGGTGTTTCACACACACTCGTTAGTGTGTTGGAATCGAGTTCGTTAAGAATATTAGGTAACATGTATTCCCACCTTCGTTTTCCGTACACATTGTTACATTTTGGCAGGACAAATTTAGGTAGGTAATCTAATTTCCTAAGATGTGCCGGTCTACTAGTTCGTATAAGATTTCCTATATTTTCTATTTTGTCACAAAGTAAACTCGTAGGTACACATTTTTTCTTAACATGGTTAGGAATAATTGATTTTAATAGACTTAGCCCAGCTCAGCTTAGCTTTTTAATAAAAATTGGCCCTTAATCAACTGGTTCATATTGCCAACCCGCCAATATTTCCAACTCGTCCACAATACCAACTCGTCCAGATAGATATCCAAATCGCCCACATTGCCAACTAGTCCATATTCCCAACTCGTCTACATTACCAACTCGTCCATATTACCAACTCGCCTACATTGCCAACTCCTATCCCATTTCTTCCACGTGCAAGCGGATGGGCATTTTTTTTTTCTTTTTGTCAAATATCTGTTTAATTAATTTTTGAAGGACAATATCATCAAACAATATTATTTGTAATAATCAATTATAGATTAATTTATTTGAATGACGATTAAATTAGTTTTATGTATATTTTTTTCTACCTTGATTAATTCTAAAACTCGTAATTCAAAATAACCGTAATAATTTTTTAAATGCCCAACTCTGCTAGCAAGGCCACGATAAATTAAGAATTGATAATTTCTTTGTTGTTTAGTAGTAGTAGTTATTTTAAAACGTATGTTTTGTGTTTTAATATTTATTCGTCCACAAACGGTACATTGTTCTTACATAAAAGATGCCACTAATTAATGATATACGTACATAACGCTAGTTATCGGGATAACAATGTTAAAAATACGAATATACATTACTTTAAACATATTATAAAATAATTCGGTTAAACCAGCAGCGAGGTACATACGAGTATGAATTTAAAAAAACAAAAGGCAAGATTACATAATAAATACATTTTATGTAAATAAACCGCTGGTTTATTGCAAACAAGATAATATATTCGTAAAATTATTTTTGTGAGGAACGCCCGGAAGGAGACAGACGGGCGGGCCTGGTTGCGTTTACTCAGCCCAGTTCCCAGTTAGAACACACGGTTAGTGTTTCGGCGACGATCCCAATCCCATACAGCCCTCTTCTTAAAATATGCCTGTGAAGGCTGATATAATGCACCGTAATTATGCTCTGTTAGTAATCTGAGATTTACCTAACCTAATTCCAGGAGATACCTGGTTTTGATACCGCTTCTGCCTAGTATTTGTTTTGCTATTTGTCAGGATTTGTAGGTATAGTTCGAATCACATTTGGTCAGCGAATCCCATTAGTTTTGTACCCGATGAACAATACCAATATCTGTATTGTTAGCTGCGGCCACAACTGCCACTTCAAAATGTAAGGCGTTATAAGTGCAAATTACTTTTACACTAAATTAGTCTTTAAGTCAAACGAAATAAGGTTTACTCTTAAACAAAGACAACACAGATGTTGGTCACTTCGTAAGTGAAAGAGCAGTGAAGCTCGTTTCGATGCTTATAATGACAATGAAGTGACCAACATCTCTGTTCTCTTTGTTTAAGAGTAAACCTTATTTCGTTTGACTTAAAGACTAATTTAGTGTAAAAGTAATTTGCACTTAAAACGCCTTACATTTTGAAGTGGCAGTTGTGGCCGCAGCTAACAATACAGATAATGGTATTGTTCATCGGGTACAAAGCTAAGTGGATTCGCTCAACCAAAAGAATTATTTCTATAGTCTCTTTTAGACGGAGCTTTTATTACCACAATCGACATAGTAGACAATTTTCAAGAGGTCCAAATGGTCATAAAGAGCTTATCTTGTATGACCTCACAATGCCTATTGTCTTGCCTCTTACTCAAATATAAAAGTTCACTTTACTTTAGAACAAATGGGAGCAAGTAACAAAAAAAATTGGGCAAGTGCGAGTCCGACTCGCGCATGAAGGGTCCCGTACTATAACAGGTTCCGTATCTAACAGGTTCCGTAACTACCGTATAACAGGTTCCGTACTATAAGGGTTCCGTATCTATAACAAGTTTGTTGTATGGGAGCCCCCCTTAAATATTTACTTTATTTTATTTTTAGTATTTGTTGTTATAGCGGCAATAGAAATACCTACCTACATCATCTGTGAAAATTTCAACTGTCTAGCTATCACCATTCTTGAGATACAGCCTGGTGACAGACAGACGGACGGACAGCGAACTCTCAGTAATAGGGTCCCATTTTTACCCTTTAGGTACGGAACCCTAAAAAAGCAAACATTCATATTGGTACCGACTCTCTATATAAATATACTTTGATCGGGGCAGAGTTACTAAAGGGTTGTCTCCAAAACACCTGGTATTAATGACGGTTTTAAAACTAGATGCCAATGGAAACTTGCGACAAATACCTAGATCTAAACCTAGTATCCGTAGCAATAGAACAGGACGCAGCATATGAAGGTAACGCGAGAAATGCGTACCTAAAGTTTTTTTTTGCAACCCGTTCACTATATATTTCTTAATACTTTTCATAAATTTAACAGATGGGTGAAGGTCGTTTCTAATCCGTATCCCCTTCTAATTGGATTGCCCAGAATACCATAGTATCAGTAAATTCTAGCGAAGTAGGTACATAACTAAAGAATAACGTTTACCTCATATTAATGGGGTTTTGACATTACTATCCTAGAGTAAGCATCATTCTTGGAATAAAAGTTTGGTTAAATCCAGCCTTAGTATGAAATAAATACCTGGTTAGAACAATACACGTTCTTCAGTATCGTTTCAGTACCAAAATAACTACAATTTGAAGACCAGCACCTGTAGTACAACTGTGACACGCGACTCTTTCTCGCGCGAGATATACTACCTATCTCTTTCTGTACAGCTCTGTCAGAGAGTGAAGGGTGTTGGTATGTCGCGCGACATGAGTCGCGAACCATGTGCTAGACGGGCGGGCTCTATATTTTTCGAGTTTAGGTTCTCAACGGGCGTTGTGATTACAAGAATACTCCTATTTAAACAGCAATGGCTGCGGGAATGGGTGGAAATATTCCCGCTCGGCTGGCTCCGAGTTCGAAAGGACGTGGAGAAAAGGACGGCCAAGAAGGTCGTGGACAAAAGGACGGCCATGAAGCGCGTAGACAAAAGGACGTGTCTGTGGAAGGCGAGTCGTCGCGGGGCAGCCCGACTGGCTCCCAACATGGATTCTCCAGTGAGAAGCTCTCTCTGGTTACGTTGAGCAAGTTTAATCTATTGGAGGACGCCGTCCAGGACCTCAAGGATCGTGTTTATGGAAGCATGCCCAAGAACGATCAAATACTAGAGGAAGTCAGGTTAGTTTTCTATTATTATTATTTTTCCTATTTTTTATCTAAGTTATGGGACCGGGAAGATGGTTGATACTTAACTTACGAGTTTTTTAATAATTTTATATTTTTTTACAATTTTTGAATTAAAAACTAATTGAAGTAAATATTATAATGTTTTAGTATTAGGTGCAGTCACAAGCACGCAAACTAACATTTAGCGAAAAACGGTATCCGATCCCTGGTACATAGGTATCTATATATCGATCATATTTGATGGCAGTTGAAGTGAAAATACTAGAAAGCTAAATCGCTCATATAAACACGAGGCTTTCCAGCACGCCCATATGTACAGTCGCCATCAGATCTAACGCAGCATATAAGGCGTTGACTGGGCGTTACAGTACATGTTCAGATATTTATAAACGCCTTATATGCTGCGATATATCTGATGGCGACTGCACGAAGCGTATAAGTTAACATTTTCAGACCTCCGTTTCAACAGTAAATTATCGTTTCGAATTATTTGTTTTCCCAAGTCTTAAATGGACGTAGTTACGCCGTCACTTAAAATTGAATTTTGAACTTATTGACATTGCCCGCGACTTCGTACGCGTAGAATGAATGAATGAATGTGTGAATGAATGAATGAATGAATGAAAACATTTATTTCAGGCAACTGTGGCCCATAGATACATACCTTAAAACTAACATACATATCAAACACAAAATAATAAAAATATAAGTAACTAAACTAGGTCACATTTTTCAACAGCGGCAGAGTAGAACTCGTTAATTGATATTGACAATGAAATAAAAAATAATAGACTTTCAGGTATTCAATACTCGAATGGAATCTATTTAAGTAAGTTCTGGGCTATTGGGTGAAAGTGATGGACATAATTCAAAACGTCCTTTTTGAATCTTTTTGGAGTTGATAGGCTAAGTCCCATTCGATTCAATAACTTATCCGAGGCTAAGTCCCATTAGATTCAATACGCTATGCTCAGAAATGGCTCGAGATGGTGACGGTCCATAATCAACTGACGAAGAAGGTCATGGTTCTATTCACCAAATAATTTTGAAACATTATAAAATTGGGGCAAAATAATTATTATATAGGGGGTGTATGGGGTCATAACATCACAGTGCTCCAAAAACTGTCAACCTCACCTGCTCGTGGTGCACCCTGCTGTCTAACGAACGAGGCAATGACGACCGGGTGATGGCGGTATACCCATCCGAACTCCCGAGCTCTATATACCAGCTAGTGGCGGGCAGCAGCGTCGCTAGTGAAAAGAGAGCTCGGTACTGCGATCGCCAATACGTCCTCGCCCAGCGCGGCGAGTATGGGCAAATCTCCCCTTATGAGTAGTGTCATTTTACAACGGCCCTCAGTTCCCGGTGGCTCCGCTATTCCCGCCCATCGTGGTGACGGTCGTGGTCACGGCGGGGTGGAGGTTCTTTCTTTCTTTCTTTCAACAACTACATTTAGCCACGTACAATGCTCGTTCGCTGAGGGAAGACGTCCATATTGCTGAACTCGAGTCAGAGTTAAGTCACATTTACTGGCATGTTTTGGGTTTATCTTAGGTTCGAAGACAGGGGGAGGACCTGATAACTCTAAATTCCGGTCACTTACTCTACTATCGGGAGGGCGATAGGATGTCACAAGGCGGGGTGGGTATTTTGATCAACAAAGTCCTCTGTAACAACGTGATTGAAGTCAGCAGTGTGTCTACGCGGGTAGCATACCTCATTCTTAAACTCACGAAAAGGTATTCTCTGAAGGTAGTCCAGGTATATGCTCCCACGTCGTCATACTCTGATGAAGAAGTCGAGGTTGTGTATGAAGATATAGCTACGGCCATTCACAAAACCACCAAGACGCACTTCACTGTTGTTATGGGGGACTTTAACGCCAAAGTGGGAGTACAAGAACGAGGTGAATCGGTTATCGGTTCGCATGGTATTGGTGTCAGGAACCAAAGGAATCCCAGAGGCTTTCTGATGAACACGTTCTTTCAGAAAAAGTCTCAACGGAAGTAGACTTGGCGGAGCCCGGATGGGGTGACTAGAAACGAGATCGACTTTATCATGACGAATAGGAGGTATATATTCAAAGATATCACAGTGGTCAATAGGTTTAATACCGGCAGCGATCACAGACTTGTTCGTGGCACTCTGAATATAGACTTCTGTATCGAGAGAAATCGCCTGATAATGTCTACGCTCCGGCCATCACTACATCATATTGTTGCGGGATCAGAGCAATTTCAACTGGAATTGCAAAACCGATTCAACCTGCTGGATGCCACCGAGGACGTTGATCAAAGTATCAACGAGTTCACGGATTCTTTACGAGCGGTGGGAGAAGCTTTCTGCCAAAGGATTCGAAGGAGTAAGGGGTCCAAGATCTCAGCAGAGACAGCTGAATTAATGCGACAGAGACGAGAGATGCCGGCTGATTCTTCAGAATGTCACTTTCTTAATAAGCGATTAAAAAAGCAAATACGCTCTGACCTGCGAAAAAGCCATCCTCGAGAAATCGAGGATGCTATCAAGCGAAACAAAGGCTCAAAGGTATTTACTAAGCAATTAGGAAGGAGTCACCTGACGAAGCTGACGACATCTGATGGTCGAGTTATGACATCTAAACAGGACCTACTCGTCGAAGCTGAGACCTTCTATGGATGCTTATACTCTTCTCACGCACCGAAACCTACAATGTCCGCCGTAGAAGATAAACGTGCCAAGTTAACCCGCCACTTTACGGACGAGCTACCGGACTTTGAAAATGCCGAAATTGAGAGGGCTCTCGTGCAGCTCAAGAACAATAAAGCCCCTGGAGACGACGGTATTACATCAGAGCTGTTAAAAGCTGGAGGATGCCCAGTCCTGGACCAACTTCGAAATCTGTTTAATACCGTACTCCAGAAAGGTACAACGCCCGAGGCGTGGTCTAGAAGTGTGGTTATCCTGTTCTTCAAGAAAGGCGATAAAACGCTCTTGATGAACTATCGACCGATATCACTTCTAAGCCACGTCTATAAGCTGTTCTCGAGAGTCATCTCAAATCGTCTAGCCCGACGGCTTGACGACTTCCAACCTCCGGAACAGGCCGGGTTTCGAAAACGCTACAGTACCGTAGACCACATTCACACCTTGCGGCAGATTGTACAGAAGACTGAGGAGTAATACAATCGCCCTTTGCCTTCGTTTGTGGACTACGAAAAAGCCTTCGACTCCATCGAAACTTGGGCCGTTCTTGAGTCGCTTCAGCGATGCCAAGTCGATTGGCGATACATCGAGGTGTTGAAATGCTTATATAGAGCCGCTACGATGACCGTCCAAATCCAGGATGTCCAGATCCAGACGCGTCCAATCCCATTATAACGCGGAGTGAGACAGGGAGACGTTATCTCTCCGAAACTGCTCACGAACGCTCTGGAGGACGTATTTAAAACATTGGACTGGAATGGACGGGGCATCAATATAAACGGTGAATATATTTCACACCTTCGATTCGCTGACGACATAGTCATCTTGGTTGAATCGCTGGAAGACTTGTTGGAGATGTTGCGGGGCCTAAATGTTTCTTCCAGACGGGTGGGTCTGGGAATGAATGTGGATAAAACTAAAGTTATGTTCAACTCATTCGTAGACCCAATACCGATCACCGTCGATAATGTTAGCTTCGAAGTTGTTAAAGAGTACACGTACATAGGCCAGATGGTCCAGTTAGGTAGAAACAACTTCGACAAGGAAGCTGACAGAAGAATCAGGTTGGGCTGGGCAGCATATGGGAAGTTGCACCATATTTTTCAATCATCATCACTGCCCCAGTGCCTTAAGTCCAAAGTCCTCGACCAGTGCGTCCTTCCGGTCCTTATTTATGGGGCCGAGACGTGGACACTAACAAAAGGCCTCGTCCACAAATTCCAAGTTGCTCAGCGAGCTATGGAGAGGGCTATGCTCGGAGTTTCTCTGAAGGACAAAATCCGGAACCAGGAGATCCGACGGAGAACCAAAGTGACCGACATAGTCCTAAAGATATGCAAGTTGAAGTGGCAGTGGGCGGGGCATATTTGTCGTAGAGCCGATGGTCGATGCGGCAGACGAGTTCTAGAGTGGATACCACGAACGCCCTGTAGGACGGCCTCCCGCCAGGTGGACCGACGACCTAAAAAGAGTGGCGGGAAGCGGTTGGATGCGGAAAGCTGAGGACCGGGTATGGTGGCGCGAACTGGGGAAGGCCTATGTCCAGCAGTGGACGACTCCGGGCTGATGATGATGATGATGATGATGATGATGATGATGATGAATAATTAGGTAGGTACTATTATTTTTCTAACTCAAGAAAAAATCTTAAATGATTTATTTTGGTCAGTAAAAAACATATTGACTTATGGGTAGTATGTAAGTTTATATTAAATTTTCATCGACTCGTGGGAACCTTTTTGCATAACTACGTCCAAATAGGTATGTACCTTACTAGAAAAACATTACAATCAATCAATTCGTTTTTATAAAATCAATAGGTTAAGATATTTTTTATAAAAAAAGCTCGTTGGTTAAAGTGCATTAAGGTATAGAAACGGTGTCCACTTTACGAGCACGTGTAACACAATCTTAAAAAACCATTCATATCTCACAGCTAGTTAATATTTTAGTGTTTGCTTGGTTAGATTTCTGTTTTTTTTTCCCGCAGATCTCAAACTAACATAAAGGCTATTACCGACATGTGGACGAACTTGAACGTGTCGTCGCGTCTGGAAGCGGCCGAGACGGGGCTCGCCAAGCTCAGCTCCCTGGTGGAAGACCTCATCAGGGAAGGCGACCACGGTGGAGCTAGGGACACGACGTATGCTATATCCTTCCATTGTAGGGCGACTGCCGCCTGCTAGCATTTCACTCTTTTGTTTCCATAACCTAAGGAATGTTTGAGGCGAGCATTTAAGGCGACGGGTAATGCGAAACTAGCGCCACTTACGAATTTTTATTATATCTTCCAAACCAGATCAATTTTCAGTAATTGCAAGATTTGAGGAGCTGGAAAAACACCTTTATGTTTATTAAATCATTATACACAATTTCTTGTTCTTTAGTTGTCTTTAAAAACGTGCCCAAAACTATTGCGGCCGCTTTTGACGTAAACAAGTTTTGTATGGTAAACTACAGTGAAGGTGTTGTGCTAGCTCCTAGACTTCAGCTATTTTTAAAAAACTATCAGATTATGAAGGTATAAGAAAAAAATCTAAAGTGGCGCTAGTTTCGCATTACCCGTCGCCTTAAAACTGTTAGTATGCTATTTAAGTTTATTCTATATGTTAACCAAATAACATTTAGGATTGATTTTGCAACTGATTTGACTCGCTACCTGACCATCGATCAGTCATACCCATAGTTTTCTAAAGTTACGGATTATATTGTTTTGCTCAAATCAAGTTTTTTTTCGTCAACCAACATCGAAAAAGTGGGGGTACTCAATTCAGTTGTATACCTATTATTTTTAAGTTGGTTACCTCAGGGCAGCGCCATTTGTGAAACGATAAAAAAAAATGTTGACAGAAAACTTGGTCCCATAACCTTTTTTTTTTTAAACCGTCGCGGGAACTATTCAAAGGTTTTAGACACATTTATGACGAATTTATGTGCTTTTTTATAGTAACTTGTTCAGTTTTTCTCGTAAATACAATTTATTCACGTAGTAGTCGGTTTTTTTTTAAGTGATTATCGTACATTTAATATTTACATGGATTTCCATTCTTTTATCATAATTCTGCAATTGTAGTAGGTACCTATCCTAAAATAAACATTAACTATTGTGGAGAGCATTTGTGTATTATTAGAATTAGAATGTGAAATAATAATAACTTGATTTAATTTAGCTATGATTTTCTTCCAGTGCTCAGGCGCCCCCTCCCCAGGCGCCCCCTGCCCAGGCGCCTCCTGCTCCGGCTTCTGCAGCTTCTGGTGTCCAGACCCACGAGCAAGCACGGTATAGAAGTAATTCTTTTGGCTGAGCGAATCCACTTAGCTTTGTACCCGATGAACAATACCCATTATCTGTATTGTTAGCTGTGGCCACAACTGCCACTTCAAAATGTAAGGCGTTATAAGTGCAAATTACTTTTACACTAAATTAGTCTTTAAGTCAAACGAAATAAGGTTTACTCTTAAACAAAGAGAACACAGATGTTGGTCACTTCATTGTCTTATAAGCATCGAAACGAGCTTCACTGCTCTTTCACTTACGAAGTGACCAACATCTGTGTTCTCTTTGTTTAAGAGTAAACCTTATTTCGTTTGACTTAAAGACTAATTTAGTGTAAAAGTAATTTGCACATAACGCCTTACATTTTGAAGTGGCAGTTGTGGCCGCAGCTAACAATACAGATAATGGTATTGTTCATCGGGTACAAAGCTAATGGGATTCGCTTACCAAATGTGATTCGAACTATAAACCTACGACCAAAAACATCGTTATAAGTTGCTGTATCATCGTTGATCCCAAAGCAAGAAAGCAAATTGACTGCAGGTTTTTTTTATCTAAAGATCTGTCCGTCATGCTAGTTCTAAACTATAATTGGATATAATAAGCAGTCTTGTCCAAGATATTCAGCTATCACTGGAATCAGTAATAGGATCTCGGGCAATAATGAAGCTAGTCCAATAATTTGTGGTTATTTAAATATTTATTAACAGAGGGCCCCGTGATGAGACTAGTAAGTGTCGGAGGTTGTATACATTTTTGTTTAGATTATTATGATATTTATGTAGCTGTATAACAATAAGTAATGTGTTTACCAATCAATTTGTGCCCTTGAACAGACCGCAGGACTTGGCTCAATACGCGGCAGACCCGTTGGCACAACTCGGTCCTCCTTACCCCTGGGACACGATGGCTGCCGAGATGTACGACGAGAGGGTGCAGCTGGCGGACCAGCTGCAGCGCCTGCGCAGCGACCTCAACCAGCTCAGGGAGACGTTCTACACCGCCATGCAGAATATGGAGCAAGGCTTAGGTTAACTTCGATCCCATTATTCGAGCGTTTATTCCGTATAACTTTCGTAGAGACGATTTTGCCGAAATATCTTTACATGTTAAGGTTATTTTGATTGATGATAGTAGCGAAAACCCACAAGCCATGCGTGGTATGTCGTGTGCTATTTAAATATAATAATAGTTCCTGTTTTTTTCACTGCCTGACTTGACAACAGATCCAAAAGAGGCGGCATCGAAGATAATCGCTTCAGCGCCGCCGCCTGCGCCCCCGCTGCCTCCTGTGCAGATCACGCCTCCCGCGCCGGCTCCACCACCAATGTCCCCACGTCCACACGCTGCCGCCGCAGAAGGTAACATTATACAAAACGTGTGACTACTTCGGCCCAGAATTTATAATTTTGACAAATCTATATACAAATTAATTCCTTTTTATTATATTGCCCATTACAAGAAATTGAATGCAAAGTTACATTTGTAGGCTTTGTTTAACCTTGTAATATTTGTCTACCGAATTAAAACCGATTCCTGGTGTCCGCAATTCGATTCAACTGAAATTTGGCACTCATGAAAAGTAGCTGACAAGTGACAGTGCAGTGTTAGGTATCATCTTGCTGCAGTCCTACAATCTTGCCGCGTTTTCATTTGTCGCGCCCTTCTTGCTCGTACGATATTGTAAGGAATGAGACGGGCAATATTTCTCGCACGACAAAGAGTCGCGTGTTGTGCTAGAGCTGGTGAACTTTAGACCGATACGTTTTTTCAAAGATTCTAATGTAAGTTCGAGTTCAACGAGAAAACGTCTCGATCGCTATTTATATAAACTCGAATGTTGTTTATACGAGAACCGTATAATATCGAGACGTTTCGTTAAGTTGGAAACATACACTCGAAGCTCTGAAGTAGGTAGACTCGGCAGTCAAAATATATTTCCTTATGCTTCGAGTAAGCATAGTTCGAATCACATTTGGTCAGCGAATCCCATTAGTTTTGTACCTAAGTCTTTAAGTCTTTAAGTCAAACGAAATAAGGTTTACTCTTAAACAAAGACAACACAGATGTTGGTCACTTCGTAAGTGAAAGAGCAGTGAAGCTCGTTTCGATGCTTATAATGACAATGAAGTGACCAACATCTCTGTTCTCTTTGTTTAAGAGTAAACCTTATTTCGTTTGACTTAAAGACTAATTTAGTGTAAAAGTAATTTGCACTTAAAACGCCTTACATTTTGAAGTGGCAGTTGTGGCCGCAGCTAACAATACAGATAATGGTATTGTTCATCGGGTACAAAGCTAAGTGGATTCGCTCAACCAAAAGAATTATTTCTATATGTTACGTAGATCGCCGACCGGCGCCGGCGCGCCGCACGTCGGGCACGACGGCAAACATGATGGACCGCCTCGCGCAGCTGGAAAAACGCATCAAGGAGTGCTGCGACGAAGTGGGCAAGGGCAAAGGAGTTGCCCACGATCAGGTGCTAATACTATATTGCTATGTAGAGCGACGTCGAGCACGACGAATTATGGTTATATAAGTTTTTATAAGCAGTATTTTTATTATAAGGTTAATATTAAAATTCACTTTTTATAACAACTTGAACTTGAGAACACAAAAAGAGAATGACCCGTTTAAGATATTACTGACCTATCTATATTTAGAACATAATATCTAATACTTATCAAGTAAGAAGACAACTTCTAAAGAAGAGTTATACAATTGTTTTAGCTCGCAAACTATGTAGTGTCATGCTCCTCGTGTCAATCGCGTCATTATCCATTTATCTCGGGCGCGTGTAGCTGTCGGTTTAATTCCCAATTTAAATAATTCACTCGGGATCTTACTGGGGGTCACCCGCCCGACAAGGGCCATCCGAATGGCTATGGACTATCTAGACCACACAATATGAGTGTTATGGCCCGACTACGACATCGTCTACAAGCGGCACTAGCGGCGGCGGCGAGCGGTGACCAAAGGTGGAAGCGAGAGAGCGCGTTCTAAGTTAGAACGCGCTAGAACTTCTAACCTTCAGGCAGCTAACATCTAATGATAACATACTTATAATGATAGGGATAAAGTCCGTGTGTATAGCTACTTTGCCGGCAGAAATGAAAGTCTCGTAGTCTTTCTGCTAGGTATGTTTCATCGCTTTGTACTTATATTTATGTGTATATTGTATTAGTATTATAATAATATAATATTAGTATAATTAGTATTTATGTGTTGTTAGTTTGTACACTTATATGTAAATGAGTTGCACAACCTAAAATGTTCTGCTTTGTCCTAAGGTTGACTGGTAGAGAATACCTCATGGCATTAAGTCCGCCTTTTGTACGATAAGGTTTATTTTTGTGCAATAAAGATTTAATAAATAAATAAGCAACTGATTTACCTTAGGTAGGTATGTCCCAATTGTCCACCATGCTCTGATAGTTGGTAGTGGTTTAATGGAACGGAGATGGTAGAAATGGGCCGAATATGTTTGAACCTGATTTGAACTTTTCTTAACTACCCTACAGTTGAACAACTTCCAAGACCAACTGGATCATCTTATGCAACAAATATCAACTCTCCGCGGCGACTTCCGTGCACTCAATGTATCACCAGATTTAGCCAAAGACTTGGAAGGTTGGTAATATTACTCACCAGTCCCCGTTATTAGTGGTGTAATTTTTATTGAAAATGAGGGTTGGCACTATACTCAATGCTTTTAACAAGTAGGTACAATTAATAATTTAATGTATCATCTTGATATAAAAGATATACATACTTTACTACTTTACATTTTAAAAATACGAACAAACTGTAAAATTATATATATATATATTATGTATATATATATATATATATATATATATATATATATATATATATATGAAAGTCGATACTTTACTTACCCAGTTTGCGTGGTAAGTAGCATATTATATTATATATTACATTTGTTTTTTTTTGTATATCTTTATACGGATTCGGTGACAGTGCAATAATAAACCACATAATATACCGCAAGATAAAACTTATTTAGCAATATTGAGTCATTTTTAAAAAGCATGTAAAGTAGTTAAAGGCTTAATAAAAACAAAATTACGATCGCGTCTTTTGTGCGATGAAATAGTCATACAAAAGATATGGGTAACTGTCGTTACACAAAGGAATCAATTAAGTTTTGTTTTCATTATAGCCCTTAACACTTTGCACGCCGATCTCGAGAACCACTCGGTACGCATTTTTTCTCTAATTCGCCGGCCATTTTAATAACTGCCATGTCTAGCTCGCCGATGACGTGTAGCACTCGTGACACTTCTTTTCTTAGAGTCGCGGATAACGAATAGTACTCGTGATCAGATTTCATACTGTTTGTATTAAAATATCGAACACAGTTCGTGATCCGCTTAATAGCAACGTGTAGAAGAACGTTTAAGCTACCCGCACACATACAATTTATTAACGTGAGGGTTGGGGGAACGGCATGACGATGCGTCGCCCGCGCTGCCTCGTCAGTGCGCTGCGCGGGCTACCTAACAAATCCATGTTAGAGTTTTTATTTTTTCATAAAACGAGTTCTTTTCAGCGACAGCCTTAAAATAAAATAAATATTATAAACACAATGTTTTATTTTTATCATTATAAAATACTAAAACACCTCTTAAATAATAAAGAAATTATTCCTGTATCTACGCTAATTATTATTTTATAAATCATACAATATCACCGAAAATCGCCGGCGAACCATAGGTGGCGCCGTAAAAAATGCGCGGCGTTCTTGGGAAAAAGAGCATCACGAGTGGTGCTCGTGATCAGCTGTAGGAGCGCGGTACCGATTATAACTTACGGCGTGCAAAGTGTTAACTAACTAATTAATTACATGTTTTTTTAAAACGACTCATATGTCACATGTACACGAAATAAATATTTTGTGCCAACCGTTTCAATGAATTTTCACCATTGATAACGGGGTCTGGTGATTGGCCACGGCGTCATTAGTTCGCTTCGCCAAGTCCCCATTACTGGAAACGCACTCTGAACTCGTACGAAAAGCTTTCTCTAAAAGTTCGTGCCGGCAATTGTTTAGTAGATTTAGCAGTAATTAGCGTAATATTTGCGGTGCGCAGGAGTGGCGCAACTGTACAAGGCGGTGCAGGAGATGCAGGACCAGCTGCGGCAGGTCAACGAGGTCGTGTGCCGACTGGCCAGCGAGAAGGACGACCGACAGCACCACATGAATGTAATACCTGTTCTTAGGGTCCCGTACCTCAAAAGGAACAAAATTATCACTATGTATGTCCTTCTGTCAGTCCGCCTGTTAAGACCCTTCATCTCGGGAATGCGTGGAGGTATTGAGTTGAAATTAAAACCATATACTTACTCAGTCCCTTGACATTGCTCAAAATTTTAAGTTAACGTAAAAAAAATACGGCCGCAAAAAAACGTATATTTCGACACTTTAAATGGAATCAAAATGTATAGGGTATTTCCCGTTGACCTGGAACTGTAAAATTTGGACAGTAATACCACCTTATACTACAAGTAAATACCTATAGGGAAAAAATCGAAAACTAAACATTTGTAATTAAATCATAAAAAATATGACGCCACGCAAGCACCAGATCGTATGACTCGTGTAGCGGCAAATGACGTTGTGGCGTCAGGGGCACAGGTTTCCGTCGACGTGATTTGCCGTCTTTGGCGCTAAAAAGGTTAAGTCATCTTAACGTGTAAAAGTGGCCCGTTTGCCGTTTACACTCAGAGAGATGTTAAATACTTATTTAAGCGGACGCTTATTTTGAGTTTATATATAAAGTCATAATTATATTTGCATAATATCTATCTAAAGGCCAAAACACAATTACAAAACATGACATCGCATCGTCGTACGACGCGACATTGTGCCGCGAAGCGACGTCGTGCCGTGGAAATGCATAAATCCAGAATAAACTTTATCTTCATGTGACAAGATGCAAAATTAAAATTAATTTTACAATCTTACGACGTCGCGTCGTACGACGATGCGATGTCATGTTTTGTAATTTTATTTTGGCCCTAAGTAATTAAAATTAATTAATTATGGGTATTGTTTGTTTTCACAAACTATAGGCGCTTCTGGAACAAATAGAAATCCTGAAAACGATAAAATTGGATCGAGAGGACATGGCAGAAGCTATGGCTGAGAAAGCTGACCTACGCCTGTTAGCTCGGAAGGTTTCCCTGGATCAGTTCGAGATGGCTTGTGACGACCTGTCCAGAGGACTCGATCATGCGCTTGGGAAACTTGACACACAGGTTAGTGGAAAATACTACCTAAAACAAAAACACATACCAATGCGATTCTTAGACTATCGGGGACCTAGTAGTGTTTTGTTTGTGTGCGCTTCAAATTGCACAATTTAAGGTTTAAATGTAAAATATGTACTACAAAATTGCATTTCAAATGTGTTTAGAGTCGGCACGCCGGCGGAGAGTTCCCGCATAATTTAAAGTTGCAATGCCAGTCATCTATTTTAACCCTAAGTTGGTTATACTGAAGCTTCATTTGAACGGTCGGACATTGAGCTCCATTTATGACAGCAACAGAAGAAGAAGCATTACAGTCACTTGTACCTTAGCTTTGCGTAGTAACATTGACTAATAACTTTTACTTCCCGGCAGGAATCCCTATGGCAACAGGTGTTGGATGACATCCAGCGTGAGATAGAGTCCAAGCTAGACAAGATGGAGCTGTCGCCGTTGAGAGACTTCTTCAACAACAAGTTGCGCCAACTTCAAGAGAATCTCAAGCAAATGGCGTCGCTGCGTCGGGACGTCGAAGCAGCTGGGACTACGAGACGATTGCTCAGGTAAACTATCTTAAGTAGGGTATAAACGGGTAAATGAACAGTCGTTATAAATACAAGGTGGCTCTATTTATTATACGAGAATACATCGTTAAATTAAAGATTTAGTTTAACACATAATTTTGGATCATCAAATGTCTGTACCCTTACTCTTACCATGAGTAACCGTACTCTATAGCGGCTGCGTAAACGATTTGTATAGCCTCCTCTGTTCCAGTCTCCTAAACATAGTACATAAACTTAAATTAATGAACTATCTATCTATTTGTCATACGGCTTAAATTAAACTGACAAATTATGCATACTGGTCGTCAGGAGGATAGAGAATTGTAGTTCTGCAAGGCAACCGCTAGCGGCGCTGCAATATTCCCTAGTCGCTAGCGAGTAGGTATGTTCACTGTAAATTCGTGGTAAAGGTACAGATGAGGTTATAAACTTATTTCTAATATCGTATATCACACTTATATAATAAAGGCGAGAGTTTGTGTGTTTGAATGTGTGTTCTTCACACTCCGACAGCTGGACCTATTTTTTAACAAGCTTTTATTTAACTTGCAATGCTTATAATCCAAGAAAATTAGATCGCAATATATGGAAAATATGGCAAAATTAAAGGACAACTTTTATCTATCGCGATATGTAGGTTATAGAGCCAAGTTTAATTTTATCTACTCTCAGGGGTGAGCGTCACCCCCCCGCGACCTCGAATGTGTCCCGGAGCGCGGTATTTTCCACTTTAAAAGAAAACCGTGTACGATACTTATAAAGTGTATAGGAACGAAATAATTCTGAATAAATTTACTATAAACCTTTTATACATACAAAAGCGATAGCACTTATACAATCAGCGCAATCTGTTACCAAATACTAACGTTTTTAATTATTGATCTTTATTTTCTGCAAAAAGGTTATAGTTATCTCAAAAACTGCACACTTCTCGGCCAAAATATGTATGACAAAAAAAAGAATGGAAAATGTTCTTTCTAAAAATGTATAATTTATTTCTGTTACTCTTTAATTTACTGTTGCAATGCTATTTATAAAATTTAAGTCATTTGGCCATTATGCGAAATATAAATATTCGTACTAGTTAAACGGTGTTACTTGCAATACCATAGACTTCTTATATGTTTTTCTGTAACCTACAAGTATTGAACTATATCGGGTTTTTTTTTTTAGACTTACTATTTTAGGAAATAAGGGATGTGTGGGGAAATCGTCAATTTTTTCTCATTTTCGTAAATAACTTCAAAACCGTTTAATTTAGGATTATATAATACATATATTTGAGATGTTCATAATGTACCCTTTCATTTGATATGTCACACGATATACTATGCCATTTTTTTTTCTATTTTGTCCCTAAAACTGGCCCTCATGTCAAAATGTATTTATTTGTGTTACATTACACGTCCATGTTTGGGTCATCAATTTACATACGTGTACCAAATTTCAACTCAATCGGTCCAGTAGTTTCGGAGCAAATTGGCTATGACAGACGGACGGACTGACACAGACACACGAGGGATCCTACTATAATCATAGCAAATTTTCTCCGAAACTACTGGACCGATTGAGTTGAAATTTGGTACACGTATGTAAATTGATGAGCCAAACATGGAAATGTAACGTAACGTAAAGTAAATCAAGTAATCTGAAACATGGGGGTCAGATTTGAGGGGTAAATTAGAAAAAAAAATAGCAAAGTATATCGTGTGACATATCAAATAAAAGGGTACATTATGAACATCTCAAATATATATATTTCATAATTCTAAATTAAACGGTTTTGAAGTTATTTACGAAAATGAGCAAAACTTGACGATTTCCCCACACATCCCTTATTTCCTAAAATAGTAAGTCTAAAAAAAATAAAAAAAATAGGATATAGTTCAATATTTGTAGATTACAGAAAAACATATAAGAAGTCTATGGTATTGCAAGTAGCACCGTTTAACTAGTACGAATATTTATATTTCGCATAATGGCCAAATAACTTAAATTTTAAAAATAGCATTGCAACGGTAAATTAAAGAGTAACACAAATAAATTATACATTTTTAGAAAGAACATTTTCCGTTCTTTACTTTTGTTATACATATTTTGGCCGAGAAGTGTGCAGTTTTTGAGATAACTAACCTTTTAGCAGAAAAAAAAGATTTTGTTCAATATAGTTTTCATTGAAAGTACTTATAAGGCCTCATTTTCATGAATTTTCCCATATTTTTTTGACCCGTGGTTGAGAAGTCAGAAGGGGACAATATTTTTTTTTAATTTTCGGAGCGAATATTTATAAAACTGCTGACTTTATCAAAAAATAATGTTTAGAGACCCCTGTTATTTTTAACATACCTATTCAACGACATGGCGAAACTATAAGGGTTCCTAGTTGACTACGGAACCCTAAAAATTGGCACCCAAGACTCACATGCTCATAACGCTTTCATTTCACCATTCTTGTGTCATATTTTGAGTTATATATATAAGGGTTTTACTTATATTTTTAAGCGTAAAGTAATATTAGTACCTATGCTAATTGTCAAAGCTCATTTTCTTTAAACTACTTTAGTGTAACCTTCACTACACTGTAATAATATGCTAGCGACTTACAAAACCTTTAATTTTCAGGGATGTGAACTGCGTGTCGTGTGCTGCGGAGGCCGTGATGGCGATGGACAACGCCGCAACAACACCCAGCAAGCCCATGCCGGCGCATCTCTCCATGAAGCCGTACCTCAGCTACGAACTAGGTTCGTACGCTTTATTTATGTTGCTGTGTTTGTTAGGTATATCAACAATAGTTTTGTCCACGTTATTGGCCCAGTGGTATTTATTTAGTGCAGCTGCCGAACTCAGAAGAGTCAGTCGGCGGTTCTGGGTTAAAATCACGGCAAGGATAAATATTTGTGTGATGAACTCGAATTCTGAATCATGGATGTATTAAGTGTATATTCATTTACATATATAAGTTTTATATCGTCTACTAGTAGCCTTGTAACTAGTATACAAGCTTACTAGAGGCTTGTGTTAAACAAGCCTGCTATTGCTTACCTACTCTTTGGGACTTGTCCGATATTTATTAATTTTTTTAGCTTCTGGGCGCAAACGAGGGTTAGGCTATTAGGTACCTATGTGAATTGAAGATACGCGTTCTATATTTAGGTATTTTCTTACTTGTTTTTTTATGGTTTGAGTCATATTTCTGGTTTTTACTCGTAAATCACTAAACAAAATAGTTTTATGATAAAATGCTATTCCACTCTATTGTTTTTAAAGGTGCGTTTCAAAACTGCGAAATTAGAACGAACGAAAATGAGTTTAGTAATGGCAAAACAGCATAAATACATCTAATATATTGCTATATTTTTTAGATTTCGACTGAAAATCAATCACAATTAGCGACTCCATGGATTTTAGTATCACAGTATGCTACCAAATGTCCTAACCCTAGTTAAGCATCTCGCTGCAAAAGCGACATGTTTGAGCCGGTGAGCTGAAAAATATATTGTATTACCTAACTATTTTTTTACTAAGGTTTACAAAATAAATCTGTGAAAATTTATTTATAACATTAAAGAAACAAATAAACTAAAAGGTGGCTAAAACTATTATAAAGTAGGTATTATAAAAACATGGCCCTTTTGGCAGCGTGCCCATCACACAGGCAGCATACCCGCGTTGTATTGCGATGGCAATTCTTTGCGCGAGAAAGCTGCCTGCGCGAGTGTCACCCGTTGCCTCCCTTAGGCGTTTGCTTAGCGCCTTGTGGAGCCCACGCGCAGCCCTACCCCACGGACCTAGTGTCTCGACGCCAAAACGGATAAACTCGTACTGGGCGCCGAGACACTTATATTTATTGTATTTAGTTCTCCCGAGCGTCAGCCGCCGCTCCGGCCGCTTTAAAAGTTGCTGAGAGGTAGGACGCCGCCAGCGTATCAAGGCAAGTGGCGTCCCACACCAGCGATCAAGGGATCAACGACATCCCGTCAGGGCGCTTGCCATCGTCCCGCATCGTCATTGATGCCTGCTTTGCTAAAACAGAAGCCAATATTTAGTACAGTTATCGTGTTTTGTGAATGGATTAGCTTTACAAAAATACGAACTACGAAAGTGTAGGTACTTCTACCATATCATGATAGTTACCTGATACTCGAGAACTCCACAGATGCCATTCGTAAAACGCAGGCGAGCAATCTGCCGCAGCGTAACCTGCACGATTGGGAGACCATAGATAAGCAGATGGCGCCGAAACCACCAGTTAAAGCTACTAGGTAAGTCTGCTTGGTATCCAAGGTTCTACTCAAAAATTGTTCACGTAATTTTGTTCTAATTGTACCTAAACAATTCGGAAAGGTCAATAAATGTGCCTAATAATGGGCACACGATACCTATAAATAAGTAAATGCGTACGCATGACATGTGTTTTGTAAAACTTCATAAGACATTTTTATAAATAATGACACAAAGGTAAATTAAGAAAGAAAAATTGAATGCGATCTACTACCTACAATCGAAGCGGGGTTTGAACCCCGATGAAATACGATATTCATAAGACATGTCACAATTGTCACACTGCTTCGAGGTAGATACGTCACGCAACCTGTGGAGCATTTCATATAAAAATCATACTTTACAACGCGCACATCGAAGTCTAAGTTCACGTTTGCTTCGGCCTTAAGGGTTTATTATGTTGCAGATCGGAAACGGACAAACACATCTGCAACCGCT
The DNA here is from genome assembly GCA_905147355.2 of Apotomis turbidana. Taxonomy (NCBI): domain Eukaryota; kingdom Metazoa; phylum Arthropoda; class Insecta; order Lepidoptera; family Tortricidae; genus Apotomis; species Apotomis turbidana. The sequence continues at coordinate 40,355,677 of LR990280.1, read as the reverse complement.
ACTGCGGCGGATCGCACACGACGACGACCCCCGCACAGCGCGTGGCGCGTCTCGGCCACTTTGTCAAGCAGTGGGGGCCCGACGTGGTCCCGCTCTCCAGCCACCTGGCCGCCGGCGACGACGGCAGGGTCAGTACATTCTAAACAGAAGTCACCAATATTTCCAAGATGGAGACCTCACTCGATCGTCTCGCGATATCTGGAACAACTTTATAGCGAATTAAAAATATCTGAACCTGAATTACTTAATACATACAATTTCAATTTCCACTCAGCTAGGTTGCATAGTGTTGCCTGGCCTGGGTTCGGCGACCTTCTCGTAGGTTTTCTTATTGAATGTGGAGAAACTTAGCTTGCACTGTGTAAACAAAGGCAAATGAAAACAAAAAACCCCTCCTAGACACATAGATATTAAATACGCGGTAAATGATAATATATGCCAAGAGCTGCTGCGCATTTAATATCTTAGAGTATTGAGACAGGAAACGCTCGCCTACAAATAGGATATAGTACGATAGTGTAATAACATAAGTAGGTACCTGCTACCTAGGGCTAGGCCGCAGATCGCTGCTTCATCACACTGACATTTGCGACAATTGTCAAGAAAATGCGTTTATTTTTAATTTAATATCAGCGATACAGAATACGCTTAGTGAAACTGAAAACAAAATAAACTTAAAAGAAGGGTTATTAATTATTATTATTACTAAACAGACTAAGAATGAAACCGGACTAGTGCGAATTAGACTCGCTCACCGATGGTTCCGTTCTTTATACCGTTGATTGATTACGTACTATAAGATTATATAAATAGCAACAGTAAACACTCACAAGGTCATGAAGCCCATGGCATATACCTACCTACCTACCTATTTTCATATGTAATAGTACATTACGGCAGAGACCAGTAAGTAAGCCATACTGGCCGAGTAGGAATTAGACGGACCGAGCCGTAGGCGAGGTCCGGATATAATACGAGGCCAGGATGGCTCTTACGGTCGAAGCAAGTATAGTGCTTATCTCAAAAATTAAACAAGAAAATTAGATTAAAATTATATTTTGTAGGTGCCATTCATATTCGGCCATTTTCCAATGAATATTTTTGTTATATCCCATTTTTATTATTACACATTGTGATATTCGTCGTCGCAGGCACCATTAACTCCCATGATAACAACCTATAACAAAAATAATTATGAGTTTATACTTGGATAAAAGATATAATTATATCGTTATCAAATAGTGGCAGCATTTATTTACCTTCATCGCCAAAATGGTTATCATCTAGAGCTTGATTTAAGAACTTTTCTATATTTTGCTGCTGAATATTTGTGATTTATTTCCTTTGTAGCCATCCGATTGTCTCAGAAAGATTGTTGAAATATTCTGACCAATTATTAACTTGATTTTCTTCCTTCCATTTAATGAATCTCTTGTATTTTTTTATATCTCCTTGGATTTAGTCGGAAGTAAATTATTTTAGCTAACTCTGCCTCCGCTTTTAAGTATGGAGGAGTGCCGTCTATTCTGAATCAGACTCGTCTGAACTCATTTTTGCTGAAATATTGTAATAGGTCACACAAACAAATTTGAAATTTTTGTCTTTTAATTAAAATCCCGCCTTAATTTCTTTTTTTATAAATACTGCGTTTAATTATTTGCACTGTCTTACAAATCTAAGTCTTAAAGATAAAATTAAAACATTGTTGTATTTCTAACTAATTTTCATATCATAAAGCTTACCTTCAATTTTAACTGAGGTTTTTTCCAAACGACACAAAAAAGGAAGGAATTCCGAAATATCATTGTCATTTTACACAGCACAATTATGAACTAAACGCTGCATACAAACTTCCGCACTAAACCTTGTCGCTACTTTTTTTTTTTTATATGCATCATGAGTTACGTTTATACTGCCAATAGTGCTAACCTCTTTTTATTTTACATTTGCTCTTAGTGTAAATTGCAAGTGTATACTGCAATTTCGTCTCTTTCTATTTAATCTATGAAAAACAGATGCCACTTTTTTAATTTCTACAATTTGCTGTGGCACTGTACTTATAAATAAAACAATTTGTGGAATGCATCCTTTTTACATTTATATACGACCTCATCGCCTTCACATCCTTAGTTTTTTTATAGGTCGGTGACGATGTAAAATTGTAAATCGTGTTTCGATATTCAAATATCTTGATACGTAATAGGAATTATATACTTACTTACTGGACAAATATTGATTCCAAATTTAAAATCTCGCTATTTACTGGACACTTCTAAAAAGTCTTCGGTATGTTCCACTTACTGTAGTCTATCTAGCGATGGTAAGGCAACATTACATGCAATTTTTGAGAAAATAAATATTACATATAATAATAGGTCTCCCCGAGTGTAGTTCGTATCGTATTTACCTCTTTTGAAGCGATATAGTCGAACCGTTTTTAGAGCGCGAAATTGAAAAAAAATAGCGTTGTATCTGTTGTATGGCAATAAAAATATCAAAATCGACGATATATTGGCAAGGTTAACATCCGTACCTAATGAATATGAATTTTTCCTTGTTTTTGTATTGCAGTTGTATAAAGTCACGTCGGGAGAGCACCCCAACGTTGGCCCAGGTATATGTACATTAGACCTCTACAGTTTAATTTTTGTTGATATGTTAAGCTATAATTAGTATTTAATCAGTAATATACAATTTTACTGATCGCCCTTTTCCATTCAAGGCAGCTTCGAACCGGTGATTTACAGCACTCCCATAGTAGTGTTTTGTTACATAATAGCAATTTGCGTCTTGTCACAAATGTTCATCATCACTAAATATTTGACGTTCCATGGTCAGAGCAGCATTAGTACCTAATTTTAACCTTATACTAGTCTTTTATTTTTCTTTATACGGGTAAAAATAATCCTATATGGTTTTAGGATATTTTTGGAAGTCCAGCTAACCCTGTACTAAAATTAAATTAAACTCCGTCCGGTGAGAAGACAACGAAAATTTTCCTACAGATGACACTCTACGGCTGGTTACCATGCAGCTGCATCGCGTTATTAAATTTTCTCTTGAAATTATGACCGTTCTCCAAAGAAAACTGATTCACAACACAATTTTAGGATTGTGTAATAGTATAGAAGTCACTGCAGCACAACTCTAAAAGAAGTGATGACTTTTGATGTTGATTAATAAATTTGGTTCAGGTGGAACAGCCGAACCGCCCTGCACTAAGAAGCCGAAGCCGCCGGAGACTCCGAAGCCACCGCCGCCGAAGCCGATCATTCCCACGCCGGTCAGTAATATTATATCACATAAAATCTTCCTAATTGCGCCTTGAGGCAGTTCGGTATACATTAACGCGAAAGTATTGTGGGTAACCTACTGGACTGCACTATTTATATATCTCATAACTGCATAGTAACGCAAAGCTTTCACGTAGTTAGGTTGTGAAGTTAGTTTAACCTTCTGTACTTTATGTACTTACACTACCAATATATATTGGGCAACCATCCGCGTCGTCGCTTGTGGCAAGATACAGCATCGCTATCACTTGCTAATGTTTAAAGGAATGAGAGTAATTAGACAAGCTATATGTAACTCTATAAAGAAAGTATAACTGTTGAGTTACAAGAAATATGGGCCAAATGCACATACCGTATATTCCCGATAAAAATAAAAGCATGTATTCATATAAGTATAGGAAGTCAAACTGAATTGATCTAATTTTGTAGGAGTGTCGCTGTATGGACGGAGGGAACTAATTCAAGTAAGTAATTGATCGCATAACTTACTGTAACTTGATAATTAACTTAAGTTTGAATACTTTCAATATTAAAATTGCTTGTTGGAAACAATATTACTACCAAAATTGAATTTGGAATTTTAAAATTTCAATTGGATAAGGTTTCGCGGGTAGGGCTAACTTTAAAACATATGTCAGGTGCAAAGATCAGTCTAGCGAACCGTCAGCGTTAATATGTGCGCTCACCCTCTAGGTATTCAGTCAGTTTTTTTTTTAATAAGGTGTTACGCTACATAGGACGATTCAGGAGGCATGATCGAGACCCTATCTAAATCAAATCAGTAAAATTATAAAGCTATGTTTCGTATATCAGACTAACACCATGCACTATTGGTTGATATAGCATTCGTGTCACCCCATAGTAAAATCTTCAATAACTGTGGAACTATAAAAATTCTTGATATGCGGTTTTTTATTAATCGATCAATTGATAGTGTAATAATATACATAAGTAAAATAAAGCCATATTCATACATTTCTTTTATAAAATTACATTAAACCCCGAAAAATTCATATATTATTTCCAAAATACATGATTCATGTCGTTTTTTATTTTGCCTATTTTAATTTTAATTTTATTTTTTAATACTAATTTAAGTAATTGTCTGTCTATTGGCACCTTAATTGTCAAAATGGGAATATCCGGGTAAAATTAGATTTTTTTAAACATTTTTGACCCAACGGCGCCATCTCTGTATTCTTCAATAACCTGGGAACTATACAAGATAATGATATTATTTTTTTTCGTATACGTGGAATTGGTTGTATATTAATATAAATAATTTAAAAAGTACCGTGTAGATAAATTTATGTTTAAAATTCCAAAAAATCACAAAAAAAGTAAGTATAAACGTAAGTTTTAGTTTTATGGTATTCAAAATAATTTTCACCTGTTATCTATTTTTTTTTATGTTAAAAATCGTCGAAATCGTAGTATCCGTTCATGTTTTAGAAATGATTAAACTTTTTTGAATAAGTGGCGCCATCTCTGCTCCTAAGGGGTGAAACTAATTTATCCTCGAGTGAAATCGTTTATTTTGGTCCATATTGTCACTGTGCAAAACGGCTTGCTTCCATCACAAAGTACAGCTTTTTTCATAACAAATAGGACTACTTTCCGCGATACGATTTTCTTTTTGCGTTCACTAAATCACTACATCGTAAATGTAAGCGAAAACTCCAGAAAAATGGCGTCTAATTATGCGAAAGACATTTGAAAATCAAACTACGCGTATTTGAAATTTAAAAATGTTGGCCAGTGACAGAAAAGTTATGGGCCGACTAGGTATTTGTCAAATACCTAGTTTCTCCATACAAATATTACTTAGTAAGCGGCGTAGGGTTTTCAGCGCTCCGTAGGAATGTCTAGCTGGATAGATATTTGATCACAATAATAAAATAAGATCTTTATAAAAAAGGATCGATTGACATTCCCTTTTTTGATTTGACAGCCATTGTAATCATGCCTATTGTGAACCAGTTTGAAATCATAACTCCTGAATCACAAAGCAAGCGTGTACGCCGTAATTTTGCCATGGCAGTTCTTAAACATAAACAAACAATGGAAATTAATAACTAAACATGTATACTACTCCAGGCGAGCGGAGCGACCACCACCCGCCATCAGACGTCGAGGAATGAAACAACACGTTTTCTTAAAATCACTGCATTTTCTGACATATGTAAATTAATTACTAATATGTAGATTCATCACTAAATTAAACTCTACGGTTTCAAAGATATCGTTTTAATGCAATAACTACCAACCAATCGTAATTTTTTACAGCATTTATCCTAGACCTAAATTATCTATCTACGATAAAGAAAAGTGACTACGTCCTTTGTATCTTAAATACTGACATCGCATAGTCCAATAAAATAAAAAATTAAGTATTCCCCTTCACGGCCAAGCGCCTTCGACCGTACACTATACGCCAGGCCACCATACAACCATTTTTTTGCTAAAACAAGTGACTCAACGTATGGTTCATGACCCCGGCGCGAACGCTAAATAGACCGCTGCTTCTGAAGCCAGGTAGCTATTATACTAATACTATTAAGTCATAGTAAGATTCCTTTTTTTTTTTTTTGGATTTGGTCAATACTCACATGCGAGTCACTGGCCCTGCGCGATTGTTTGAGCATGACCCATACGCTGAGTCACTGGCCCTGAATGGGTTAAATAAACTGTTCGTCGTAATGAAGTTACAAATAAATATTTACAAGAATAACATAGTTTTATCACAATAAATTACACATAAGGGTCATAAACAGATTTACAATATTATCCCTTTTGGTCCTGGTAGTTAGCTCGCAAAAGGACAATGTTTTAATTTATACAAGCGAAAAATTATGCTTTACATATGTATTTGATAATGATAACCTTTTGGAAAAGAGACCTTTTTGTCCCATAAGAAAATCGTTTTTTTTTTCTTTTCCGACAAAGAGTACATAATCGTGGTAGTACGTAGGCATTCCATGCTGAGTACGTTATTAATGCGTATCTATGACATGTACTAAGTAACAAACAATCTACTACTCTTGAATGTGAGGAGACTAACAATGACGGTTTATTAAATCTGTCAAGCTCTTACACAGATGTGGAGAACAGTGTTTTGCTTTCTTATTGTGTCGGAAAAGTTTGTTTCACCGTGTTTTCTTTAATAACTTCGCTTAAAAAGTTAAGATAGAAATACCGGGTTGGCCTGTAATAAGAGCAATAAATTAAAACATAATTTCTACTCTTTAAACTGAACAATGATTTTTCAGCATCTTTAAATACGACAGTTTTCAGATGTTCGAACTATCTAATGGTATTTTAAATGTACGCTATTCAACATTGACATCTCCTTAGCACTGAAATAAGTGGCATGCTACTAAACCTCAGTGGCGTGGCTGGCATCCATAGAACCCGCTCTCCACCGGCTAGCTTCAGGACGATTTAGCACCATTCTCTATAACGTAGTAGGTAGTAAACGAAATGAACTCCCGGCTTGGACTCAGTGTTGTTTGACGCCAATCGAATATATTGCTTACGTGAATAAACTTATTTTTAGAAGTTATTTCGGAAAGTGGTTATACAAATGTTGTTAAGTTTGTAGAGAAGAATGTTTTAAATTATTGGTCCCGTTACAGGCCACACTCGGTATAAAAACGTGCTTACCCAAGAACATACGATGGCAAAAATATTTACTAGATCTGTAATTAAGCAAGCCAATCATATGCATTGTCGGGCGACTGTCGCGGGAAAGTATGAAATTAATGCCATTATTGATAACATTATGTTGAGAAAAAAGAGTTAATATGCTTGTCTTGCTTGTCACCGGATTATAATATTTAGATTGGGTATATTAAGAATTGCTACAAAACTTACAGCATAACGTCGCGAACAAATACCAGGCTCACAGGTACAAAACAGGAATAACACAATTTAATTTCACGCTGTTTAGTCCAGTTTAACCTATTGACCGCCAAGCAGTCTAGCAATTTACCGTGCCACTGACGCCAGAGTAAAAAAAAAAAATGTGCCCCAAAATCAACAGGGATTGAAAAATACTTGTAACGGTTAGAATTACAAAGTTTTTGATCATTGAAATTTGGACGGCTGTGGCCGACGTGGCGTCAGGGGCACGATTTTTTGCTGACGGCCACAGCCGACTGTGGCGGTCAAAAGGTTAAAACACAATGTTGCCTAGCGACAAAACGCATCAAACTGATGGCACATTGAAATCGGACATCTGTTTATGATACACCTATGTCTGTACGGCGGCGATATTCGCTCGATCATTCGACACTTCATACACGATCTGGTGACGAGTGACGGCAACAATTTAGCAAACACACTGATTGTGTCCATTTTACTTCTTAAATATAATCTGCAAGGACATCAATCGATATCCATTATCATAAAAACTACTGATAGCTCGCGTTACACTGGGCGCCGAGAACGTAGCTCCTTTCTCTCTTTACGTCCTCTTAAATGTCGTACTGCAGCACCGTCCTATCGATATTTTTTTGATTATTCAATATAGTCTAACAAGAGCCTGTCTTGCCCAGGGATAGTGGCGCTACAAACGGCTTCCATATGGCAACAATGTGCATACGTCATAATTCTATTTGCATTTATAAAACGACAGTAGCGATTTGTCAAGGAGTTGTCAACAATCAAATTCAAAACATTGTTTACAGGAATGCTGCTCAATAATTCGTTCTCCTGAAATAAATACTGGATAGTTTTGGCTTTATTATGCAAAAAATACTTGAAATTTCCGGAATATAATCATAGTCTTGTTTCCTCTTCGTTTACATCAGTGACATTCACTGATGTTCAACGTTAGTTAACAATAATACGTCGTTGCCAGTAAAATAAATGAGTACCACTAAAAATGCGCAATATGGCGTGAGCTGAAGAACGCCCTGTTGGGCTATAGCTTGAGATCAATTGCTGTTGTGAACAGCTATTCCACCCTTCCAATTCTTTATTCCACCTATACCCCTCGCGGCGAACGATGAGTCACCTGTCATCTCAGTACATTTTATAACCTTTAATCGGAAAAATGTACTGAGATGACAGGGGTCATAGGTCTCATCGTTCGCCGCGAGGGGTATAAGAACCCTCCAACACTCGCGTAACAGCATGTGCGATAGGGAACACACCCAAATTATATAATACTACATTTCCAAAGTATTATATTTGGATGTGGTGTGTATGTCAATTTTACAGTTAAGAGATATTTATTTGATTTGTTTTCCTTACTGAATCGGATCTTACTGATACTGAATCGGAAATGATACGCCAGTTGAATTTTAGATTGGCTCTTGCCCATTCTTTTCCTTATTCAAATACTTTAAGCCATTAAAAACCGAAACCATACGGATTTGCCAGAATTCTAACAAACAGCTTTACACTTTACAGGGTTGACACAAATGAGAAATCTGTACAAGTTGTAATAATAATTATGTCCAGCTGTGAGAATGTTGAGTAGGTGATATTCGGGAGTACAGGTATATAACAATGGCTTGACATACATTATGATTGCAGTCCGTACTCTTGTCGTGATCACGGGACAATAGGGTAGTTTGTAGAGTAAAAGGAATGCTGTTAACCTTTCGACCGATTAGGTCCGTCTACGAAAAACTGTGTCCCTGACGCCAAGCTGACGTAGATAGTATGACATTGTATTGCGGCAAACGACGTCGCAGCTTTCTGTGGTTTGTCTTTGGCGCTCAAAAGTTGACCAACCGAATAACAATCGATTACCGAAATAAAGTATTCCAACCTAATAAAATATATAATTAAGCATTCAGGTATAACTTACCTAGTCAATTCAACGCTCAAAGCCACGTAACTAAAGTACGATTATTTCCACCTTGACACTGAATGTCTCGGTTTAAATCGTAGGTAAAGGTTCGTGTTTTCACATATTTACTGACAAAAAATATTTAAAATTGTATTTATAGTTTGCGTTTCTGTATTTTTTAATAATATTTTATTTATATTAATTTCATATAGTGGGTAATAAAACCTCAACCAAGCATAGAAACTTCTTAATATGCCAATAGACTCTAACCAACTTTTTATGACGTATGTGGCGGAATAGCTTATAAAATCAAAGGCATTTGCTTTGAATGAAATTATCTGTAATTTATATGGTTTTATGTCGAAAATAAATTTGGTCATGGCCGCGACAACGTCTAATCCGGCTTTGTGTATTATACAAGGTAAAAAGCTTGATAGTCTTGATAATTAATAATTTATTGATTAATTCTTGATAAATAACGATTTTAAAGAGATACTTCCCTTGTACGAATTTTGTATTTGTGTTTAATATTAGTTAGTAATGCGATATAATAATTAGATCAAGCCACATTGTGTTATTCAGAGGTCTACTGTAAAAAATGAAATTTTGGCAGATGATTTACATTACTGTTTTAGACTGTAATATCCTAGTAGGATATTATGAATATGCAGCAATGTATCTCGTGTCAGTTGAAATCCCGATCTCTCCCGATAACTGTCGAGAATTGCCGAGTGTCAAAGTGGAGATAATCGTACTGTAACATATTAGGCGGATTCGAGTTATTTGTTTGTATCATAATGTTGTTGTCAGGGAATCACAACAATACGGACTCTAATTATGAATATAACTTTATAATTGGCTACATAGTAAGATTTGGCAAAAGATCTGTTCAAAAGTTATCTCATTCCACTATGTCCAAAAGAGGGCCCAGATCGGAACAATAATAATAATTTAATACAAGATAAATGTATCGTCAAAAATAATGTATAGGTGGCAAATATAAATCAAATGGACTAATAACTAGAATCCGTACTCTTGTTTCGATCACGTGACAATAGGACAGTGTTTGCTCCCCAAATGGTATTTTTATAATTTATATTTATTATTCCATAAATAAAGTAGTTCAACCGACTAAAATATATAACGTATATTCGCGATATAAATTACGTAGCCAATTTAATGGATATTTACAAAAACAACATAACTAACACTAAGATGCCAATAACTCGAATCCGCCAAAAATGTTTGTTATGTTGCTATCGTAATCAATTTTATTTCATTAATTATATACATTTTATTCGGTTGAACTACTTAAATTCGGTTTAGAATGCAATACGGTTAAATAACACCATTCCAGTTACTCCCCAAAGTACCCTATTGTCACGTTATCGCGTCATGAATACGGACTAATAATGACCATACGATATTATGTTTTAACGAATCATCATCTATTTTACAGCGTGCTATGAGCACTTTAGTAATTTGTTGTCTCAAACAAAAAGCGATTCAAATTAAAAAACAAATAATTTTCATTTCAAGATAATGATGTTTCAAATGTGCTCTATTTTCATGAGCTGACTGTACAAAAAATATCACTCTTAACAACGTCTCAGAGGCAACTTGACCAGCATTCAATAAGTTAAGTCTGATTCTTACAAGTCCACGGAGACGCCCCACTACAACCTAGGCCTAGGCCGAGTCTAGACTCCGAAGCTTGTCGATCGAACTTCGTACCGCACCGTCCCGCTCCCACTACAACAGGAGAGCGAGCGAGTTGACCCGATCAACCACTACAATAAGCACAGCACATATTGGTACGTTACTGACAACACTGATGTGCAAAACCTAAAGTACAGTTAGTATGTGCCGCTACATTTCTCATTGAATTTACTGTACTTTAGGTTTTGCATTGCAGAATAGGGCGCGCCTCTATAGGAAATAGGCTAGTTGACTCGTGTCAAATTGTAATAAACTAATGTTAATTCCGTATAATATTTAGCAAAGGAAACCTAAATATATATTTTTCAATTCATAAAAGTGAAAGATGGTAGAAAAAATTGAATTTGAAAATATTGTTTTTAATCTGTATTTTGAAATGCTTAACGCTGTCTGCCATTTTCGCTTATGATAGTAACGTCATCGGTCATGTAAACAAAACTGAAAGTCTACTTTGACGACTTCGAATAGTGCCGTCCCTCTCGATCTCCTGTCAAAGTATATTGGAGTGAGCGGAATGGCACTATACGACGGTCGAATTTTGAATATCTACAGGTAATTCTACATCACGTCACAGATTAGCAAAAGGCAAAAATGGCGGACGGCGTTTTTGACTGCTCATGAAATTTCTAATTTTCAATTAATAAAATTTAGCTTTCTAGCTTTCAAAAAAATACAAGATATTTTTTTAGAGCTAGCAAGATCATTATTAACCATTTGAAATATATTTCAAAACTGGGTCTACTAGCCTATGGTCGAATATGTAACATAATAGGTTCATTAAAACTGCATTTGGAGCAAAGCAGGGGTACATCTTTTTATAACTAAATCATTACTGAAATATAACATAAACAGATGAACAAGAGAAGAAATGTTGAAACAGTCAGCCATGGTTATACCAAATTACGTAATAAATGGCCGACAGTACCAACCAAGCTTAACACTATAGGGCAATTTAAAACTAGGAATTAATATTTGCCCTAGAGGCTAACTGTAACAGGTAAATCTACCTCGAATGGAAGTTTACTAAAGTAAGCTTACAATATACAAGTGGTAGTATAAACACGCAACTTCGAAATACATTTTTAGCTTAAATTGAGGCTCTTCCTTCATTAGAGCGACATGTACCAAGTACAGTCAATGATCCACTGCGGCGAATACTCCATCAGTAGAATGCAATGAAAAGGATGCTAGAGCAGTCATTCCAAAACCAGATTTTAGGAACGTGAACTTGTAACGTTGAGTCTTCTTGAGTGGAATTTCTTCTGGATATGCAACGTATAAATTTAAGGCATGGCAATAGTAGAGTTTCACCATAAAGGCACGCACGGAAATTCGCATCGGCAGGGCTAGGCGCAATTGCTCGTTTTTGATTCCAATCCGTTGAACTCAGCGTGGAATGATACTGGCATTACATATGATTGTCCTTTGTATATCGCTCTAACGAATCTACCGGGTCTCGACGGGTATAACGTATTGTAACGCAATTTTGGTGTGTGGACGGGGCGCTCGTTGTGACGCCCACACACTGCTCACTCTTAATTACACATAATTTCATGCGGCGTCCGCACGCTTGCTAAGCCTCGGTAAGCCTACAGGACGCAGTTATATGTTAGAGTTAGACGGAACTACATTGTGCTTACTCTAACATATAACTGCGTCCTGTAGGCTTGACAAGCGTGCGGACGCGGCATACATTAGCGCCGCGTATGTTACACCCGCCTGCACCAAACTTGACTCCTAGTTCCACGATTTTTGAAAATGTGTATTGCATACAAGGCATCTCGAACAGCATGGGGCTAGCGGTGTCGACCGCGCACGCCGTAGTGGTTGCCGTCGCGGCTGTAGCGCCGCTCCTTGCGCGCGGGCCGCGAACGCGAGCGCGACCGGCTGCCGCGCGAGCGCCGCTCCCGATCCCGCGACGACTGCTTCTCGCGCGCCTCATGACTTCTGCAAGTTATTGTGTCGCTCTTGTTTAATATGTATTTGTTACACATTGATGTACATAGTATTTACAGTAATTAAATCAAAACACAATGGAATTAGAGTAAATAGTAAACAAAAGACATCAAACACTAGAAATCCTGTCGTCCATCTGCAAATATCAAACGTTCCTGACAAACAGTAGTCCATCACCACACGGGAAGGCTACTCTCCGGTGCGGTGCTGATACCAGGGGCGCATTAAGCAACGCAAGAGCAAGAAGGAGATACGATACCAATCACAGGAGACTTACAGATGTAGGTAGTTATAAAGTTTTGCCGTGGAATTATGTCGGAGAAGCTCGTATTTACGCTAGTTAAACGCGAACATAGACGATGGCACAACCGTATTCATAAAATCTAACGTGTAAGTGATAACTTATTTATAAGGGTAATAAAACTAACCAAGTCCATAGCCTTCGGGACTTATTAATCTCTATATATTTTAATAATCACAATTGCTAAGTTCAAATTGCAATCTCCGAAAATATAATAAGTGTATAGGCAACCCGGAGAGATTATAAAAATCAAGTTGAGAAGTTTGTACCAAACGTTTCAAAGCCAATGTCATAAAAGAAAAACGCGAATTTATGGGTTAAGAAAACCACCCCCATCTGCGGCTAATGAGCTGCAAGCCGAACGCGAGGGCGATGAGATGATTGGGCGATCTGCGGTTTTCTGAATGGCCTGTTTGAACTTACGACATGCATATGCAGTTTTACGTCTTCCAAAAGCCAGGGAAGTGCAATTTCTGATCGTACCGATAGTAGACAAGGTTCTTACATAAAAGTCGCAATGCGTAAACGATATTATAGATACAGAACGTAGAAATCATATATTTTACATATACGGAATACACTCGCTATTGCTTTAATAGTTTTATGTTTACAACATATACACAACTTTAACAAAGATGAAACATAGCATTATAATCAAGACTTCACAGTCCTTACGTTTCTGCAACTGAGGGATTACTTTAGAGTTACAAATTCAAACTTACTACCGTGGCATCTCTAGAAGTAACCTCGTCTAGTCGTGGGGACCTATATCCTATGTATATGTTGCTTTCTATTATGCAGGAGCCGAATGCGCATGCCGAGCGAAAAAAATTGAGCAATGCAAGCATTGAAGCATCTAATTTTGCCACACATTTAGACATACAGATTATTTAAAAAACTACATATTGCATAGACGAGAAAGCGAGGGCAGTCAACAATACAAGACCAATGCTCGAAGCCCAGGATGATTGTTGATGGCTTCGCCTCTCGGTTCGTAAAGATTTAGTTTCCTGCGTCTCTTAGTGACGATTTACATGAGTGATAAAATCTCTACTGCTCGCGAGTTGTGAGTAATGAGTTTTCTATGCCTTGATGATAGTGTAATAACCATGGAACCAGGAGGTACTACGTACACCTGTAATGCGCATTGCTACGAAACAACGGTCCGAGTGAGAGAGCCACCACAAAGACAATTCATTGCATTATAAAACGTCAATAGCTACTTGTCATCAACCAAATTCAAAACATTGTTTATGTATACCTATGAATCTCTCTTCTTCTTGCGAAAAAAATACTGAATCCTATAGAAAAAAACTTGACTTATCACTGTGGATAGTTTTGACTTTATTAGGCAAAAATTACTTGAAATGTGCGGAATATTTAATCCCGTTCCCTCTTTGTTTACATCAGTGCCATTCGGTGACTTTCAACGTCAGTTACCAAAAATGTGTCGTTGCCGCCAGTAAAATAAATTGTAGCACTAAAAATCCGCAATAAGGCGTGGCCTGAAAAACACCCTGTTGAGCTATAATGACTTTGTTTTCTACATGGTAATTACTTGCTTTTCGGGTTGTGAGTAACAAGTTCCCTACGCCTCTCCGTTAGTGCCGATTTACATTCCTACTCCTCTCGGGTGCTGTGCTGGTGATGTTTCTACGCCTCCTGTGTATGTTCCCGAGACCTCTTTGTTGGTAAGTTCTAAATTATGTACGCATCTCTGTTGGTGACTTTTACTTCTCTACGCCTTCGAGGTTTTAAAAAATATATTTTCCCTACGCCTCTGGATTTGTGACGATTTACTTTATTACTTCTCACCATCGCGGCTGAGTTCAAATACACAATATAGAATAAAAGAAGTAAATACGATGTAATGGCTATTCATGCACTTTTATATGTCGTGCATACTAGTTTTTACTTACATTTTATAATATTTCGTGCGCTTCGCGCGCCTCTTCTGACTGGAACGAATATTAAGATAAAAATAGGTACAAGTCCCATCTAATTTTTATCTTTAAATTCTTACACAAATGTCACAACTATTGTTTTTATCCATTTGTTTTCTATTTTACTTTCTATCTAATAATAATTACCAGCTAAATCTTTCAGGTTTCCTGCCTATAGCTCTCAACGATTTGTTACATCGTATTCCTTAAATCGATATTTAATTGTAGTAAATATTCCTGTAGCGTATTTTCCCATTCAGTTTTTAGTTACAACGCATATAACGTCAGTATTTTATTTTAATTGTGGTAAATGTTTCTAGTCGCATTATTTCCTAATCGCAATTGTTTTCTAAAGTATACTTTCGCAGTGATTAGTTTTCATAATCTTAAAAAATCACTTTAGCTTTTTATCTTGTCGTTTTTTTTTTCAGTATCCAAAATTCTGCATGATTTTTTACCGCTACGCATTTTTTTCCTTCAGATAAAATACATAATACATATAGGCAGTCAAAATCTTCCTCGAGAAACGAGCAGTTTATTTATGGCCATGTATTTGCAGAGTATGTTTCGAACAGTCTTACAAACATACGCGGCTTAAAATAAAATATAAAGTAACAAAAATTACCAGACTTTTACCACACGAGATCAGAATTTTATTCTTCCACTTTGTCAGGGTGACTAATATGTAGAAAAAAAGAGGACGAACAGTCTCTGAGCTAAGCTGCGGACAGACGGACGGACAGACATGGCGAAACTATAAGGGTTCCTTGTTGACTACAGAATCCTTAAAACGGTATGTCTATCGATTACATGATAAATGTAATACGAGTATTTGTTCTTAAAATAGGAGATCTGTCACTTAAACTGAATCACCAAATAATATCAAAATGAAGGTCGCCGGAAGGTCTTGTCAGGTTGACTAATGGCCTGATGAAGGTCACAGGAAGCTCTAGTTATGTGGACTGACGACCTAATGAAGGCTACCGGGAGGTATCCCCAGGTGAACTGATGACCTGGTGTAGGTAGTCGGACGGTCTACTGAAGTGGATTACTGATGCCCTGTAGTTGGAGGTGTTTCCACGTGGTAGTGTGGTGTGAATTGGTAAAGGCCACCAGAAGGTCTCGTCAGATGGACTGTTCTTAAAAAAACTGCAACTATTATTCCGAAAAGGCATTGGCCAATTTAGCTGTAGTCGGAACAGTGGGCTCCACGTGGGCTCAAACAATAATAAGGCTCATGTACGACTAGCTACGCAAAAGGAAAGTTTAAAAATATATCACTGTATATACCTATGCATTTAATGACTATGAAAATATGCTATCGAGAATAAAGGCGTCTAGAAAATGCACTATGAGGGAAAACAGCTATTGGAAATATTTGTGCTAAGGGAAATAGGCTATCGAGAATAAATGCGCTTAGGAAATACACGATTGGTAAAAAATGCGACAAAGAATATTAGCGATTATGAATATAACGTTCAAAAAATATACGATACAAAATTTAAAACTGAATGGGAAAATACGCTACATGAACATTTACTACAATGAAATATCGATTTTAGGAATACGATCTAACAAATCCTCTCATCTCAATGCTGTGTTTGTTCGCCTTATATAACAATAATAAATAAGATATATATTTTTAATGTCAAAAAAGATCCTTACGTATTGAAATTTACATATCTACTTGCATCTTCAGCAGTAAATTTATTTAACTTTTTAAGGCCCGTTGGTGATCTCATGGGAACATTTAGTCTTTTTGAATATAATAATGAAACTACTAAAGCCTTTCGAACTGTGAGATCGAGCAGAAACCTCTAGCTAGCTTTGGTTAGTTAATGAAATGGCAGATTGGCAACGGGCATGAGACTACATGGTGTGAGTATTACTTGTGTGTATATGTATTTAGGTGGTTACGAACCTGGAATCTCCCGCGCGGGAGTGCGGCTTGCGGCGCGAGCCGGAGCCGCGATGCGGCGAGTGGGACCGCGAGCGCCGCGCCGGCGGCGACGCCTCGCGCTCGCTGTTCAGGTTGAAGTCGTCAAACCTGCCGGAGACGTTTCACCATTATCAGTGGAAGTTGCGCTTTAAAGTTGCTAAGATTGCAATACATTTTATTTTAGTTTCAAGTTACTACCGCAAAGTTATAATGTACGTAACTCTGATTGTTTGGGTGGAATCTTGCAACTCAATTTTGAAGCAGACATCTTCAATCGATTGAGCTGAAATTTTGCATACCTATTTAACTTTGAAGACAATAGAGGTACAATAATATTTTACCATGCACCTGGTCTCATATTGGAGCCGGGAGGTGGCCCTAGAAACACTGCACTGTAATAGATAAACGTACCGAGGGGTCTTTAGGATCGTCTCAGTAAGCAATCGATGGGTGTTCAAAGAAAAGTACAGTCGGCTATAACAGCCTGCCCCAAAAATGAAATTTATTGGCAGAAACTTATTTAATTCTGATTTAAAATGATGAAGACAGAACGTTAACATAAGAACACCCCAAGGCACAGTATACCCTGTAGTAAAGCTTCGAACAAAAGTTCGCCGCGCGGTTTGTATGTGTGCGAGCCGTGTACGTACATGCTCGGCGCGCATCACATGCAAACGGACGGAGGTGAACGAACGTGAACCAGTCGGGGCCGCACCGGCCGCGCCGCTGCCATATTAGGTCGGAGGTGTTTTTTAATGACATCAGTGCCATGGACACGATGTTACTGCAGTGTACGAGGGTTGTTTGATAAATACACGTTTTAAAAAGTTATTCTTGTTACTGGCTGAAATTATGTATACGAACTTTTTAGGCATCCTTTATGGACTAGAAAAAAAAAAAAAAAAAATACAGCGTTCTTTTGTTTTTTTTTTTTTTACTTTTAACGGATTTTTACGACGTAGTTCGCGTTGTTATTGCAATAATGGAGAAAGAGCAGTATCGTTCTGTAATTCGTTTTCTGTTTTTGGAAGGAAATTCTTGTCATGAAATAAAAGTACGCATGCAAGCTGTTTACAATGATCATACTCCTTCTATGACAACCATTAGATATTGGTACACTGAATTTAAACGAGGCAGAACGTCCATCTTTGATGAAGATCGCCCGGGATGTCCTGTTGAGGTGACCACAGGTGATATGGTAAAAAAAATTGAGAATATTGTATTAAGCGATCGCCGAATAAAACTTAGAGAAATTGTCGACATTGTAAATGTTTCGATTGAACGCGTGCAGCACATTTTACAACACAAATTAGGCATGAAGAAGGTTTCGGCGAGGTGGCTGCCGCGTTTGCTCACCGAGGAACAAAAGCTCACCCGGAAGCAAATTTCAAGGCACTGTTTAGATAAGTACGAAAGTAGTCCGGGTGAGTTCGTTCGGCGTTTTGTGACTGTTGATGAAACGTGGATTACACCACTATACCCCAGAAAGTAAAGAACAGTCTAAACAGTGGATTTTGCCGGGGGAATCAGCTCCAAAGAAGGCGAAGGCCGTTCCATCGGCCGGAAAGGTCATGGCGACTGTTTTTTGGGACTCGCAGGGAATCATCCATACTGATTATTTACAAAAAGGAAGAACGATAACCGGGCAATATTACGCTAATTTATTGCAAGAATTTGATACCATTTTGAAAAAAAAGAGACCACTTCTAAATAAGAAAAAAGTTCTCTTTCATCACCAGCTCACTCCTCAAGAATCGCAGACTCCAAATTAAAGCAATTACATTATGAATTGCTGCCTCATCCGCCCTATTCCCCAGACCTGGCTCCCTGTGACTTCTTCCTATTACCAAATTTAAAAAAATGGCTCGGTGGAAAGAAATTTTCGTCCAATGAAGATGTCATTGCCGCCACAGAGGCCTATTTTCACGACTTTCCAAAATCTTATTTTTTAGACGGCTTATTAAAGCTGGAACAAGAACAAAAACAAGTGTATAGAGTTGGAAGGTGACTATGTAGAAAAATAAATATACATGTATACAAACCTTTGTTGTTGTTTTCTAAACACAGGTATTTATCAAACAACCCTCGTATATCGGTGTATGGAAAGCATTATCAAGTACTGTTTATTAAAATTATATATTAAAATGAGAATTATTTCTCTTTCAATTTCAACGATCAGGGTGTTTCGGATATAGCGAAATATACGTATTTTTATTGTAATTTATAATTAAGTCCATAAAATATTTCCGCCCGTTTAATATTTTTAAATCGATATAGGTACACAACACACGTCACGTCAGTGTGGTGCTAGTCTAAGGCCTAATTCGTAACGAATTTGACAAATTGAAAAATGTGTAACTGTGTGCTAAATGGTTTACTTGACATAAATATATAATTTTATATTAAGAACACAATGTAAAATTATCATGTCATGACTATTTTTCAAATTCAACTTTTTCTCCCACTCTGCCGCAATTTTTGTCAAATACCCTCCATCAGCCGTGCGACAGTGTCCTTAGCCACTTTCCTGTTCGCTGTGTTCCACTTTCTCAGGAACTTGCTGGTTGCTGGCAGTCTTACCTGTCTTACGCAAGATTCCTTTGACCAGAGACCAATATCTTTCGATAGGGCGGCACTGTGGAATATTTGGCGGATTCAGTGCTTCAGGCACAATCTGGACATCATTTCGTTTGAGGAACTTTAGGGTATCCGTTGCATAGTGGACGGTTGCTAGATCTGGCCAAAATAAGGCCGAAGTATTGTGTTTTCGACTGAATGGTATTAATAGTTTCTTTAAACATTCCTTGATATATATCCATCTTGATTGTGCCAGTTGTAACATATGCACTGCTGCGATCACCGCAAGGGCAAATTGCCTGCCAAACCAGATACTTGGAGCCAAACTTCTCCTTGCGTATGGTGGTTTCCGAATCTGGAAGAATTTCTCCATCAGCTATGGTATAAAACTGATCGCCAGGAAGTGTAGAAAAGTCCGCATTCACATAGGTTTCGTCATCCAAAATCAAGTGAAAATTTTCTGTACCCAGAAACTCGTACAGCTCTCGAGACCTGGTTTTGATGGAGTCTTTGCCTTTCTGATGTTTTCGGCACTTTCTATTTCTTTAATATGTTCATAGCAGTCTGTTCCTTAACACGACTTACCATTGACTGATTTGTAGTTATTTTTTAGCTATGTCCCGTTCGTACATGCTTCGGTTTTTGCAAATCGTCTTAATGATTTTCCTGTCTAGCCCAGGATCAGGAGCAACACCGTGTTCTACGCTTCGAGGCTTCAGAGCGGTAGACAAGGTCTAAAAGTATCGTTTTAGGACCATATCAACGGTTCTTCTTGGGATTTTTAATACTTTTGTGATGAAGGGGTTCGGATGCTGTTTATTTTCCATACATTTGGCGATAATCTGCTCACGGCGTTCACGTTGATTCATTTTTTTTTCGATCTTGTTAACTTTTACGCAAAAAAAAACCATGCTCACATAATTTGGTGACATTAGTAAAGACAATGATAAAAACAAAAGCAGGATATCCGTCTTTACAGCTAAATGCTAGTATTTTGAATTTGGCAAATTTGTTACGAATCAGGCCTTATCTAGAATTCCTTGTAGGTAGGTACAGTGCCGCGCGGCACGCGCTCCCTACTGCCTACATCAAAGGAAACCGCCTCAAATCGCGACAGCGTACCGCCACACGAAACAGTCATCTATTAACTAAGCTAGTAGTCCTGTAATAGTATATTACTGCCGAGGCCGGGAAAAGTCAGTTCGTGGATGAGTATGATTTTGAAGGACGAGGCGTAGCCGAATCCTTCAATAATACGAATCTGCGAACTGACATTCCCGCCGAGGCTTGTATAGTGCTTTTCTCCAAATATGCTTGGAAATAATCACCAATCTACATTTTAATTTAATGTATCAGTACCATGAAGTTCATTTGGTACTTATTTTTTTTAGGAATAGGAATAAAATTTCGGGTCCGAATCATATGTTTGATTTAAAACAAAATATATGAATAAGAATTAAATATATATGAAAACACAATAACAAAAAATATGCACATAGGTAATTATAAATTTTAGTTAAATGAACAACTTCTAAACACACTGTTTTTTTAGAAACCATACCATATTTATCATTCGGAGAAGATCATAAGTTCAAAATAACTTTTATATTGATTTGGACACAATCATTTCTGTTTTATTTTTTATTTGTTTACGTTTGGTACACTTATTAATTTTCAAATCACTCATTAAATATCATCATATTATTAAAATTAAAACTGTCGTGAGAAATCTCTAATAAATAACTAAGAATCATGAAAATAAATTAACCGCATATAAGATTATTATTCAAATTGTTTGTCCGTTATTCGAAATTTGTCGACATTTTAAATACATTGACAGTAGCAGAGCAAAAAAATGTTCAGTGCAAGAACTAAACGCAGAGAACAATTAAAAAGTTTATAATAGTTTTTATTTTTTAAATTTAGTGGACAATTGGCTGTATGGTGAATTATCAAAGTCTTTGAAAAAATTAAAAGTAAAAATGCAGTAACCGACCAAATTAAGATTACCCTCATTTGTATGAGACGTTATAAACGGAAGGTGTGTTTTTTACTTAATCGCCTTATTTAAATAATATTGATTTCCCGGCTAAGGCCAATAATATATATTTTTTTTAATTTTCATTAACGCCTTCTAAATATCGAACGATTTCGCGGTCCAGTTTTACTACATTAATGGCAACATTTCCAAGCAAGTTGGAGAAAAACTTGTTTTCTCAAACATCCAAGGAAATGTCGTTCTTATGATCGTGGTAATAGAACGCGAAATACGTCTTTGTATAGCAATCGTTGAAGATTCGTTCTAATTTCAAATTAGAGGTCAATAAAGGAACTTCATACAACATTATTGGCCGTGGCCAACAAAGAGATATTGTCTTTTGTTTCAGAGGGGTTTATTTCTTTTATTGATAATCTATGGCATACTGCCAATAAAAAAAACTTAGTTTGCGCATGTATATTTACGTTTTATTTCTTATATTTAACTAGATTATTCAATTAGATTAAAACAGATATTCAATAAAATAAACAAGGAATCACGTTTATTGTTAAAAAATATAACAATATCTAATTAATAAGGTGTTGTCACTTTTTAATAAATAGAATCATCTTAACATTTGGTGGAAAAAACATTAACCGGAACAGCTTAAAAAATTTGAAAAGAGTTAAAAGTTGGCGGGAATAGTAAAAAAATATGAATATATAAGTTGAACATTTGTATTATTTCCTTGGATTTATTTGATTGTCGGCCTCGTATCTCTAGATGGCCTCGTTATCACTCAGCCATCTATTACTACTCGGCCAACAATTCCCTATTTCGCGGCCTCTGCAGTAATGTACTATGTTACCCGACAAATATGTAGGTTCAACCCTGTGCTCCCGAACGAAGTAGGTATCATTGGCGTCGCCGCCGCCGGAGTTTTATTACCGAGTTGTCTTTATACTGTGCCCAACTGCCCAAGGACCAGAAGATAAAAACTCATAATATTTGGGCTCATTTGATTTGTTTTGACGAGTAATTGGGCCATTTATTATTTGTTGTACAATGTACACCACTTCTTTAGTTTGTGGATATTTTACGTATTTTCTACTCAGAATCACGAGCTCTTTCGATCGAAGTAATTTGGAAATAAAAAGTGTCCTTTCGTTTGTAGATAAAAATTACACTTACGTTTGAAATCACTTACCTATTTATCGTATAGTTGCGAGCTGTATCATAATCGTAAATAAGTATTATTTCGTTTGTATGACTACGCTCGCTGTTGACATAAGGCCTTGGTCAGCGATGTGCGGTACTCACTTGTTCTTGGGAGCTTCGGAGGAGCTGCGGCTCGAACTGGAGCTGGACGACGAACTCGACGACGATGACGAGCTTCTCGATCTAAACACACAAAATACAAGAATTCATACCAAATGTTATTTATAGTACGACACAAAAGAGTAGAAATTAAAAAGTGGCAATACTGTAGTGTCGTCCCTTTCTAATCGCTCTAAGAAAAAAGGGACGACACTACAGTATTGCCACTTTTTAATTTCTACTCTTTTGTGTCGTACTGTATGACAACTTTAATGACTTTACTTGAAACTACTTCTTTTGTAGCATCATCAGCACAGGAGAAGTCGAATTAGATATTTAATACCCAGAATATGTTATAAAATTTACTTAATCAAATTTATTAAATTAAAATACCAATATGTACCTGTACTGTAAGAAACAGAACCAACCTTCTTCGTTTAGCTGATTTATCTTCACTCTGTTCCGAATTGCCATTTTTTTCAGCCGAATCTGCTTCGGCCTCTACCTCTTCTGCATCTTGTACTTTGTCAGTGGTTTCTAAAATCAATATTATCATTTAAAAAAACATGGTATGGTATGTTATATATAGACAATGAGGGTAGTGGATCATGATTATATGATATTGTGAGGTAGATGTGAATAAGCAGTTCTGTCATCGTGATTCCTGCCCAGCACATGTGCTAGGACTCCTAAACCGTGAGTTATAATAGTTTCCTTAATCAAAAACAACAATGATTCTGTTCAACATTATATAACATGAATATTATGTCAAATGACGATATAACATGAATATTATGTCAATTGAAGAAAAATCAATAGTTCTATAAGGAAACGTCCTTATAGAACTATTGATTTTTCTCAAACTTCCAAGGAAATGTCGTTCTTATGGTCGTGGCAATAGAACGCGAAATACGTCTTTGTGTAGCAATTGTTGAAGATTCGTTCTAATTTCAAATTAGAGGTCAATAAAGGAATTTCATACAACATTATTGGCCGTGGCCAACAAAGAGATTGTCTTTTGTTTCAGTGGGGTTTATTTCTTTTATTGATAATCTATGGCATACTGCCAATAAAAAAAAACGTTGTTTGTGCATGTTTATTTACGTTTTATTTCTTATATTTATCTAGATTATTTAATTAGATTAAAACAGATATTCAATAAAATAAACAAAGAAACACGTTTATTTTAAAAAAAATATGACTATATCTAATTAATAAGGTGTTGTCATTTTTTAATAAATAGAATCATCTTAACATTTGGTGGCAAAAACATTAACCCGAACAGCTTGAAATTTTTTTTTTGAAAAAAGTAAGAAGTTGGCGGTAATAGTAAAAATATATGAATATTTAAGTTGAACATTTGTATTATTTCCTTGGATTTATTTGAGAAAAGCACTATACAAGCCTCGGCGCGAACAGGGATTGTCGGCCTCGTATCTCTAGATGGCCTCGTTATCACTCGGCCATCTATTACTACTCGGCCAGCAATTCCCTATTTCGCGGCCTCTGCAGTAATGTACTATTGTTGTTATAGCTGGCGTTCATTATATCTTGTTAACGTTATTAACATGAAATGATATTGTAATGTTATATCTCGTGAGACGCACCCAATGAAGAGTGTGACGAGTACCTGTTTTAGAGGATTGTCCTTTCTCATCATCGCTGCCCCACAGATCGTACTTGGACAGGTCGGCGTCGTCGCCGGACTCCTCCTCGTCGCCGTCCTCGGCCGCCTCGGCCGCCCCGGCCGCCCCGGCCTCATCCTCTCCCGACGCCGACGCTTTGCTCTGAAACAAACGGTTTAAATAGGGAACGATTCTATTAACCCTGACTTGAACCTAACATATAAAATATCATATGGCAGTAGCAATGAAATAAAATTGACACCGATTTTTTCGATTAAAAAGACTTAGCTGTAGCGTTTAATACATTTTTATACAAACCTTATTTTTTCGTCTCCGTTTTCTTCCGTCGATGGATGGCTTTGTCTTCTCTTTTTGTCTTATAGTTAATTTGAGCCTATTCAACATGATAGGTTTCGGTAGAGCGAAGCTTTTGAAATTTCCTATGACCAGGGAATTTTCCTGATGTTCAGGCAAGCTATTATCACCGTTTTGCTGATTGTTAATATTTAATTTTTTGGCTACGTTAGGCGGAATAACCACTGGACCGGGATCAAAGATATCACTTAAAAAAGGTGTGTCGCCAGTACTGCCATGTAACTTTTTCAATTGCTTTTCAATACTTCCTTCTCTTTCGGAGTCCTTTTCCCAGTCTTCGTCATTGGTCAAGTTAATGGTCTCCACCGGCTCCGGCTCCGTCTGTGGCTCGCCGGCTTGCGGCGCCGATGGCGCGTCTTGGCACTCAGGCTCAGATGGTTTCTGCGCTAACTGTTGCAAGTTTTGAAGAGCTAACAATAGGGTATCAGTATTTATACCTGCCAATAGACTTGATAAATTTACATTTTCATTTGTTGGTTGACAACTAATATTTTCTTTACTTTGATTTTTGAATGGGGATGTTTTATTAGATCCCATAATATTGTTAGTTGTTTGTGGATTATTTACAATAACTTGAGACTGGCTTTGACTATTGGAAGTAATAGTAATTGATTCAATAATATTAATTTTCTTTGCTGGATTTAATTTAACATTTGAAATCTTATTTTTAGATGATTGAGAAAACCCGAGCATTTCGTTATGTTGCGTGTTCGTACAGATATTGTTGTCTTCACTAATTATTGACTGCATCATTTGGTTCTTTAGTCTTCTACTTTCATTCTGTTGATAAGGTGATGTTGGCATGTCACCTTTAAGTGAGTTTTCAATGGGTACCAATTCCTGAATGTGATTCTTTGAAGATATTTCTAATTTATCTGATCTCAAAAATAGTGGAAGCTGTTCAGTACTCAAAATTTGATTCTGTGCTTCTGCTTTATTCGGGTAAGAATTCTGATTATTGGCATTTAGTATTCCTCCATCATCTTCATCTTTGTAGAGAGCGTCGTCGTCCTCGTCCCACACCATAGTATAAGATTGTTTAGGAGTACTGTTTTCCAAGGACTTGGTGTCTGGTTCAGTATGTTCTTCAAAAACATCAAATATTTCCATTATGCTTTTATTTTTTTGAACTAAATTAGATTGAACTACGTCAAAAATACGAGATGAATTGTCTAATACCTTACTGGAATCATTTGAATCTAAAGGTTTATCAAATGAAATATAATTATCAGTAGTGACAATTTGCTCAAAACCATGTTTTGTGAAATCATCGCCATGGGGCTCTGCAACCAGTGGTTGTTCGGATATGCAGCCATACTGGTTATTAATGTAGGTGGTTTCATTACCATCGTCACTAGAACATAACATGGGTATATGTGTCCCATTACTTTGCGACGCAGATGATATTTTTTTATCGTGGTTAGATTCATTGGGATTGTTAACA
Source organism: Apotomis turbidana (assembly GCA_905147355.2). NCBI lineage: Eukaryota > Metazoa > Arthropoda > Insecta > Lepidoptera > Tortricidae > Apotomis > Apotomis turbidana. The sequence continues at coordinate 40,329,410 of LR990280.1, read as the reverse complement.
CGTTTTTCTTTGGTGGGTGACTTATTTTTGGAAGCTGTTGCACGTTGTTGTGTGTTGTTGAGGTTTCCTTTCGCCCAAAATCCTTTTTTAACATCATTTTTAAAATCTTGATAGTTCTGTTTGGTTGAGAATCCAAGCTTCGTAGGCACATACTCAGCTGATACACCATCTTTTTCTACCAAGTTACCAGTAACTTTAGCTTGCATATTCTTCACATTTGATGTGTATATATTTCCAGTGGCGAGTGGCGACTGCTCTGTTTTCTTCAAAGTAGAATAACCTTGAAAACTTAGATAATCATTTGATGATGATTCACAGCTTGTCTTAACATCTGGTGTTCGGCTCTCTTTTAGTCTACTTCTTGGTTGCTTAGCCTCTCCATAGACTCTTGACAAGAAATCAATATAATCACTGTCATATGAGATTGATTCTGACTCAGAATCTGAAAGAAGTATCGATTGCTTGTTGTGAAGGCCATTGGACTTATTTGGGGTTATTTTTGGTTTACCAGAAGTGATTTTGGTTTTTTCCATATCACTTTCACAATACAAGGAATCTTGAGAGTCGCGGGAGCTGGAGAGACGGCCGAGGCGGGGCGTAGATTGGTCTCTGACGTGGGAAGCAATGCCACTCGAGCACTCAGATGCGTTTTGAGTGTTAACAAAGAATATGGTCTCAGCACTGGCACAGCGTAAAATATTCGTTTCTTGTATATTGCTTTGATTGTTGATGTAATCATTTTCAATATCTGATATACATATCTCTTCTGGGTTGGTTGTTAGTTTTGAATTATTTGTGTTTTGGTTACAATTGCTTGATCCATGTATGTTCTGGTTTTGTAATAAATTTTTAGGAAGTATGTGCGAGTCATTTAAGCATCCTGTTTCCAGAAGCTTTTGTCTCCAAGAAAATATTGTTTTAAAGTCAGGAGCTGGTTTACTGTAAATTGCTTCAAATTTGTCAGAGGTGATTCGGCAGTTGTTGTGAACAATAGCATAAGCGGCTACTTTTATCCTTTCTTCTATAGAATAATCAACTGTAATATCATCTGTGGGCGTTGGTTCAGGAAACTTATTAGCAACATCAACTTGCAATGGTTTTAATTTAAATGATTTTACTTTAGGTTTATTTATATCAAAACACTTGGTGGCTGCACTACTAATCTCATGTTTTATTCGTTTTGAAGCAATTTTGTTGTTAAAGGAATCCTGATCTATAGAATTAAGCATTTTTTTACGGAAGTAAGCTCCATTTGTTTTAAATGAAGGTAACATACGATCTTGTCTGTTATAGCTTGTTTGATTTTTAAGTTGGTGCCTTCGAAATGCCATTTTGCTGAGTGGAGGTAGGTCACAAGTGGAGCTGTCACTCAGACTGCCCCGTGCCTTATTAGCATCTTTGTTAGTCTGCATTGACACTTTTGGTGCAGGATCTTCCTTTGCATTCATGTTTAGTTCCTTCTGCAGTAATGCTGGTGGCATTTTTTTGGCTAGAGGTCCTTCAGTGATGCCAACCTGAAGGCAGGAAAAATTATCTCCACTTTAGTATTTATGTGCTTCAAAATTATTGCACTTATATATAATTATTAATCTTCTCTGCTTCGAATTCCAACATCCTCTGATCTTTCAACAAAGTATTTACCCAAGACTGTCCTTTGGAAATGATGAGTGATGAGTTTTTAATAATACAATATTTGAAGTTTATGTGTTAGCTATCAAAGTCTGCAGGAGGACTGTTCATTATACCTAGTATTATCTAGGCTATATTATGCTAGGGTGCCAGTGGCATGTATTGAACATAGGCCTGCTTAACAATATGTAATTGTTATTTGTAAAATAATTATTTAGCATTATTAATGTTGTCAAAAATCAAATTAAACATAAAAATACTCAATATATCATTATTATATTTAAAAATTAATGAGTACCCCAAACTAAGCTACTAAATGATTTCTTCACACAAAGATAATTAAAATAAAAATAAAAATACAATCTCAACTCCTGTAGACTTTGTCTTTTACATTATAAGACATTAATAAAAAAATACATGCTTGTTAAAAAAACAGAAGTGGGTAATTGTGGTAATTGAGTTAACAAATGATACACACCGTATTCTGCGTGTCCATTTTGCGTTTCCGTTTCTTTCTTCCAAATTCATCATATTCGTCATCAGACGATGGTTCTCGTCGGCGGTACTCGACCACTCCGCGCTCATTGTAACCTCCGCCGTAGCCGGTTCGAGCTTCCACCTAATTTAACAATAACATTTTATATTTTATTTAGTATACAGATTTAAACGACAATTATACTATTTTATGGGATCGACAATTACTTCACCAAACTTCGGAGCATTGCAAACATTGCACGTCGTTCGCCGGGCCCAGTTCACATTCGCACATTTATTGCACTGCCAGTCGTCCGCGTTGAATAGCCCGCGAGACTTTTCAGCAGCAGATTTTCCTATTTCCGTACCGAGTTTCTTTTTAAACATTTTCCCTCCATCAGGTCTGTCTTTATTGCAACGATAACATGATACTCGTCGCGCAAAATTTATGTTACCGCAGCTGGGATCGGTACATATCCAATCGCCCGCGCCTTCGTTCATCACGAAAGAAGCCTATGTAATATGTATATCTTCACTAAACAATTATTGTCATTACATTATATCTCTACGCTTCCATTTACTAAAAATAAGTAAACATTTTGATCGTATGTACAAGATACAGTAAATAAATGATAAGTTGACGGATATCACAATCAAAGAAAACTAAGCACTCTTTCGGTACGTAAGGAAAGAAATCAAGCATAGCAAGCTTTATTTCATGCCAGCCATGACATGACGCAAAGCAGTAGAGAATGTTCTTACCATAGACTTTTTCCTCACTAGGCATAGAGTAAATATAATCTTTTAAGATGAGCGTGCACTGCACTCCTAGACACGCTACAGCACAGAATTTCTATAATATAATATTATGCTGTGCTGGACCTCGTCGCACGGTTTCCCCGCAGCGCAGTGTATATTTTATTTGGTACAATTTTATGCAAAGATTGTTCGATGCAGCCAGCATATTGCGCGCACACTTTAAAGCCACGTCAATCCACGTTTCTTTTAAACATAGTATTGATATATAACCAGTGCCTTATTTACCCCTAGGCCTACAAGGCCCAACCCAAGCAGTCTATGATGGGCCCCAGTGAACCATACTTGTACTCCATATTTTTTCACTTAAAATACTACTAACTTATCATCGCTAAAAATAAAAACCGCAAATAAAAGCCCCAAATGCCTAGAAGCCCTGGCCCTCTAAGTCCGAGCCTGTATGTAACAAATACACAATACATTCAAGTAATAGAGAATAGAGAAAATGCTTACCTATAATTATTATATTATTATTATTATATCCTGAAACATTAAAAACTTAATAGTTAATTTTAGAGCTGTTTTTTAGAAAGGCATGATAATCAACATTGGCTGGAAGGTTACTGAAGTCTAGAACCATATTGAAATTATAATCTTACTAAACAAAAAAAAAATACCTCCTGTCTACGTCATGTATACTAAGCTTAAAACCCAAACCGATTTAAATTTGAAACGCAATAGCGGATAAGCGGGCTGAAGCGGGCACGCTCACCGCTCGCGCGCATTTAATGTAGCTGTCAAAAATGTATACAGCAGAGAGGTTATTGCAGTGAATAATCATAGAATTTCCTATTTACAATGAATTTAGTTTTATAATAAAAAATACAATAACACTATTGCCCTTGCAATATCTTGCTCTTTAAGCCTCTCTTTTAATCACTTATAACACATCATCTCTAATTGGTATTCGGCCAACTAGATTAGTTGAGTGGCTCGTTAATCTACCTGTATATTTTGTGGTCTAGGATTACTACAGAATGTTATCGCACGATGTATGAAGATGACAACATAACTTCTACACCTAAGCGTTGTGTGCTCACTGAAGTGACTAATTCTACCAATGTGTCTCCCACGGCAAATTTGAAATTGTTGACTAATGTCGCGCTGCTGTACCCGACTCCACCGCCGAGCGCCGTGCACCGAAAAGAGAAATCCCTTCAAATACTATGCGACAGGTAATGAGAATTAAGTAGACATGGTATACATACATGATCTGATACATATTAGGAATTTTACGCACATTTATGGTTTAGGCCGCGGAGGGACTGAATCGCCATTCGATGCTAAGTATAGACAGCCAGGGTGAGAAACTGTTGCTGCTGAATTCAGTTAAAGCATGTGCGTCATTTGCCAATTGAAATGATCCGGACTCCTCTATTATCACATCCAAATTATATTTTAATACTTTTTAATTATTCTGGGCTTGATGGAATCTCAGAATGAGAGTAAATTAGTTAGATCATTATTATGACACTCATGGGAATCTCCACAAATCTGCCCAGACTGAAACCTGTAAAACCTTTCATTAGTAAACAAATACAAAGCACCAACAAACAAGCTGTAATTAGGATTGTATAATTTGTAATAATACATATGTGGCGTTATCTGGGGAAAGGGACCTTATTGTCGGTTCTAGTTGCCGAGATAATCGCGTTTAAAGTAAAATGTCGAAAAAAAACAATTTTTCTTTTTTTACTCTATATTAATAAGCAGGGTCTAAAATTTAATCTGACAGAGACAACTTTTTAAATCGATTTTTTAAGACTTAGAACAGCCCTTAAAGGTTAGTGAAAAAGGGACCTTATAATCGGTGCCCCTCTTGTATGCTTTCTGTGAGCTCGGTATCGGTTTGAGAGACGTGTCGGTACTTGTCGTCGCGTCATAGGATAGTTATTGATCATTAGGAGTATCCTTGCTCAAGTAAGACAGGGCGATCCGTTATCGCCAAGAATTTTCATAGCAGTGCTGGAATCAATCTTCAGGAAGCTGGATTGGAAAACTCATGGTTTAAACATCAACGGAAATAACCTGACACATCTCAGATTCGCCGACGACCTTGCATTATTTGCAAATAGCAGTTCCAATCTAGAACACATGATGAATGCATTAAATGTTGAGAGCAAAACGATGGGCCTAGAAATGAACTACAGCAAAACTAAAATCATGACAAATAGCATCTAAAAACCTATACTTATAGATAAGGAAAATATAGATTATGTCGACCAATATGTGTATTTGGGTAAACAAATAAGTTTCAACCCAAAATCGAACGAACTGGAAATAGAAAGAAGAATTAAAAACACTTGGAATAAGTACTGGAGTTTAAAAGAAACCCAAAAAGCAACCTTCCTCTCAATCTCAAAAAGAAAGTCATGGATATGTGTTTACTCCCCATGATGACCTATGCATGCCAAACTTGGAAACTCACATCGAAGGCAAAATGTATGATTGTGACATGCCAAAGAGGAATGGAGCGGAGTCTTCTAAAAATAAGAAAAATAAATAAGATCAACCACTCCACTATTAGAAATAAAACTAAAGTAATAGATGCTCTTAACCACGCACAGAGACACAAATGGAGGTGGGCTGGCCATGTAGCCAGACTCCAAGACGAAAGATGGACCTTCCTTACAACATCCTGGGTAGGTCCGACAGGTGGGAGAAAAAATGGTAGGCCTTTGACACGATGGGCAGATGATGTTGTCCAGTTAGCAGGTCCTAACTGGATATGGAAGGCACAGGACAGAAATGTATGGAGATCTGTGGAGGAGGCCTTTACCTTATAGAGGGTTCTAGTGTGGTGTTATAGTGAATTATTAAAAAAAAAAAAAATTATTGTATTATATTAATTTAGTCATTTAAGAAAAGTTTCTATACTTTAGCATCTATTGTCTAAATTGGTAGCAATGTTTATCACCTTACTAGAAATAAAAGGCTTTTTTATTTTTATTGTATTTATTTATTATTAGGAGTATCCTTGCTCATCTCTCACACTCCCACTTCTTGGGAGTGTGGGGGGAGGGCCTTATCTGTACTATGTACACTTAGGCTACTTCTGTCGCCCGTAGTAACGGGCCGGTTTTTCTGGTGACGCGTGGTTGCGACGGCGGTTTCTTAGTTGGTTGGGCCTTCGTGTTTTCCATGACTCCTCGAGGCCCGGGTGGAGCTTTATCTCCTCTTCTTATTTCCCACTGTTGGTGGTGGTGGTGGTGGTGGTGTCGCTGCATCTGCAGCTCGTAGCAGCTCGTGACGGGATTCATCAGCTTTCCGGAACATTGTGCTGGCCAGTCTGTTTATCTAGGCGTCTAAGGGTTTCCATTTCAGTGCCCTCTGTATGTGGTCATTCCGCACGAAGCGTGGGCAATCTGTAATGTGTCTCAGTGCCAGGTTTTCTTGGGCTCTCATTTTGTTTCGGTTTGTGGTAGCCACTAGGGCGTCTGGTTCTTGAAACCACTTCCGCCACGTGCTGCTTGATGGTGAGGCCCCGGTCTATGGTGGTACCTCATCGTGTGTTTCCATTCCACGTCTTGACCAAACATGCGGAGTGGAGGTGAAGTCTGTTTTCTTCCGGTCATGAAGGCCTGAGTCTTGGTGACGTTGACAGTAAGCCTCCAGTCCTCAAGCCATCTTGGTAGGGCGTCTAACTGGGTCTGTATCTTCCTGACGGCATGGGTGGGGCTGATGGATGCAGTGTAAAAGGCCGCGTCATCCGCGAACAGCCCCAGCTTGACGTCGCCTCCTACCACTAGGATGTCATCGGTGAAGGTTGCGTAGCATGCTGGTGTAAGGCAGCTTCCCTGAGGGACTCCTGCTAGGATTGGGCGCTCCGAGGACAGTGCCTGTTCCACTGCCACTTGGAACTTGCATCCGCTCAGGAAGGACTTTATCACCGTTATGATGCTGCGTGGTGCCGTGGTGTTCAACAGTTTGTACAGCAGCCCCTCGTGCCATACCCAGTCGAACGCTTTTTCAATGACGAGCATGACAGCCACAACATGCTCCTTCTTGTTGCTTGTATTGGCCATAAAGTGAAGCACGCGAGTGAGCTGTAGCGTTGCCTGAATCCGAACTGTTCCGAACGGAGCTCGACGTGGGGGAGAAGTTTCCCCAACAGGAGCCTCTCGAACACCTTGGAGAGGGTGCTGAGCAGTTCTTGGCCTACAGCTCTCCGGTCTTCGGCAGTCTTTGCCAGGTTTGGGCAGCATAACTACCCTGTGCTCTTGCTGGTGCCTCCGAAGTACCTCTCCAGGTGTTCTGTGATGCTCCGCTGGTGTTCTGCATTGTGCATCGGGTTGGGCCTAAATTGTCCCTCCAGGTACTCGGCGAAGATCTCTGCGCGATCCTCAGCCTTGTAGCGTGGAGTGTTGTCTACAGGGTCGTAGAGTGGTTTTATTGCCTCAGGTTTTGTCACTAGCTGTCTGCAGATACGGTGAATGAAGGGGACATCACCCTCTTCAGACGCTAGGTGGCTCTCCCAACTCTCGGCCCTGTGTTCTGTGAGCGCCTTCTTGGTTTTTATGATCATGGCGTTGAGCTCTGCCTTGATCGTCGGGCATCTTGTAGCCTGCCATTTTCTGCGCAGGCGGCGCTGCTCCTCGATCATGCTCCTAATCCTCGCCGGGAGGGGCGTGTGCCTCTGTGGCGGGGATGGTGTGGGAGGCTGTTAATAGCGCCGCCTGTAGTCCAGCTGTGACCAGGTCTGCCGCTTTTTCCACTTCGTCAGCTGTGGAGACCGGAGTAGTGTGGCACGTGGTGGTCTCTTCTAGTTGTTGTGTGAATGTCTCCCAGCTGACTCGGTGTTTGGGTCTCCTAATTCCCATTAATGGAACCATTTCGATACATATGAGGATTGTCCGGTGATCGGATGGTAGGTCCGGCAATGCCTCATGTGTAAATCTGGCGTCAATTTGGCTGGTGACGCAGCAAAATACAAATTAAAAGTATTTTTCAAGACTTATTCTTAACTATGTCACTAAACATTTTACGTCCGACACTAAGGTCCCTTTTCAAATACGTTAATCATTTAGTGTTTGCCGAACCAAAATTATAGGTTTTTGGTAAGATTTTAATACTAAAGTGCTCTAAAAATTAAGACTATCAAAATTAAACATAAATTTTAAGTCGATATCAGATGATATCACTAAATATTTTACCACCGACGACCTTTTAGAAAATATAAAGTGGTTGTACCAACTTTTTACTAAGCTTTATCTTGAATTTTGAGACTAAAAAAACTACTTTTTTAATATTTGTTCTGTTAATTTGATCTCATTTGGCTATGTTTTAACGTAGTAGATGTATATGTTTGTTGATTTTGACTGTTTAATTAGATTTATAAACACAAAGCTATTTTTGTTAAAATAAATATTTTTTTATAATAAACAACGTTGATTCAAATCGAAGTAGCTCTTATTGAGTGTCTAATTACATATAATATTTATTCCTTCTATAATATCTAACGGAAATACACTATAAATAGGAATTTAAGTAAAAAATCCATCAATATATATTTTTTTTACTTTATGCACTTTGGCAAGGTAAACTATACGAAAACAGATATACAATTACAATATTGTACTTGAAACCTGAAAGCCCATACAATCCACTCCTCAAATAGCATGTTATCTATGTAACTTCCAACAATAACATACTTTAATGGGGTGTAGAAGTTTGAATTCAATTTTCTCATAATCACCTTTTCTGACTTGAGTTTCAATTATTAAAAAAAAATATCTATTGAACCTACATGCATGTTTTTACATGGTTCGATAGCTCCATGTATGTAGATTATGGGGATATACATAACTCAATACGACAGTAAGGTCCCTTTACCCAGATAACGCCACATATATCCAATACTAGTGTAACATTTTTTTACATGGTGTGATATTAATATTATTCATCAGGGGATCATCAAGGGAGCATCCTTTCCCTTTGCCCGCTTCTTTTTTTTCTCTACATCAACGATTTGCCCAAAGCAACTGTCCAAAAGAGTATTTTATTTGCAGATGACACAACTTTGGTAATAAAGTGTTTCAATAGTATAACTTTTAAGCAAAATGTAGTAAAATCTCTAGCTGACATAATTAAATGGCTGAATATGAATGACTTAAGTATTTAATTATTGTATTAAGCGGTTTACACTCACGTGAAAATTGTCAGGAACGGCCCGACATGTTTCGAACTCGTATGAGTGACGAGTTTGCCGCGGAGGTGTACGGGCAGCCGTCCCTGATGAAGAGCTCCATACGAGTTCGAAACATGTCGGGCCGTTCCTGACAATTTTCACGTGAGTGTAAACCGCTTAATACAATAATTAAATATGTCTCACGAAAGTTTTAATACAATTATTGCAGACTTAAGTATTAATAGTATATGCAATTTCGTTCGTACAACTCTAATGGGCTGCCAATGACAATAAAATACAATAATGATATCGTGGACGAAGTATTATCTTTCAAATTCCTTGGTGTCATAATTTTATTGATCAGCATCTAAACTGGAAAGAGCACATAGATCAGGTTTGCAATAAGCTCAACCGGTTTGTGTTTGCTCTCCGTAGGCTAAGAAACACCGTGTCATTAGAGGCCGCCATCACTGCCTATCATGGTTATGTGTCATCCGTTCTCTCTTACGGGTTAATACTGTGGGGTAACTCTGTTGATGTGGATAGGGCTTTCAAAATTCAAAAGTGTGTCAGGGCCATCTGCAATGCTTGGCCTGATGATAGCTGTATACCCTTATTAAAAAAATTAAACATACTGCCATTGCCATGCTTATACATTAGAGATGTGTATATGTTTGTCTGTAACAACTGCTCATATTTCAAAAAACGTGGTGAAATAATGCACAGGCAAACCAGACCACAAGTCATGAGTCAGTTGTATAAACCTCGGGCTCGCAAGGCGATATACAGCAGAAACGTGTTCAACATGTGTATGTATAAAACTGTTTAACAACTTACCTGATGAAATAAAGCTACTACAGGGTAACAGTTTTAAACACAGGTAGTCCACTTGGCTTCTGGACAAGTGCTTTTATAGTGTAAAAAGCTGCTTAGACTCCACAACAATTGTAAATTGGTTTCTTATGGTTTACTCTTCTCTTTGCTTTTCTTTTTATTTACTCTTTAATCTGACTCGGATTGATTGCTTATTTTTGTACTTTTTGACGTAGTGCCATAAAACTGAAATTAGTAAGTAGTATGTATAATGGACAAATTATTTAATTTATTATTTAAGAATATATTATAATTATATTGTAACATGCGTGCATTGTCAATATTTGCCTGCCTGCATGCAGGCTGGATACATGGAACTGTATTGCTTAGATTATAAGACCTCATTTGTAACCTGTATTCTAGCAACTGATCTTATACTAAATATCACTAGACCCTTATCTAATGTGTAGCTTCTTAGCAGACCATGGACCAGATAAATTTATGAATATTTACAGATCAACGTCATTGATGACAAGGTTAAAATTCATTAAGAATACACTTACATAATATTTTTGTTAAGAAATTGTTCCAACATAACTTGCCAAAAAAATGCTATTACTGCTAATGTAGTAGAAGTGTACTTGAATATTGTAAATTTTCTTTGAATATTGTATTTCTCCTATTTCTCATTCAGTCCTGAGACTGGCAAAATAACAGTGTTAGTGACTAAGAATCATATAATGGTTCTGGGCACAGGCATTAAATGAGCCATCTACCTTTTCATTGTTTTGTAAACTATACAACTGTACTAATACTTAAGCCAAAACCAAAAAGGTACATATGCAGTGAATAAATGGTGTATTATTATTATCATTCCTAAACTGATTTGGCACTGATTAAAACCATGAATCAACATGCGATTTGCTTGACTGTAGCTAAGCTGTTATGAAACATGGTATTAATGATTCATGTTGCTTGCAGATTCCTCACCTTGTTCCCTCTATATGGATATGGAGCGGTGGAGATTCAACTGGACAGCACGGCAGCACGCTTGGGCGTAGAGAAGCGCCGCATGTATGACATCATCAATATCCTTGAAGCCATGCAGTGCGCAGTCCACAAGCGAAAGAATACTTACCTTTGGCATGGAGGTTCAAGACTGAATTCTTTTTTGAAAATGCTTAAAAAGCAAGGGGAGAATCTGAGACTGTCTGCTGCTCTACGTGGAAGAGCTCCGAAGCCACCTGCTCCCAAACACAAAACCCTGGGGGTCCTGGCTCAGAGATTTCTAATGCTTTTCCTTGTAGAACCACCTGTAAGTATTTTTATCACAATCGGAATTTAATTTGAATTATTTCTTTTAATTAGCTCATTAAATTTCCTATTGTTTTGAAATTATAAACACCAGGCAGTCAGTATCTTCAACAATAACAATACTATTGGTGAAATTACCTAAAAGTTATAATAAATAACATGTTTTACTTTCAGAATACGCTTATTAATTTGGAGATGGCTGTGAGAGTATTGATTGACTCGTCAAATAAAACCAAAAGCACTCTTTCACCGGAAATGCTAGACCGTCAACACAAATCAAAAGTGAGAAGGTTGTATGACATTGCTAATGTTTTTATTTCCATTGGTCTCATTGAAAAAGTGTCAGGGAACTCCATCTTGAAAAAACCAGTTTTCAAGTATGTTGGACCATTCAAAATGAAAAAGTCTGATAAACTGTTGGTAACCACTCCCTCCCCGCTCACGCCGCTTGCGGCCCCAGGCAGCGAGCACCGCATGACTCCTTGCCACGTATTCTCCGGCAGATCCAAGCGAAAGCTAGAATTCTCTAATACTCCCAGTAGCAATAGAGAGCTGCAGTTAGGCGTCACCACCCCACCTCACACTCCGTCCCACAAGTGGGACGAAATATTGTTGGTCGCCGATATGGAGCTGACTAGAATTAACAATGGAATAATTTTGTAAAATTGTATGTATTTGACTTGGCTAAAATATTTTTTTATAAACTGTCCGTCCATCTTGAGGTCCATGTTGTTGACAAGGGACTAACATGATTTGCTTTGGGGACATCCCGGTACTAAAGTGCAGGGCTTAATTTTACATCCATAAACTTAGCCATGATCATGATACCAATATTATATACATTCTGACTTGCAGAACTCCTTTTTTAATGATCTCAATGACAATTAATGTTTATTCTATATAAGTAACAAAAAGAATTCATGTTCATTATTCTTTGGTACATAACGCTAATTTTATTCCAAAAACTTGATTCATCTAGTTGCGTATCAGTTTAACTGAATAACGCTGGGATAACGGCTGCTGCCCTGTACAAAATACCGTTTTTCCTAGTTCTGTCCACGAGCGAATCATGATATATATTAAACTCAGTCTTGTTAACAAATCAAGACTAAAGGTCGTTGTATGCCATACGCACTTCATACGGAAACATGGTATTGAAATGGATTTGTAGTGTTTTGAAAATCATACTGTAGGAAATATGATTGGTAGTGTTGATATCGTATGCTCCGGCCTTAATACTACCTTGTCTTAGACGAATAGCATCACAGTTAGTCAATATACATCGCACCTTTAGAATTATAGTGACCAAATTCAAAATCGTCGACACATCAATTTTTAATTATATATTTAGAATTTAAGAGACCTAATTCTAAAACTTCAAGATTTAGAATTAGGTCACTATAATTCTAAAGGAGCGACATGTTTATGATGGTCAGATGAGATAAGAGGGATGACATGGGAAGATACAATCGAAGTCACTGCGAACAGCATCCCAAGCCCAGGCAAAACAAACCGTATCTTTTCTTGCGCCGCATCTGACCTTTATTATCTATAGCAATCCCCCGGATTAAAGATGCGCAGATCATTCGATAATTGTTCGGTATTCGGCACATGCGATCGTTTTCGGACGAATTGTTCGGTTAATCTGATTTACAAGTAAAACTACATTACTTACATGAAATTATTTTATATGGCCTTTCATAACTGACAACCATTCAGGCTACAAAAGCCTAAATGAATTCTTTCGCCTAAAAAATAATGAATTCTTTGAAATAAGATGTTTTAAACTGCGTGAAACTTGCCGAACCACAACAATTCGGTCGAATATTCCGCATGCTCAACTGAACCCAATATACGAATTTGGGAGATCTATACTCAGCGCTATCGAATTAAGCCAATCATTTATATTGTTACTTAAGTATTATATTATATATGTAATTTTATGAATTTCTCAAATTGCATCAAATAATTTAACTGATCAAATGCTAAATTTTACTGGCAAAACAATTTAAGTAACTTATTTTGGAGTATGTGTATGAAAATAATATCATATTTTTGAAGATTCACATTGCAAATTTCGTGTCTATAGTAGTAATTATACTACAAACAATGTACACTATTTTATATATTTTTTATATTATTATGTATTTGTGTGCTGACATAAAACGCATAATTCGTCTTCCAGGAAATACTTTTATGAAATATGAATTAAAGGATTCATATTCTAACGAATTGTGAACAAGAAAAACATTTTATTATGTTCCTATATTGAAATTTTATTATTGTTACTCAGAGAAGAGTTTAATTTCAGAGACAATTAGTGCAATTATCAAATTGTTGACCTATAAAAATCCTAATTATTAAGTTTATAAGACATAAAAATATAATTTTGGATGAACTCAAATGTCCGCCGCCGCCGCGGGTCCGGTGTCCGCAGATCGGAAGCGGTTCCAGGCGCGGCGGCGCGGCGCAGGGTAGCCGGTGTCTGCGTGTCGGCATCGGCACCCCCTCTTATGATAGCTTCCCCTGTGATGACACAAGTCGCTAAGCGCTCATGACGATAGCTGTTCACTTGGATCAAAATTTGTCAAATATGGCAAATGACAAGAGAAATTATGTTATATCAATATGTGCATCAACACTAAATATAGTACATCCCGTCGCGTGCTTGTTCAGCTAGACTTGTACCGTCACAGGTCATGGGGATCCATGTTAAGAAATTTATTGTAAAAGTCAATCTAGGTTATAATTTATAAAATTTTACCATACCTTTAGGCAGAACCTTTGTCTTTAAGAGGGAAATATTTTTTATTATATTGTTTTATACATAGATATTAATCACAATCGATTGTTGCAATACTTACTTACTAAAATGTACTCATATAATACTGTACTGTAGAAATTGTATGTTGGATGTACTCTGTGGTCCGTGCACCCCACGCCCCAGTCCTTCCACAAATTGCCTTATCGCCGTGCATGATGATAATGATATGTGTGATGATAATGTTCCGCTGCCTAACAGCTTGCAATACCAGCAAAACATCAGATGTTTTGCTGGCTCTGTTATTTTTATATTATTTAATTGTATTTCTGCAAGTAATCGAATATACTCGCACAATATAATATCATTTAAACCATACAAATGTGCAGTAGCGATGTGCTGCTTATTTGATCCCCGAGAGAGCAGGCGACATGCTGCCACTGCTAGTCACACTGTTCTCGAGTATTTCGTTGTAGCAGGTTCAATGTGTTTGCAAACAAAGTTTCATATAAGTACATATTTATAAATTAGTATTTAAACTTGCTTTTTACGCTCTATTTGTTGCTAAGCTGTATCTGTAATATTAAAAATACATAATATTAAATTGATACGAATGTTTTTCATTAACCTTGGTCTCATTTAGCATGTATCATCATTCAGCAAACAGACACTACAGTTTTATAAAACGGTTAGTTATTTAAAACAAAAGCACCTCCAATGTGTTAAGACATTTTTAATATAACGAGGTGTAATAAATTGCACCGACTGCTGAATTAATTATAAATACCAAAATATTATGTTAGACTACATCACTAGTCGCTTCCAGCTGTCTATCTGTATCTGTCCCTATGTATGCTTAGATCTTTAAAACTACGTAACTTAATGCGGGTTTTAATGCATAATGAAGGTTTATATGCATAACTAGCTGTGTTGCCCGCGACTTCGTCCGCGTGGAATCTTATCTTGTACATTTTACATCTTTATTCTTTTCAGATCTTAGCAATGTTGAAATTACTTCTCTATTTTTTAAGTTGTCAAGTGGATTTTGATGTTGGTTGCTGTAATTCAACCAATAATAAATATTGATGTGCGGCTCCCATACAACAAATGTCATTTTTTTTGCCATTTTTTACGTAATGGTACCGAACCCTTCGTACGCGAGTCCGACTCGCCCTTAGCCGCATTTTAGTTTTTTTCGGCGAAATTGCTCTAACTACGCGGAATGATTATGAAATCAGGTACAGCTAGTGCCATTTAGGAACGAATAGCTTTACTAAATTCGATGAGTTTGATAACATTACGCATAATATACAACCTTTCATCCTCTTTCTAACCCCCTAAGGGGTAGAATTTTAAAAAACGCTGAAATCACTTTTCTTGTATTCTAATAATATGCCTTTATACAAATTTGAAATCCCGCACTCAAAATTTTTTTTGATCTTCATACAAATTTTCAACCCCTTTTTCACCACCTTCAGGGCTGAATTTTCAAAAACGCTGAAATGACTTTTCTTTCATTTTAATAGTTTGTTTTTATATAAAGTTTCAAGTCCCGCGGTCAAAAAAAGTTTTGATCTTCATACAAACTTTCAACCTGTTTTTAGCCCTTTTAGGGGATGAACTTTCAAAAACGCTGAAATTTTTTAGAGGTTGAAATTTTAATAACGTTCAATTCATGTTATTTTTTTATTATTATACATGCCTTTAGTTTCAAATAATTTGTGATGGATTCAAACTTTCAACCCCTTTTTAACCCTTTTAGAGTATGAATTTTTGAAAACGCTGAAATTACTTTTCTTGTTTTCTAATATTATGCTTTTACACACAGATTCAGGTCCCGCGCTTAAAAAAATATTTGATCTCCATACAAACTTTCAACCCCTTTTTTTCCACCTTAGGGAATGAATTTTCAAAAACGCTAAAATTAGTTTTCATCCATTTTATTTTTACACCTTTTTACGAAGTTTTAAGTTCCTAACATAAAAATAAACTTGTACTCCATACCTACAACCTTTCATTCTGTTTTTAACCCTCTTAGCGGTTGAATTTTTCAAAATCGCTTCTTATCCCTAGCCCACGTTCTAAAAGTAACATTCTGTGCAAAAATCAACTCTTAGTAGTTTTGGCTGTGCGTTGATGCGCAGTGTTAAAATAAATTACTTCCCGGCCTAGGCCTTCAATTTTGTATGAAATTCCTTTACAGTTTACAGTTCTCTCGAATTGTTCCGCCCGAAACGTGACACTTCGAAGCGTGCGTTAAAACACGCACGTTATGACGATATTTCATTGCGTGTTTGAGAAAATAAATAAACAAAACTCGTGTGTTTACACGTAAACACATCGTGAGACGTATTCATGTTCAGATTGGTTTGTCTCGGTGTATCAGCTCATTCCACATGTAGATGTTTAGATTACGACATCTTTGTTTTGTAATGCCTAAGTATACAAAGGGTGCTTAATGCCAACTTATAACATATTATTGGTCAATACTACGGTCCCGGGACATGGACGTAAAGCGGACACTTGAAGATAGCATAGCAATATATTATTTTTGACAATATACTTTTATTTAGCTAAATGGTTTTAAAACGAAAACACACAGATTAATATTTATTATATAAAAAAAAAATTCAATTACATCGGTAAAATTTTCGGACTAGGTATTATTATCCGGATATGACGCGTAAGTGCTTGCACATCACTTTTTGTTACTTTTCGGCAAGCTGCAAAACACATTCGTTTGAATTCATCCAGTGATTTAGCTTCTCGGCCATCCTCTTCACAATGGCCCGGTACCGCTCCATAGGACGGAGCTCCGGGCAATTTGGTGGATTGTCTTATTTTTGAACAAATGCAATGTTTTTTTTTATTTTAGTAGCTCCACTGTCGTACCAGCATAGTGGGCACTTGCCAAGTCAGGCCAAAACAATGGCGGGTGTTATGCTTCCGAGTTCCGATAGATGGCAAGAAGTCGTTTTTGACGTTTTCTCTAAATGTCGCCGCCAATGGTTGCTGTTGTAAATTAGGATGCACTTCCAAGGCCACAAGGACAGATTGCCTGCCAAACAAGGACTTTCTTCCCGAATTTATCCATTTTTATGGGTTTACCTCATCTAGCACATGCAGCATGCTGTCCAACGATGGCATTGTAGTACTGGGGTCCCGGTAATGTACCACTGTCCAATTTGACTAACGTTTTCTCGTTCATTAAAATGCAACGAGATTTATCGTTTAGTAAGATGTTATACAGTTTTCCGCGTCTTTTTTTTGACCGTAATTTCTGATCTGCACTTCTCTTCGGCATTTATTGCTTTTTATAGGTCCATATATTATTCCTCTCTTTTATATTTTGAACAGAATACAGTGCTTCTTTAAATAAACAGGTTTATTAGGACGCAACTAAACGGTAGCCGCCGTGTTGATACTTTAATGTTCTGCCGTACCATATCGTTGGTGCGCGCGGGTCGCCTTACATGCTCCGTCTAGTGGGGGTTGTCTGTGCTCCTGGTACAGGACCCACCTGGTATGTAAATATACTGTCTCTGCGGCAAGATATTATCTTGCCACGGAGGGATACAGTATTTTAAAATAAATAATGGAATTAAAAGTATTGGCATTTAATTATAAATAAAATATATTACATTAACATTGTTTTAAGGTCACAATGATTTTTAACAGTTATGTGCCCTACGTAGCGGAGGCCTGATGGAGGCACACGAGCTGTCAGACTTGCTCGATCATGGGGAAGGACGCGTCGTCCACCGGCGGCAGCGTCTCCGAGTCGAACAGGCCCGCGTGCAGCGCCACAATCGTCACCGTTGCACCTATTACATACAACATTCATATTCAGCCCTTACTTTGAACAAAAAGCCGAATGAAACCAACTCTGGTAAAAATATAGGTAATGAGTGATCACGGTCAGTGGAGTAGGTTACCGGTGAGCAATTAGCAGCACGGCCTCCGGACCTCCTCAAGCAATAGATCAAACTCGTAGTGTCGTGTTTTCTTTTGAGCCCACTTAATGACTGGCCAAAAAGATTGTCTAGGGTCGTAATATCTGTATTAGGTACCTATATATCTGTATTTTATATCTGTAAAACAATTTAATCAATTGCATTGTGAGAATTGATGTTGTAGCCTAGGAATTTGCTCGTTGCCCCTTTGGAGTTTGGACTTTCCCGTGTAGATTTATATTATGCAAAATCAATTGAAGAATTACCTAAAACCCAGAAGACCACGGCTCCCACTCCGGCGAACCAGCAGACAGCCATAGACCCCGCGGCAGCCACGGCGTACTGCTGCGTTTTCGTCAACTCATAGCTCCCTATCTAAAATAATAGCCACGACATGTTCATTCAATACAGTGTTAAGTAGATAGCGATACATCAATATTCAGGACGAGACGTGAATGTGAAGAAGGAAATTGTGATTCCAGCAAGTATCCACATTAGGTATTTGTTTCGATTATTTATTCAGGGAACATGAAAATAACACAACCAAATATGTAATTAGAATATTATCGCGCTTCGAGTGAAATTTATACATCCTTACAAAATTATAAATAAAAAACCGGCCAAGAGCATGTCGGGCCACGCTCAGTGTAGGGTTCCGTAGTTGCTCATCCTTCACAATAAACTGCTGTTTTAAGCCCGAGGTTTAAGTTAAGAAAGATTTTAAGCTCTATAAAAAGGTCGTAAACGCCCTAGAAACTGTAATCACTTATTACCTTCTGGAAGTCAACTTACGACCTTTTAAAGAAAAAATATGAAATTTGGCGATAACTCAAAAACGGCTCGATCGATTTTATTCAATATAGTTTCCATTGAAAATACTTATAAGGCCTCAATAACATGAATTTTCCCGATTTTTTTTTGACCCGTGGTTGAAAAGTTAGAGGGGGGGATGGGACACTATTTTTTTTGTTTTAGGAGCGAATATTTACACAACTGCTGACTTTATCAAAAAATAATGTTAGAAGACCCCTATTATTTTTACAAGACCTATTCAACGACACCCCACACACCAGTGTTGAAAAGAAAAAAAAATCACGCCCACTTTAGGTGTTCGAGGAACCCGAAAAAAATTTTTTTTTTTAATTTTATTTTATCGTTCTGTCGGCGTTATACATACACATACTCATACCAAATTTCAGCTTTCTAGTACTAATGATCACGGAGCTAAGCCGCGGACGGACGGACGGACGGACAGACGGACATGGCGAAACTATAAGGGTTCCTAGTTGACTACGGAACCCTAAAAAGTTGGTCCCCGTGAACAAACCTTTCGTAACATGAAAAAATATTTTGTTTTTATATGTATACTACATGTACGAACTAATAATCTTTAACCATAAATACAGATAGTTAGTGCCTCATTATAATAGTTAACGAGACGTACTTTATTAGTAAAACCAAGTAAAAAAGATCTGGATTCTTCAGTTACTCAAACCAATTTGTATGTAAATTTGAGATTGAGTATAGTCTGCTTAAAGACACATCACTAAGTGTCTTGACAGAACTGCGCTTGAAGTGAGATAGGTACTAATAATACTTATTATGACGGTTCTAAGTATATTACTTTATTTACTTTTTTTTTTAGTATAAGAAATATCGCGATAGACTTGTTATAAGTGTTAACAAACCGCGAGTGTATAAAGTGTCATAAGACTGATATGCCATAGTTCTGTGCTCCCTAAAACCCAGTGAAGTACTCCCTACCAAGTGAATTTTAGAGTGCATTATTAGTGACTGACAAGAAGTACTAATTGTATCAACAATTGAGACTGTAGAAGATGCAACTGCAAGTAACAAAAACCAAGCCAAAATAGACTGCAACTTACTCTTGGCTGAAAAATAAATAAGTAACAATATTCAATGATTTTATTGACTGTTAATGTTTTACCAAAGCGAAAAATTAAGAATGATAAACGTGCATCGACCTGAGCGGGATTCGAACCCGTACGCCCATCTTTCCTCTTGTTTTCCGTGCCCTTGCGGAATTTAAGAGGCCAACACATTAATAAATAAAAAAACATATTATGACAAATATATCGATAATTTCAACCAACTTTTCAAATAATACCTACTTATCCCCGAGTGATAGATAGTAACATAGCTATTTCATACTATCTTTGCGTGCAATCAAAAATAAGTTGGAATAAGCCAGTTTTCTACGTGAATTTGTCAATTTCGAGTAGTTTTTAAACAAATATTATCAATGAATGATTCAAACTGTTGGTTTCAAAGATATAGTACTAATAAATTGCAATAGCTCTGTTCTAACTAGTAACATTGTTAATATGCCAAGAAACATGTTTGATCATAGAGAAAAGTCTAAAACAATCAGCATTTTTAAAAGCAACTACTTTTATTTGATTAAAATTTTCTAACCTTCCATGTGTTTGGGCCCGCAGTAAGCTTTCTGTAGCCAAAAAAGCTTGCAACCATTGCTATTAGCAGCAACGGTGAAGTGATGCTGAAAACAGACAATATGATAAATATGACAATACGATTTCGGAAAAACCATGACGAGGAAAATTTAAAGAGCCGCAGTTTGGAGATCCTTATAGCAAGGACTAAAGCTCGGGTTTCCTTGGATAGCGGTTCCGTTTCGTGCTAGTACGAAGTATGGAGATGGCCGCTACGTGACGGCACCGCTATCCGAGGAAACCAGAGCTTGACGGAATATAAATTAATTGTCTTCCAACAACTGTACCTACCCTATTACTATTATTGACATGCTCTATTATTAAAAGCTCATTATGGTTTCAATGTCGACTTTGCAGCTTTATTCCACTCGTAATAAGAGGGTTACAACCAGAGATGGGCAAAGTGTAATCGATTAACGATTAAGATGAACCTACTTATTCGCGATTAACGATTAAAAATAACGATTAATTCCGTGTATGGCGTGAAGAACTTGATAAGTCCAAAATGGCAATTGTTCAGGGCGTCGATTTTAAAGTTTGACATTTTCTCCAAAATCCATTTTCATCTTTAACTCGTGTTTAAAGCTTGATTTATGGATAATTTTACGCGATCTTTTCATTTACCTTACGTATTCTAGTAAAATCCTCTTATTTTCTGTGATATAAGACTTATCAACATACGTACCAACGACTTATCAAGTTATTCCCTATACATTAGTGCCCAAATTGGTGAAAATGTTTTTTAATTTAATTCCTAAAAATCAGTTTTTCATAGTAACTGGAACGTCTAAATTTATTTATAAGTAATTTTATGCAAACTTTTCAATTATTTTACTTATTTTGTGAGATATTAGACTTATCAACGTACTCACCATCTACTTATCAAGTTATTCCCCATACATTAGTGCCCAAATTGGTGAAAATGTTTTTTAATTTAATCCCTAAAAATCAGTTTTTTCTGTATAATTGAAATGTCTAAATTGATTTAAGGGTAATTTTATGAAAACTTCAATTATTTTACTTATTTTGGTAGAATCATTGTGTTTTGTGAGATATTAGACTTATCAACATATTCACCATAGAATAGGGTATCAATTAAACAATTCTATCGCTTCTATACAACTGTTTTGTTTATATAAGGCGATTTAAATGGATTATATCGCGTGTGTTCGTTGTTTGAGTCTACTGACGTTTCGGCAACTATTTTTGACTGAGAAAAACACAAATTTTCGGTGCCAAATACATCAGAAAGGCACAAACAATGAATAAATATGATACAATCCGTTTGAATTGTTTTATTTGAGTCACGAAACCCGAAGAAAATAAAAATAAAAGTTATAAAAATATTGAATAAATTGTAGTAGACTGCTAGAAAAATCCAAATATCGGCTTCCTTTACCGTCCTAACGGCATTTTGTGAGCCATTTTGGCAACATGACTTTTCCGATGTAAAAAATCCTGCTGAATTCGATTCTGGATGTTGCCAAGTCGAATTTTGCCCCCCTCCCCCCATTTCCCCCTTTTTACCTCAAAATATGTCCCTAATCACGGTTTTTACGGTTTTATACAAAAAGTATTACAGTTAGAAAAAGTGTCAAGGACAAGAATGATGTCTATAAAATTTCCTATAACATGGTGTATAAACTTTTTTAGTAGGCCTTATGGTTTGTGAGAAATATCTTCCCGAACTTCATAGACTGGTACAAAATTCTAAATATCGGCTTCCTTTACCATGCTAACGTAACGGCATTTTGGGATCCATTCTGGCAACATGAGTTTTCCGATGTAAAAAAGCCTGTTGAATTCGGTTCTGAATGTTGCCAAGCCGAATTTTGCCCCCCGTCCCCCCATTTCCCCCCTTTTTGACCTCAAAATATGTCCCTAATCACGATTTTTACGGTTTTATACAAAAAGTATTACAGCTACAAAAAAAGTGTCAAAGACAAGAATAATCTCTATAAAATTTCCTATAACATGGTGTATAATTTTTTTTAGTAGGCCTTATGGTTTGTGAGCAATATCTTCCCAAATTTCATTATTTAAAAAAAAAATTATAAACTTGGTCAAGGCAGTGAAATACACTTATTTTGGGATAATTGGTATCGCACAGGATCCAGCCGCTCTGCAGCGCTTGACGCTGACATCCAGTTGGCGTGCTGCGGCGGGATAGGAACTTCTCAGCCTTTCGCTCATGGGGTGTATGCCGATCTCATTGAGTAGTTCACAGTGCTTTCGATAACGGAAAACGGAATACTTTTAATCAAAGGAGTGTCTAGGTAAATGTTTTAGAAACGCATCAATTTAATTATTTTATTACCTGCAATAAAGCCGTTCGAATCGCCAGTGCCTGAGTAAAAAGCCAGAATATTCTAACGTTCTAAAGCAGTCCCTTAATTTTGTCATGATGATGAATCATAAGCAACAACAACACTAATAACCAGTCTTCTGGGTGGGCGAGGTGATCATCCACAAGTGATTCAAGAACTTGCGGATATTCTACTGTTTCGGTGAATAGCCTGAAAAGATTAGACTTTTCCCGCCCCTCAGGGATCCCTCCGATCCGGGATGTAAATAGCCATGGAGACAGCATGTAGCTCATGTTTCAAGATCTCTTGCAGACTTAGTTCTCCCAGCCTTGTCAAGAGCTGTCAAGCGTTGTTGGACGCTACGGTTTTTCTTATTTCTTATTTGTAGTTTTAGCAATGGCAGATTTTGAACGACCTGCCTTGTATTTGAAGGTCGGGCTTTTGTTAATTTTAACCTTAGCGCAGTTGCTGACCTGCTGTTGGTGAGCCTTTCGGAAGCAAACTTCGTTACTTGGAGTGAGCCAAGCTGCTTGGCAGTGAGAAGTGACACTTTATTTTTTTCTGCTGCAAGATCCTAGGTAACTGCATTTCTAAGGCCCGTTTCTGGAGAATCTGGCGTTTAACTGAGCATTTTGAATGACTTCATGGTCAGAAGTAAAGCATTTTTATTTTCTACGTCACTTTTAGCCCGACTTGGGTACGGTTCTGCGTGTAAATCTGACGACTGCGTATGACTGAAAGCCTCGTGAGTCTTGACAGATAATAAGCAGCACGCCAACTGGATGTCAGCGTCAAGCGCTGCAGAGCGGCTGGATCCTGTGCGATACCAATTATCCCAAAATAAGCGTATTTCACTGCCTTGACCAAGTTTATAATTTATTTTTTAAATAATGAAGTTCGGGAAGATATTGCTCACAAACCATAAGGCCTACTAAAAAAAATTATACACCATGTTATAGGAAATTTTATAGACATCATTCTTGTCCTTGACACTTTTTCTAACTGTAATACTTTTTGTATAAAACCGTAAAAACCGTGATTAGGGACATATTTTGAGGTAAAAAGGGGGAAATGGGGGGAGGGGGGCAAAATTCGGCTTGGCAACATTCAGAACCGAATTCAACAGGCTTTTTTACATCGTAAAACTCATGTTGCCAGAATGGATCCCAAAATGCCGTTAGCATGGTAAAGGAAGCCGATATTTAGAATTTTCTACCAGTCTATGAAGTTCGGGAAGATATTTCTCACAAACCATAAGGCCTACTAAAAAAGTTTATACACCATGTTATAGGAAATTTTATAGAGATCATTCTTGTCTTTGACACTTTTTTTCTAACTGTAAGACTTTTTGTAGAAAACCGTAAAAACCGTGATTAGGGACATATTTTGAGGTAAAAAGGGGGGAAACGGGAGGAGGGGGGCAAAATTCGGCTTGGCAACATCCAGAATCGAATTCAGCAGGCTTTTTTACTTCGAAAAAGTCATGTTGCCAAAATGGCTCACAAAATGCCGTTAGACTTGATAATTTTGATTTGAACTACCAGTCCATAGTAAATGAATCGTCTTTAATTCAGTAATGCAAAAGCACTTATTCTACAGAAAAACTAGATGAATTTATTTTATTTTTAACTGGCAACATCTTTGTTTCTTATGCGTTTTTCTGAATGCACCAACTCCAGCTTGCAAGATCTGCGCTATTTTGTTTTTCTGATAGTCTTTACTATAAGCCGCCTCAAACTACAGATCTTTAATTTCTCGTCACACTGGGTTTTCCAAAATCAGTTTTTAAATATTTTGACATGACAGTTCACCATTAATCTGCCTTCAATATCCAATAAATAAAACTGGTCGATGGTTGACAAGGTACCGGTAATGTGAATGATACATACGAAGACACTGTTAACTATACCCCATGGACCTTAACACGTTGTACTAAGGTTTATATTAGTTCACAAATGTACAGTTATCAGTGTTTTCCTTTGTACCAGAGTACACCTCAGATGTGAGAATAACTTGACAAATCGAAATATACATTTCGATAAATTATGAACAATTAATTATGTCAACTTATTATTTGCTGTGTCCATCAACCTGAACATCATGAATTGACTTATGAATTTACGTAAGTTTTATCGGTAAATGATAAATTGACATATGAATTTACGGTAGTTGTGTATAATATAATGAGATAAAACGATATATTCAGTTATCGTTAAAGTGTGCTTGTCGTCATTCTAATATCTTGTTTTGTCAAATTACGAACGCTGTTTTGTTTTTTGAGAATACGTTGATAAGTTGATATGCAATATTTTTTGTGCCTCATCGCGCTGATATCTCGTTTTGTTAAATAAAATCCGCTAAATATCGAGATATCAGTATCATGTCACAGGCCATATCTTCAAAAGTATCATAGATATCGAGTTGTAAATTTTTTTCCTACAAAACCTTGGCCGTAGAAAGCCATTACGCCAATAAATAAAAAAAAGTATAAGTCGAGTTATCAAGTTCTTCACGCCATGCACAGAATTAATATTGATCGTACGAGTTCCGATTAATTTAAACCTGATCAAATTAATCGTAGATTAATATCCTGCGATCAAAATTTTAATCGTTTTATTAAATTGATTAATTTTATCTCGTATAATATTAGGAACACATGTTATATTTTTAAGTCTGTAAGTCTAAGTCTCGAGTTACGTTGACATTAACATTACGAATAATTATTATCGATAAGTCGGATGTCATTCTTATGCATATGAACAATGTTATAGTTTAAGCTCATTGTAAGTGAACTTTTGTTCTTAATGAGTAATAAAGATCGTTAAACCTAAACCTAAACCTAAATTCGATTAATTATCTCTCGATGAATACCCACCTTGTATTACTGATACAAGTTTATTTCACCCAGCACGCCAGAATAATTTTTCAAGTACACACATGAGAAGACAAATTGCAGTTGTGTAACGTGCGCACATGAGCGTGTCCCAACTTTTAATCGAGAACTAATCGTGAAATTTAATCGATTAAATTAAAATGACGATTCATTAATCGTTAATCGAATACCCAGTCGATTCATCTTGTGACGATTAATTGTTTAATCGATTAATTATAAAAAAAACGAACCACCATCTCTGGGGACAATTTTTAACAGCATAGTGAAATTGGGAAAGAGGAAGTATACTCACAGACAATATAAAAACAGACCAAGGAAGACCATGAAATAATTGGCTTGAAAATATTCCACATTTCGGTAGACGCGACGCGTCAGTCTCGGAAGCGAAGCTGGAGCCTGCAATACAAGTGACAGTAAAATACCCACAATAACAAAATATTGTCATTCTCATTATCACAGAATAACACTAGAGAAGACTTTCTTTTGGTCCTCGAGGGCTATAATTTTCTTTGTTTTTAAAAATGCTATTGATCGTGGAGCGAGTCAACCGTCGAAGTATGCAAGCGCTACGACCGGCTACAATCGCCCACCTATTCGTCCGAATAAAAACGGAACGACCCGGCTGACTTCGATCTTAGCGGCGAGCGGCAGAGGTGCGTGGTACGTGTCTCGCTCACTCGTATGGCCGCCGCCGCGCTCCGATCTCGCTGTGCCATTTACCGCCGAAAGTCGTGGCATGTCCGTAAGATGTACCAACACTGGTACGGGTTAACATTGGCAGTGTGCGTGTGGATTGAGTGAGCACCCTACAAAAATTAAAAAAAATATGCTGATCATTTAGTAAAAGTTCTAAAACAATTGTAAAACTAATTGATGAATTTGTAAAACGACGTCACCTGGTTACGTATTTAAAGTTTTACAAATAATTTCGTATGCTCACTCAATCCGCACACTTTCGAAAACCCGATTTCTGATGAAAATACTGCAGATTGAAACTTCTATATATGTATATAATTTAGTAAAACTCATATGGGAATTTGTAAAATACAAAACAAACCGCTAACGTGGCAGATTTTTGGATAATACATGTTTGTAAGTGCTCACTCAGTCCACACATTATACGTAAGTTAAAAATGTAAATATCTTAAGATTTGTAGTATCTAGGAAACTACAAAGTAGTTCAACTTTTAGTAATTATTTTTACTAAATATCCACCATCTAAAATGTCATATTCGTTGTCTGCTTTAAAAGATATTCAAATTTCATTTTAAGATTGTATTTTAAGAAGTGGAGTGTGGTCTAAAATGTGGACTGTATGTTAGATTGCATTTTAAAATGAAATTTGAATATCTTTAAAAGCAGACAACGAATATGACATTTTAGATGGTGGATATTTAGTATTTTTTTTTACTAAAAGTTGAACTACTTTGTAGTTTCCTAGATATTACAAATCTTAAGATATTTACATTTTTAACTTACGAATAATGTGTGGACTGAGTGAGCACTTACAAACATGTATTATCCAAAAATCTGCCACGTTAGCGGTTTGTTTTGTATTTTACAAATTCCCATATGAGTTTTACTAAATTATATCCATATATAGAAGTTTCAATCTGCAGTATTTTCATCAGAAATCGGGTTTTCGAAAGTGTGCGGATTGAGTGAGCATACAAAATTATTTGTAAAACTTTAAATACGTAACCAGGTGATCTACAAATTATTACCTACCTTAAGCATAAGTTTTACTAAAAATTAGGATATAAATATTATATGTTAAATAAACACATTCACAGATTTCGT
The DNA here is from genome assembly GCA_905147355.2 of Apotomis turbidana. Classification (NCBI taxonomy): domain Eukaryota; kingdom Metazoa; phylum Arthropoda; class Insecta; order Lepidoptera; family Tortricidae; genus Apotomis; species Apotomis turbidana. The sequence goes on along the minus strand of LR990280.1, from coordinate 40,302,050 downwards.
TGGTTGTTTGTGAGAACTGAGTGAGCATACGTTAATGAATGTATTCTTTTTATTTATCGTTTTACAAATTCATCAATTAGTTTTACAATTGTTTTAGAACTTTTACTAAATGATCAGCACATTTTTTTTCATTTTTGAAGGGTGCTCACTCAATCCACACGCACACACATTGGCATTGGCACGGCCCGTCTTTGTGATATTGAATTGAAATATTTATAAAGGCATTAAATCATTCTCCGTTACATTAATTTAATTTATTTTACAATTTAGTATGGATATGTATGGCCTACTCTCCAATACAAGCTCTCCGAATACCATTCTAACAAATGTTCGTTGGATGACATATCCCGAGAGCCGAATTCAAGATTATGATTTACACTCAATTTCATGATTTCAAAACACTACCTTAAAATTTTCTGTTGCAACAAACTGTGTCCAGGGTCTTCTTGATGCCAGAAAACCCATTAACAATGCCTGACCACCGCCACTACGGATGTGCTGCATTAACCTTAAAGCAAAACCAAAAGCAACAATGTGTACTGAATCGATATATGAAAAAAAAAATATATATTTATGTTATTGACCCCACAAGCAAATTAAAGCCATTTTACCATGTGTTTGACAACAAGGGTGAATGAATCCATTGGTGTCTAGCTCAATTAAAACAAACTGAAAACAAATATTATATCTAATAATCTAATCTCAAAATAATAAACTAAAACTAGTATATATAAACATATATACTAGAGTACACGGGGTACAGTCACAGTCCACAATCACAGTCATATCTCTGAGCTTTTGTTATGCCGGATTCCTGTTTTATCGGATTTTGAATGTATTTACATTTATCAACATGTATTTACCATTACCAGACCTCTGCGTGGGTGAGCAGTTTTCAGAATTTGCATAACATGGACATACCATGCCCTTGCCCCATGTGCCCCATAAACGAATGAAATTATTTTATTTAGGCTGCCTCTGCTACGAGCTTTTAGGTCGCAATCAAAACAAAATAATTTTGGAAGAGGAGGCAAGCAAATTTTGTAAAAACTTTGAATGCAGTTTTGTTTTTTTTTTTTAAATAAGGGAATGTTTCCTTTTAATAAAATGAGCTAACTAAAGAATTTAAGGTAGTTTCCCTCGGGGACCATAGAAAAATTCCACCGGTATATCTCCATATGATACTATGCTATGGTTAATTAATTGAATATCATATGATATTATCAAACCTCTTCAGATAAGCAATAAACCTGTTTACTGATGCCTGGGTGAAATATCATGACAACGTCATTCATTATTCTGTTGTGTCAATTAGAAATTTAGAAGTGTATAAGCGGATAAATAATTCATAATAATTTGTAAAAAAAATGTGTTTCTGAGAAAGTATGCTGAACGTTAAAAAAAAACCAGTCCTAAAGTAGATTGAAAATGAACCCAATATGACATTTGACGGCAATAGAACCATATTTTGTGCAAGATGTAAAATCAGTATGACTAGTCTCTTTTAATATTTCTATGGATACACTTTATCCATATTAATATCTAAAAGACACATTTACATGACATTAATAGAAGAAGAAAATGGCTCACCCAACCCACGCCGAGGTCTGACCATTACACATCCAATTTAAAACAAAATATGTACATATAAGTAAATTATGTCCATTTCACCACAACCAGTTGTTCATAAAATGTGAAAACATTAATCTCTTGCCCGCTCAGCTCGTCAACGGAAAACTGTGTCCCACATGCCTAGCTGACAGCAGATGGCATTGTATAGCGGCAAATGACACCATCGTGTCTGAGGCACAGCTTTTCGTTGACATGAGTTACTGTCTTTGGCGCTCAAAAGGTTAATCTATGTTTTTGGATAGGCAGGCATGTAAATACAATTCACTGCATGATTGGTTTATTTTTTCATGGATCAGTCTGATGAAAAAAGGATCTGACCAAACAAGAATCCAACAAAACAGGAATACAACGAATCAGGAACAATGGCATAGAATAGTCCTGGGCGGAAAACCAGGCATTGTTCCACCAAGAACTATGTGTTGTTCTTCCAGGAGAAAAGTGTATAATATCAAAAAAGTCTGGTCAATAAAGAACAAAAACTAGATACTATAAATATAATGTAAATCTATTTTTATAACAAATTAATAACACAAGTTACAAATAAAATTGTACACCAACATATAAACAGCACCATGTAATTGAAAACTACACTAATATTGCAATCATGAATGTGATGATAAGCAAACCGAAATGTTCCTGCTGTAAGCTTGAAACACACCTCACGAAACACAATTATTTATAAACTTACAATTCCATATCATTCACATACTTTTGAAATCCTTTCTTTTCAGCCGCAGCATTTATTTCTCCGGAAAGGTCGATATTCACATTCTCGGACATGGTGGCACTAAAGTATTTATATCTGCAATAGAGCGAATCTCATGTAAAACCAATTTCTCTAATGCACTAGTAGGTAATAAAATTCCGTTTAAGTATACAAACGTGCATTAAATACAAAAGTAAAATTTAGCTTACACCCGTGATTACTAAAATAAAACAACGTATATACATTGTTATTCTTATGACGTAAACATAATAATATTTACCCTCCGTATCCTGGGCGGTGAACGGCCTTGTTTTAGTATCTTTTGCTATGTGCGATTCTGCGATTTGATTTCGTGGAGAATTGGTTGTTGACTACATACAGTACATCGGCTGACAGTGACAGCCCCAATCACTAATACTCTGATGTTCGAAATTCGATCGTCGTATAGTGCCATCCCTCTCGATGTCTTGTCAAGCTATGTTTGAGTGAGTGGAATGGCACTATACGACAGTCGAATTTCAAACATCGGAGTAGCCCTGAACTCCCCAGCATAGCCCAGGACTCGTGAAGTTCAGTGGTTCGTGGCAGAAACCCATATTTAGGCCGACTTTGCCTCTGGCAACTTCGCTTCGATCAACTTCGCGAGTGGTGTGAGGATTGTGAGGCGGAATTACGTTTAACAGTTAAACATGACTCCGCTTCAAACTACTCGCGAAGTTACTATATCGATTATAATTATATTCAATTATTCTATTCATTGACCTAGATAAGCCTATTACAGGAATAAAGCCTGACCAGAAATATATGAGGATGCGCCATATTGCGGAATTTCACTGGAACTAATTTCTTACACTGGCAATGATTTTATGATGGTTTGTCAATCTCATTCGAGGTGATTTCTTTAAGACAAATATTTAAAATTATCCAAAGAAAATGCCGAAATTCATTCACAGTCGTGAACTTAAGATTATAAGTTAAGTGTACATGTATTTACTACACGAAAAACAGTCAGGAAAAGAGTGCATTCCATTAAATGATATTACGAGGTTAACATAGTGGAACTGACAGGTATTTAAAACTAATGTCATTATAGTGGATTGCGATTGGTTGCAAAATTGTTGCCATATAAAACCCGCTCCAGACCTTGCGATCCGATCCGATTTATCGGAAGAAATCGGATAATGTGTAATGTTTTAGGCCCTAACTATTGGACTACACATTATCCGATTTCCTAACAATTACGCTACACATTATCCGATAAGTAGCATCGGATCGGGTAGGATCGAAGGTCTGGAACGGGTTTAAATCTAAAACCCGCTCCAGACCTTCCGATCCGATCCGACCGATCGGAAGCAATCGGATAATGTGTAGTACAGTTGTCCGATTTATCGGAAGAAATCGGATAATGTGTGGTGCAGTTGTTAGGAAATTTCTTCCGATAAGTCGGATCGGATCGGAAGGTCTGGAGCGGGTTTTATAAATAGCGCCCTCTTGACAATCCTCATATATTTCTGGTCAGGCCAAGAATCTTATATACTATATATCTTATATAAGATTCTTGGGTCAGGCTGTAAATCTAATAGAGGTTTTGTAATTTAGTAGATACCTGCGACAGTTTTGCTATCTCTGTAAAGCATGTCAAGCTTTAATATTAATAAATGAGATGGCAATATTTTTGTGAATATGTCGTTTTCAAGGCCGTACCTGGCCCATATAAGTATATAATTTTAGTTGTTGTTGTTAGGCTCAATTCACACGTACCACAACCACACCACGTCGCAGCGTTAAAATGTGGTGTGGTTGTGGTTACGTGTGAAGTGTACTATTTATTAAACATACAAAATATGCGCCCGACCACGTGGTGTGGTTGTGGTTGTCGTGTGGTTGTGGTACGTGTGAAACAACCCGTTAGTGGCACAGAGTATATAATAAGTAGTTGATTACTATAGTATAGTAGTAATCATTTGGACACATTATTTATCATTTGGATTAGATTTGATACCGCTTGAATTCCGTGTTATTTCCCATGTTATACATAATTTAAGTATTATTCGCCATACCAGAGTGAGTGTAACAATATTATTACTTTATTTATAATGAACATAATATATATTTTGGTTATAACATTGGCGTTAATTGTAGAAATAGGTACATTTGGTGGTATATTTGATGACTCTGGACTGCAGATCGACACCGGTAATAAAACATACTTAGGTAAAAAATCATTGTTATGCTACCGTTTGTAAGTCGTATTCCGACATCAAACGATCTTCGTTAAACGGTTCTACATTTTCAGAATTGCTAAATTCGGAAAATATATTGTGTCGAGGTTGTGGAGGTGACGTCTCTTCGGCTCATTTCATCATTTCCAAACTGAGCCCGTCATCTCTCTACGCTTTCAACGACACTTTGTTCAACAAAGAAGTCGTTCTTGTACAAGTAGTATCAAGCGACTTTATTTTTCAATTCCCAGTGATTACTTTCACCCAGTCCATATGTCAAGGTTTTGGGGAGGTATGTAATTTGATGATTATACTATCTTATCGTAATAGTACTTTACATACCTAGAGTGGTGAATTCGTGAATGTCTCAGATTGCAGGTGTGTGTGTACATAAATTTGCAAACTGGGGTTGAGGAATTACGCCCATGGTTTGTATGAAGTTTTACATTTTGCCTTGGCCAGGAAGTGAGATTTTTCTCCTTGTGTAGCAGGCAGAAAATCCCACTTATGGCCTAGGGTGATGTGAAATACTATTGAATGATTAAAGTGGTCACAATATGACTAGTTCCTCGAAGTTGCTGCTTGTATTCTAAGGAGGTAAAGGAAAAGGGGTGCGTCCCATGAGATATAACTACATAATATATAATTTCATATTAATAATGTTCACAAGATATAATAAACTTTTGCTATAACATCAAAATCAATATTTTTATTAGGAATAACGGTCAATTAGCATAATACTCATGTTGTAGAATGTTTTTTTATATAACACTCAAATACTCTAAATTCGGTTGATATAACATACATAATGTATATCGATCATAGTATATACTTTATTTTAGTATAATGAAAATATAATAGCATATGATATACTAAATAGGTTATAACTGCTACACCCCTATGCCCCTAAAATGGAACATGGGTCAAAAACCGAAACTGTAGGTTAGGTTAGGTTTGTTTTATGACCATGGATAGTGGAGCGAGCAAAGCGAGCGGAGCATCAAAATGCTTGCTTGCATGGAGGTACCTACATTAAAATTTAACAGCAAACTATTCCATACGTATGTTCACAATTGATAATGGCAGATGAAATTCTGGCAAGTAAGAGACCGTTTGGAAGAACTGCGATAAAATGGAATATGGGTCAAAAACCGAAAACTGTAGGTTAGGTTAGGTTTGTTTTATGACCATGGATAGCGGAGCGTCAAAATGCTTGATTGTATGGAGGTATATTAAAATTGAACAGCGAACTATTGCATAAGTATGTACACAATTGATAATGGCAGATGAAATTCTGGCAAATACGAGTATACCGTTCGGAAGAACTGCGACAAAATGCAATATGGGTCAAAAACCGAAAACTGTAGGTTAGGTTAGTTTTATGACCATGGATAGCGGAGCGAGCGAAGCGAGCGTAGCGTCAAAATTCTTGGCTGCATGGAGGAACATATATATTAAAATTTTACAGCGAACTATTGCATAAGTATGATCACAATTGATGTGCAGGCGGTTATTCTTTACGAGCATTATGCATTTTGGTGTTAGATGTATTGAGTAATATACATTATAAATCTGAGATATTATGAACGTTATACGTTATGATCGTTATATACAATGATATTATACTTAAATAACATTGACGTAATAATTACATGGACACACAATCAGACGGAAAAAATGGCACCCTCCCAACTAATGCAAAATCACAAATCGCATTAGTTGGGCGATCAGTCTCGTTTAGACCATGACACGTGACGGGTCTCAAAAGTGACTTAATTTTCAGTGAAAAATTACAGAAATAACAACTATAAAATAAAGGAACAGGACGGAATATTCTTTTTTACTTAAGTTCTATTGATTAATTAACGAATCCTATGTAAAATCATAGCAATTTTTGTATTAGAATTATTAACTTTGTCCCTACAAAATGCACCTCATCACAGAACAAAAATCGAAGGAGTCGCTATAGTTTTATATTTTATTAATAAATTAAGGAGTGCAATAAATAATTATCCTATTTTTTTTATTCAAGATTCCCATTCTCAACAACGTAAAAATGGAGATCACATTTAGCAAGAGACAAACGCGAAGAATAATTGAAGCCAAATAATTCGTCTCTCGTGTGTTCGGCATAATCATGTTTTTTTTTATGTTAATCAACAGAAGCGTAAAATGGTGACATTCATAAATTACTAAAAAATAGCTCTGTTGTTATTGTTTTATTTTGTCACAGAGTCTAGACACTGTCAGTTTAAACCTTTGAACGCCAAGAACACATAAAGGCGACGGCGACGTGTGCTGCCGTGCATACCACGCCACCGACAAATAAGATCAAACTTTAAGGGTTAATAATGTCAATATTTTGCACTTGTCTTACTCTCATTTCACATACTGGAACAAAGAGAAATAATGTCATTATTACTGATCCCTTCTATTGGAAACTTTTTATGCAGTTGTTAAATAAAAACGTAACTAAATTTGTTATTAACAATTTACAATAAAAACGTAACTTTATTAGTTATTAACAATTTACGAGTTTATTTAGTTCAAACAAAAAATATATTTTAATACCTAAATAAAATAATAGTGAAAATATTTTTAGTACCTATGTTAAAATATTAAAATCTGATCCATTCGTGCCATGTTCCAAGTTTGACAAGAGACTTCAGTCCTCAGACCAATCATCTATAGACTTGACGTCAGCGTACACCCGTAAGGGACAGACATAGAATACGTCATATATTCGGGGTGGCCATGTTGATTCAACTTTCCCCATAATTTTATATTACTGACATGCCATTTTTCAATCATGGTGGCTCCATATAATACTTAGCTTTTGGAACATCTTATCACTAAAAATGAGGATGGGGTTTAAGGTTAGATGAGAAATCAGAAATGAAACACATTCAGATAATGTTACCGATATTTTAATTTTTATATACAAATAATACTACTGAGCGGGCGGTCCTGGGTTGAAATCCCGTTCAGGGCAAATATTTGTGCGACAAACTCGAATATATTATGTTCCTGGGTCGTCATGGATGCTATCGATATATCTATTTATATATATTATGTATATATTATGTCATCTAGTACCCATAGTAAAAGCTTGATTTGTGTAACATACCTTAATGTTTATTTATTAACTAGCGACCCGCCCGGCTTCGCACGGGTGCAATGCTGATAAATTATGCATGTATTAAACATTCCTCTTGAATCACTCTATCTATAAAAAAAAACCGCATCAAAATCCGTTGCGTAGTTTTAAAGATTTAAGCATACAAAGGGACATAGGGACAGAGAAAGCGACTTTGTTTTATACTATGTAGTGATACATATTAGATTAAATTATTTCCGTTGGCGATTCTAAGCCGTGGAACCGACATCCTCATTTAATCTTCACAATATTTGTTTGTTTTTTGTTATTAGAATAGAAGTATGATTTAATACCCCTAAATTTATGATATTTTCATCTGGTATCCCTAACATGATTGTTATGCAGCTAAATTAAGAACACATTTAAATATGACTGACAGCTTATCATAAACAACCTACGTAATTTGGGCGGACATGTCACGTACGTATTTGTTTGCCACAAACTCGATTGTGGCAGCGGTGGAAAAGTGAAACTATGAAAAAGACAAAAAATAATATACTTCTCTCTGTCACTCTTGTTATAATTTGTATATGATCATCTCCTTCTGTAGTGGTATTATTATTTGGTTGTCAAGTCTATAGATGATTGGTCTGAGCTTCAGTCAGAATACGCTAAAAAAGTTAATTTACACGTAAAATATTTGTGGTAATAAGTAATTAAGTCAATTTGACACTTAAACGTTTAAACAAAGAGTTCTTTTGTACGAAGTCGATATGTTGCTGCAAATTATAAATAAGCGTTATTGGCATCGACTTGAACATGACAACGGTGGTGCCACTTTATTTGACACTTTTGTTCGGGTCTGTGGCTCTATAATAAATAATACCTCAATGTTAAATAACGTTATTCTTAACAAAAATAGATATTTTGATGTTATATCTAACGTTCGTTATACACCTTGAACGGTATACAAAACAAGCTTTTTTTAAAAAAATAATAATAATAATAATAAGCTTATACAATATGAGCGTATATAATATGAATATTATAGTATAAGTTCTTATATCTTATATTCATTGACGTAATAATTACATGGACACACAATCAGACGGAAAAAATGGCACCCTCCCAACTAATGCAAAATCACAAATCGCATTACTTGGGCGATCAGTCTCGTTTAGACCATGACACGTGACGGGTCTCAAAAGTGACTTAATTTTCAATGAAAAACTACAGAAATAACAACTATAAAATAAAGGAACAGGACGGAATATTCTTTTTTACTTAAGTTCTATTGATTAATTAACGAATCCTATGTAAAATCATAGCAATTTTTGTATTAGAATTATTAACTTTGTCCCTACAAAATGCACCTCATCACAGAACAAAAATCGAAGGAGTCGCTATAGTTTTATATTTTATTAATAAATTAAGGAGTGCAATAAATAATTACTATCCTATTTTTTTTATTCAAGATTCCCATTCTCAACAACGTAAAAATGGAGATCACATTTAGCAAGAGACAAACGCGAAGAATAATTGAAGTCAAATAATTCGTCTCTCGTGTGTTCGTCATAATCATGTTTTTTTTATGTTAATCAACAGAAGCGTAAAATGGTGACATTCATAAATTACTAAAAAATTGCTCTGTTGTTATTGTTTTATTTTGTCACAGAGTCTAGACACTGTCAGTTTAAATCTTTGAACGCCAAGAACACATAAAGGCGACGGCGACGTGTGCTGCCGTGCATACCACGCCACCGACAAATAAGATCAAACTTTAAAGGGTTAATAATGTCAATATTTTGCACTAGTCTTACTCTCATTTCACATACTGGAACAAGGAGAAATAATGTCATTATTACTGATCCCTTCTATCGGAAACTTTTTGTGCAGTTGTTAAATAAAAACGTAACTAAATTTGTTATTAACAATTTACCTACAATAAAAACGTAACTTAATTAGTTATTAACAATTTACGAGTTTATTTAGTTCAAACAAAAAATATATTTTAATACCTAAATAAAATAATAGGGAAAATATTTTTAGTATGTAAAAATATTAAAATCTGATCCATTCGTGCCATGTTCCAAGTTTGACAAGAGACTTCAGTCAGAATACGCTAAAAAAGTTAATTTACACGTAAAATATTTGTGGTAATAAGTAATTAAGTCAATTTGACACTTAAACGTTTAAACAAAGAGTTCTTTTGTACGAAGTCAATATGTTGCTGCAAATTATAAATAAGCGTTATTGGCATCTACTTGAACATGACAACGGTGCCACTTTATTTGACACTTTTGTTCGGGTCTGTGGCTCTATAATAAATAATACCTCAATGCTTATATTACTTAGGGTAAATCGCCAATAATTGGCCACCGTTCAATAACTGGCCACCTCAAACTAAAAATGAACTCTGTTCACCTACAAACTGAATTCATTTTATTATATCGTGGCCAGTTATTGAAGGGCGGCCAGTAATAAACAGCTTATACTAGAATGAATTATATTTATAGGTGAACAGAGTTCATTTTTAGTTTGAGGTGGCCAGTTATTGAATGGTGGCCAATTATTGGCGATTTACCCTACCCAAGAAAAAGCTGTAAAGTATCAAAAAAATGTTATGCGCTTAATAAAATATATTAGAAATTATTCCATCATCTGGTTCCTGACAACACTTTCAATTTCTACTTTCATTCGCTTATATATATTTGTTTCTCAGAATAAATACCTACCTAGAATCCTAGTCGGCACTTGAAAGTGAAGCCAGTTTTGGTTAGCCACATGATCATTTTCGTCCGTGTGCATGTCTGCCACAAGCAAAACATCCCTATGATTGGTCTATAGACATGCACACATAAAACCAAAAGCAGCTTCATTGTTCGCAAATCTGTTGTATGAAGCCTCATTCTAGGCATATCTATTCTAAGATTTGTACCAGTTATAATATCATAGCATTACCTTACAGTGGCAAGTGGATGATTCATGGTTCCCTGGATATCGCTGGAGACCGTGTATTTGCCCTGACTGTGGAGCATTTCTAGGCTGGGTTTTTGAATCTGTTAGTCTTGGGAGTGCCAATACACCTCATGAAATTTTCTGTTTAATTCTAACATCACTGATTGGAGAATCTTGTAACTATACATTGGCATTTTACTACGGTTTATGTGGGGAGTGGTATTGTTGTTGTAAAAATGTATATGTTGAAGAAAGAAGTGCTGTTATGTTTGTTTGTGTGCAGATATACTTGAATTCTTTCCATCATATTTTGTTAAATAAATATCAATTTTATTTGCTCTGGTGGTGAATTTGTAGTCTAGTCTTTGCCTTCCTAGGCTCCAGGCCAAGTCTAGTAAGCACAAGCCATCTAAGCATACAAAATGGTTTACGTTTTTAAAAGCTTTTATTTAACTTGCATTGTATGTATGTATGTATCTAAGTATGTTTGTTCCGGTGAAATCTTGCAACTCAATTTTGAAGCAGATATCGTCAACCGATTGAGCTGAAATTTTGCATACTTACTTAACTTTGATGACAATACAATAATATGTTACCATGGGGCTGATCTGATCATGGAGCCGGAAGGTGGCCATAGGAACTCTATAATAGAAAAAGCAATCCTACCGAGCTTGGGCTCTTTAGTATCGTCTCAGTGAGCATTTGATGGATATCCAAAGAAAAGTACAGTCGGCTATAAAAGCCTGCCACTAAAATGTCATTTTTGACAGAAACTTATTTTACATATCCAATTGAATTTAAATTACTTAATATTCATATTTATAGGGGTTGACTGTTTTGCTTCTTTAGATTATTTAATTAGTTCAACAAAACACGTTATGAATGTAATATTTTCTGTTCTGAAATTTTCCCTTCAGACCCACCGTACCCCTGGCCATACCCCTGGGAGTACGGTGGGTCTTTTAAAGTTAAACGGTACCACTGACTACTAGTGACGTGATGTCGATGTCGATGTCATCTATAGCTGAAAGTAATAAAAACACTCAAGGTTACAGGTAGCCACTATATTTTTTGTTCTCAATTTGTTGAACATATATTTTAGCGTAATTAATAATAATATAAGCACCCTTCGGTGGAATTAAAACAAAACACACAAACTAGTGCTGAAAAATAACTAAATGAATATTTATACGTATAACCTACATAGGAACCTTCTGGAAGCCGGGTACACTACATAAATACGAAAAACTAAATTCCGATTATCGGAATCACAAATTTCATAATACCGATAATTATAATTCCGAATGTTTTAAAACTCCGAATATAAGTATTTCGATTTTTATAAATCCGAAATTTCAAAATGTCTAACGTTTACAATCACGGTTTTCAAAATTCCGAATTTCAATACACCGAACAATAAGAAGTCCGAATGAATAATAATCCAAAATATCAAATATACGAATTCCGATTATAAAAAAAACGATTTTCAAAACTCCGAATATCATTACACCGACCAATAATAAACCTGACTAATCAATTGCTGTTATTAATAACTATAAAATACAAACCTAAATATGTGAAAGTTTTTCGGGCTAACGGGTAAATAGGTAATGTTAGGATTTAACCTAACCTACAGTTTTCGGAGTTCAGCAAATCTGTTGACGCTCCGCTCGCTTTGCTCGCTCCGCTACACGTGGTCACAATACAAACCTAACCTAACCTACAGTTTTCGGGGTACAGCCAATTCGATATTTGTCCAAATCCGGTTTTCTATTTTTTTTTAACGTAAAAAATCGGTTAAGTAAGTAATCTTTACCCAAATACTCCGAAATATTTTATTACGAATTTACCAATTCCGAATTTCTTAATTCCTAAGAAATAAATTTCCGATTATTGAAAACACGAATGTCATTATCCCGAATATCAAATTTCCGAATAAGTAATGAAGTTTCGGAAAATTAATAATCGGAATATTGTTTTTCCGGCCAATGACACTGGGCTTTTCACTATCCCCGACGATATGTAGATAATCATGCGAGAGATATGCAGGTCACCACTAGTGACCTACACTCGGTGGTACCGTTTAACCTATTGACCGCCAAGCGGTCTAGCAATTTACCGTGCCACTGACGCCAGAGTAAAAAAAAAAGATGTGCCCCAAAATCAACAAGGATTGAAAAATACTTGTAGCGGTTAGAATTACAAAGTTTTTGATCATTGAAATTTGGACGGCTGTGGCCGACGTGGCGTCAGGGGCACGATTTTTTGTTGACGGCCACAGCCGACTGTGGCGGTCAAAGGGTTAACTTTAAAAGACCCACCGTACCCCCAGGGGTATGGCCAGGGGTACGGTGGGTCTGAAGGGAAAATTTTTATATCTTCCTTGTTTACTGTTTTGTACAGAGATGAAAAAGGGTTTTGTTGTTATTTGATGTCTTTGTTTGATAATGGGTTAGGTATGTGACTTTTGTGGTTGTGATGTGTTACTGGTTGTAGGTATTGGCCCAATAATATCGCTTTGGGTTAAATAAAGCTTATCTAGTTAACAGATTTGTGCTTAAAAGGGATTATTGGTATTAGGTACTTATCGGGTTTGGTTTTATACGAATTCATTTGTTGACTAATTAAATAACTATACCTATACCAACAAAAGGGCATCTTTTGGTGTATAAGTAACAGATGAAAGTTAATTGTTTTTATGTAGAAAAAGTTTGGCCTAATTTTAGTTTGATGGCGATTATGTCTGAAAACTAGGGATGGAGTAGATATTTTTTTCTTGTGTGCCATAAAATTAAAATAATCATTTATAATCATAGTGATAATTTATCGCAAATTTTGTGCTTTTGGTTTTATGCTGGTCACCCATGATAACTACGTCACACATACCTACCTCCATCTCAATGGTCACCACCGTCTTTGCACGCCAGCACCGTCTTTGTTTTGTTCTGCCTTTAATTTGTTATTATCTCATTATTTAGCTATTGTTCTGTTTATAAGTTCTAATATCGGTTTTTATTTCCAGTTACAGATTCTTTGGTCATATTGCCCACCCACTAAAGAAATATATGGCTTCTTTGGATTCCTCGTCCAATGAGGACGATAAATTTTTGGCCAGTTGCGAAGAACTATTTAAATACAGATACACAGAGAGTGATGAAGAGTTTATGAAAGTTTTTAATTCAGAGCCAAGCGAACCCCCAATTATAGAATCATGGTGGGTACCGGGTCAGAGTAGTGGTGGGCGACGTAACGATCGTCGTTTCAACAGACGCGGGCATCCATACACGCGCGGCGGGCAAAGCGGTCCCAGCGGGTACGGAGGGCACGGTAGTGGCTACAGCGGACAAGGCGGGTACGGCAGTCAAGGCGGGTACGGCGGGCAAGGCGGCTATGGCGATCACAGTAGCCGCGATGGCCGCGACGTGCGTGACAGCCGCGGACGCCACGAAGACCGCGAAAAACCGCGCGATTGCGACGGCAGTCAATACTCCGATCACCGTCCCAAGAGTTACGATCGATATTATCCGCCGACTAACGACTAATTTATATACTATGTGAAATAATGATAATTATTGTTTAGGGTCACTAGTTCATTACTATAAATAAATAAGACCAATTTTTCTCAAAATAATATACTCTCAATTATTATGGCTTTGATTTACATTTTAACAACTTATAAATAACAAAATCATCACGAAAATTATGTATCTATACAATATCTTAGTGAAACTCAAAAGTGAATAAATAAATATATTTAAATTTGTCACAGCTACTCAACAAGTCTAATTATTTATAAATTTGTAACATTAATAACTTATGCAGACAACCTTAAAACAATGTGCTCTGTATGTGATGACACGCACGGCACGGCGCCGTGCGCAAGAAACCCAAGAAATATATAACATTTCATTTAAATCATCCGATATTATTGCTTCTGAAAGGACTAAGTAAATATATCATTGCCTCTTGCCCCTGCACATTGCTTCAAAATATTCCTTTACAATATATGATCTACCATTACATAATCACATTTATATTATTTCGCGTGGCTCGTATAATATAACTCCAATAATCTCAAAAAAGAATAGTCTGTAATATACATGAAAAGCGTACGAGTCGGCTCCAACATCGCCGGAGCCGCCCTGCCCGGACTGCCGGGACGGGGCCGCGGGCTCCGGCCAAGACTCAAGTAATGCTCTACGACCAGATAGGTCTGAGTAACATCATGCTAAGTGACACGATTACTAAGCACAATGACGATTATATTCATCAAGCCCTCTAAGATAACTATTTTTTTTTTTTACTAATTTAATATTAAATATTGGCTTGGCTACTCAATTCTGTACTGAAGCGTTACATGACAAAAATAATTGTTTACACTCTGTTATAACATAATTTACTTCTAGCCTAAGTCAACATATAATAATTGAACAGGCTTGTAAACCGTTCGTCTAAAATAATTCTAATTATAGCTGTTCAATGTGAGTACGTACAGTAACAAAAAAGTAATCAAATTAGTGAAATCACAGAACAGCATATATATGCTCTCTAATATAATAATTATTATGACTCAATATAATGAAGTAATAATAGTCAAAAACAACAGGGACTCGTATGCACTGTTTAACTAAAAGAAGGATAAAAGGTGCTACAGTTATTATTCATAAAGGCATATACAATAGACATTCAGATAGATATGTTGTATTGTTCTATGGTCTCGATTGTTACTGATCGTCGGAAACAGAACAGTTAAGCATGTGGCTGACAACTGCACACTCTTAAATCTCTGTTCGGCCTCGGCTCGTTATTTGGTTATCATACGACTATTAGGAATGTTTACTTTCTGTTAGATTTGACAGACAGAGTTTATATTCATTTCCAAAGAAAGTATAGTGTTACGGTACTGTAGTCGTTGCGGTATTAAGTATTAGTTCGATACAGGAAACTTCAGTAACTATATTCACTTCATTATAGAAGAATTGAGAATGTGCGGTTTGGCCATAGTATTGTGATTTTAGGTAAGACTAGACAGTTGTTTTGTGGTTACCTTTTAGATCCACCAAATTTGATAGATTATTTTTTCAATATATATATATATATATATACTTATATATCTTTGACGTCCATTAAGCATCAGTACAAATCTACTGTGAATAAAAGTGTTTAGTCGGCTTACAGTTAGCTGGCCCAATAAATAATTACGTTTTTAAATAGGTGGATACGGATGCAGAATCGATTCAATTCATTAAAAACGACAAGCGCCCCGGTGGTCGCAGTCGCAGCTCGCGAGGCCCGGAGACGCGCGGGACGCGGAGAGCGAATCCGCTCTGAAGTGTAAACCGTCACTATGTGATACTTGCAAGCCTGTGGATAAGTTCTGTAACACCTTAACAAGACGGCGGTTCCTTAGTTATAAATTGCTACATAACGTTATACATTGATTTTATCGTAACAAATTTTTTAATATTTTCTTAATTACAATGCACAATAGTAATTGTATGAATTGACACGTAATCAGTATTGGGCTGGTCAAGGTGCGGCCGGCAGACTCGAGCGTGCCGCGATGCGAACTATTCGTCGTCGTACTTCGAAAGTCTACCCTAGAGCTCTCGCTAGGACCTCTGGCCATCTTCTACAAACCTTCAACTTAGATACGAGTGACAATTGACTAGGATTAATGCACTTGCTCTACTCGCGAGAGATCGCCTGCGTCCGACTAGGAGTCGGCGCCCCATCAGAACACGCCACTAAATTCGAAGAGAGTCAAAACATTGGTCAGGTATAGTACATTTGACTAGAAATGCGCTTAGAAGTTTCGATATATTGTCTTCGTTGCGACCTATCGATGTCAAGCTACGAGTCGTGACGCGAGTACAAAATCGTTCATCGGTACTACAGTCGAAAAGACTGACTTGTAAAAATGTCAAATCTTTATAGCAAATTTCATAAGATAGTCTAAAGCTTATATCGTGAAGTGTTGATGTGGTGCAGCGGCGTGATCGACGGAGGCGGGCGGCGGCAGCGACGGCGGCGGGCGGCGAGCTCGCCGCTCAGATAAAGGTCCAGCACTCCATGATCTTGACGATGAAATCCTCGCGCGTCGTCAAAGGCTCGTTGCCGTAGGTGGTGCAGCGCTGCGTGCGCCCCAGGTACAGGTCGCCGTCCAGCCACAACCCGAACTTACCACTGCAAACATACGCTATTATTTCACCAGGTCTATTTAGATTCCGTAAACTTATTTGACATATTTTTGACCAAAAAAGCCATTATGACACTCAGATATATTTGGCCTCGCTCACTTTGTTCGCTCGTCCAAATAATTACCTCGTGTCACAATGGCTTGTTTTAGCCCCTTGTCAAACAATCTACTATATAATATTCAACCCCGTTATATTTAGTTTTAATTATGTAAACAAACCGCGAGAAAAGAAATTGTCATAATTAAAATTACTAGTTGGGTCATTGTCAGATTTAGGTGCGCGTCTTTCCGGTGGACATTGGCGAAATTAAGGATTCCAAGGCCTAATTTTCTGATTGAGAATAAAGAACGTTCCCTCTTCTATAATCCGATGTAATACCAACATAACCTAGATTCATACAAGCTCTTAACTTTTGACCACCGAAGGGACAAATTTTGTTTTTTGAACTGTCAATGAACCAGTTTCATGTTAAAACATGTTGGCAGGTGTCATATAGTCATAAATTACATATAACGGCCATAAATGGCTTCGTAAATAAATAAATAAATAATAAATATCGGACAACCTCACACACATCGATCTAGTCCCAAATTAAGCTCAAGAAGGCTTGTGTTATGGGTACTAGACGACGATATACGTACTTATATAGATAAATATATACTTAAATACATAGAACAACCATGACCCAAGCACAAATATTCGAGTTCATCACACAAATTTTTGTCCCGGCCGGGATTCGAACCCAGGACCGCCGGCTCAGTAGGCAGGTGTCTACGAACTGAGCCAAACGCGTCGTGTTAGGACAAAATTTAGCCAAATATATATTGATAACACTCAATGCATGCCATTGAAAAAATTTGCCATGGCAAATAAACGTCACGTCTA
Organism: Apotomis turbidana; assembly: GCA_905147355.2. Taxonomy (NCBI): domain Eukaryota; kingdom Metazoa; phylum Arthropoda; class Insecta; order Lepidoptera; family Tortricidae; genus Apotomis; species Apotomis turbidana. The sequence continues at coordinate 40,284,350 of LR990280.1, read as the reverse complement.
AACTGTTTAGGGCAAAGTTGTTATGGCAAACGATTTTAGGCTATATGTTATTAGGGATTTCGAAGGAGACCTATTTCCATATTGCCAACAAACATCCGAGAAAATTCATGGTGCCATAAAATACCTACACACGTCATTTTACATTAGGATTAATTTTGTAACAATTATTTTATGTTATTCATAGGCTTTGAAGTGTATCTACACGTACAAATACATATGAACTAGTTTTGCACCGAAAAGTTTTACTTTGAAAATTTCATATTTGGAAGTATACGAGCAACGACAAACAAGTACTTATGCGACTTTCTTTTAAAGGGTCGTGTAAAGTAAAGAAATGAAATAGATCATAAATATGTTTAAAACGCCAGTCAAGTGCGAGTGTCACCCGCGCATTGAGGGTTATATATATTGCTCTATACAAATAGAAACTCTACAGAGGAACATACAATACATACATACTGTTGTCCTTATACATAGACATAGTTCGGGGTTAGTATATCAACTGAAAATAAGTTTGTAATCACTAAAATATATATTTATTGTAATGTTACTCCAAATTTAGGGTTATCGGACTTTTTTATTTACTTTAATTGATTCTTGCCGAATTTGAAGATTCTAGGTGAACGGAAAATACTTACCCTATAGGTTTTGATTCCCTTGCCAAAACCAGCATAAAAATTAATACCTACGTATGTTTTTATTGCGTTTATTTAGAAGTTTGATTTTTTCACGACTCCGATGGGTAGCAAACCTGAGTATATGATAATAATTTCAGCTTGACACCTCCACGCGTTGCTGAGAAAAGGAGTTTGCCAGACGGACAACAAAGTGATCCTATGAGGGTTCCGTTTTTGCTGATTGAGGTACGGAACTGTTAAAACGAAATACTCACTCGCCAGCACCGATGGATAGGTTGTCATTGCTGCCACGAATGAAATACATGTTGTCACCTGTCCAACCCCAATATTTGAATTTTGTTTTCACCGGAGGAGATTGGTCTGGAAATAACATTCAATATGTAAAGTAGTTACTTTCAACGAGATAATGTTTCACAATGGTTTGATACATAATCATATGATCATATCACTTGTCGGGCAATAAACATGCGAAAGTCGATGGGATGTATATACAGTCAGCAGCAGAAGTAGTTGACAATTTAGTATGCAATTTGACAGCTACTTATGATGCTAACCGTAGGTAAACACATGGAAAAATAACTAGGTACTATGAACGTAGCCTATTTATGAATGTTGTATAGCCCATAGTTGTACCTACGTAGGTACTTTGGCATATTATTATTTTTACTTAATTTAATATTTATTTATTGCCATCATGTCATATGACTGTATGTCTAGAATTTAACAAAACTACCTATCTCTGTTGAAGCTGGTTGGCTGTCTACCAGCTTTGTAGTAGGTAAGAGCAGTTTATGTTTCGTACCGTGTTTGTGATCGGCGTCGGCGTCGGGTGCCCCGGCGGGCGCGGCGCCGCCGTCGGCGTCGGCGGGCGGGCGCGGCTCGTCCTGCGAGTCGCGCCGCTCTTCCTCCACACGCTGGAAAGAGAACAACAGCGACTCGCCCGTGCCGTAGAAGTGCTCGGAGGGATGAAATGCGCATGACGTCAGCGCACCGAACACCTGAATATAAATTAAGTATAGTAGTCACGCAAAATAGGCATGTAGGATGTCGACTTGCGGAAAATGCCCAGCGTAACTAACTAAGTAATGTAGTACACATTTAAATGTCCCTATTCTAAACAACATGTATTTATTTTAGTTCCACAAAAACCGATAGTGGGTTGCGTTCATCTAACAGTTTTCTACGATCGTAGGTACCTTACAGCTTAGTGTAGAACCTTGTCGCAAAAAAAAGGATTCTACCCCATGCAAATGGCAATGAAGCGATCTACGAGTATACTCGGAGTTTCCTTGCGGGATTGTATTCGAAACTAGAAAATCCGTCGTAATTCTAGCTCTCCTCCGTCACGCTTCGCGTGATGTCGCGCGACAAATATTGTTTTCATCTCTCCTGTTCGGAAAGTGTCATTTTCATAAGTAGATAGCCGGGTGGAAAGTATTTTTTTTTTATTGCCACGGAGTCAAAGATTAGATGCACGTCGTGGCCAACTAAATTAGATACAATCTAGCCCTTCGAGTGGCAGAAACCGGGAGCCGGACCCCACGTCAAGTGGCAGGCATCCGGGAGCCGGACTTGACAAAACAAGCCGTTGAGTGGCAAGGTTTTTGATTGCATGACAGGAGAAGTGGCACAGCCATCTTGGCAAAATATACCGTTAAGTGGCGGGCCTCCCACGGGTGGTCATTGCGAATTTCCGCATGTTACAAAAAATATCTTTTCTCAAAAAAAATGTATAGATGTTGTATATAAACTATATATCGTTGGATTCATCATAAAATGCCATATTTATTGTAAAGAAATTAATGCCATTCCATTTATGGAAATTTTGCTAGTCTTGATCAATCGTCGAATGACTAAATTTTAACCACTTTATGTATAAAAATAACTATAATTAGGAAAAAAAACAGTGAACCGTAGAAAAAACTAATTTAATGGCAAATCTATATATTTATTTACACCTATAACCCTTTTTATTACACCTCACTATACAATATTTTCTAACCACAAGGTTTTTAAAATGCTCACGGCTAGGCGGTCGACGCGTGATAGTCGGGGGATTCGGGAAGATGACGCAATTTCTAACGAACTTTGCTTTGCGCGTCAATTCGACCGTTAGTGAATGCCGTCCTTGCTTATTGACGAATGCATCTTACAAGTGTGAGCAAGCAAAGTATAGTTTTGACGGTTTTAATGATGAATGAACGAAATAAGACATCGCACAGGGTCCGGGAGCCGGATCCTGCCACCCAACGGCTTGTTTTGTCCGATCCGGCTCCCGGATCTCTGCCACTTGACGTTGGGTCCGGCTCCCGGTTCCTGCCACTTAACGGTAAATTTTGTAAAATAGACGCGCCACTTCTCCTGCCATGCAACTGGTGGCGCTGCCACCTGAAGGGCTAGTTGGCCGTGGTAAGTGGCAATTGAAAAAAGGTCTCCAAAGGTTAGATATAGGCAAGCTTAATTTATTTATATCTAATTATTACATATAAAAGAAGAATGAAAGTTTGCAGTAGAAAAAGCGGGAACACGACATTAAAAATAAATACCGTGTCTTTAATTGATTATTTGTTAAACATGTCATGGATATTAATAACTCACTCATGACATATGTGCGTGTAGTATTTTATTTTCCTCGCAGTCGAAATGAAAAGTAGAGTGTTTAACTCGGGTGAAATTACCCATTTCACCCTCTAACTATTGGCGCTCTCACTTCGTTCGAGCGCTGCAATATCTCGGGTGCGATGGGTCACTTTCTACCCTTGGTTAACAATCTACTATTTCACCTCACCAGCTCAAACATGGCGATTTTGCTGTCAGAAAACAGTGAACAAAATGCGATTTTAATTCGAGCGTGAGACGAAAGCAGCTTTTTAATTTTTTCAATTTTTGACCAAGAATTGTCATTTGTCAGCCAAAGGTTAATTATACATTTCAAATCGTTCGAATTTCGGTGCACTCTGTCTCTTTCATATCTATATGAAAAAGAGAGTGATAAAAACATATCCATTCGAAATTCGATTTCGAATCCGACTTCGAATAAGAACACGTTCCGATACGCGTCATACCATAAAATAAAAAAAAAATACCCGAAGAAGTTTTAATTACAACGTTACAACTTATTGTTTTTAACGACCGAATGTTTAAATCATTGTATCTTTTATATAAATCAAATAGATTATTGTTTAAATAAGATAAGATTTTTCAACTTTATACTGTAAATACCCGTACCATTAATTTTTATGATTTCACCAATTTATCATAGACGCAGTATCGAAACGTACTTTAAAAAATATCGCGTTCAAATTGTTATTTTCTTTTGTATTTATTTAGTTTGGTGCCTTAAGAGTAAAAATATCAATCAAACTATAAACTAAATCTCGTAATAATAAATAAACACGTAATGTATCTGCTAAATCTTCGAATTTGGTCAAATAATGACAACCATGGTGGTTGTGAGGGACTGCTGGTACAGTGATGGAACGTATAATTTAAATTTAATTGAATTTGTATTCCATTTTAAGCAGCAAGCAGCTGGTTTCTATTTTCTAATTAATCGTCATCATCATCATTATCAGCCTATTCTTGTCCACTGCTGGACATAGGCCTAAGGTTATAGGCCATAGGTTCTAATTAATAATCTCATTGAAATAAGCAACAAAGACTACCTACCTACACCTGAATGGTTGGAAGAAAAAGTACAAAAGTCGAATTATGTTCTCACTGTTGATGTGAAAAGTTATGTGTGCTACACGAGAGCAAAGTATTTTTGCATCTCGTACTGTTGAGTCCCTCGCTACACTCAGGATTCTAACTAAGAATCACTGGCTACGCTCGTGATTCAAACATAGGATCCATCGCTTGCTCGGGACTGCGGAAAATCAGCACTCGCAACAATAAACAACTTTGCTCTTTTGTTGCACAAATAACTATTATACCTTGATATTTAATAGTGATAAATGATAATGATATGTTATGCGATAAGTAAAGTCGCGATGGAGTTTCAGGAGAAGTTGTTTTATATTGAGGATATTGGAGAGGTCGTTACGTTGTTCTGTGTGTCCTGTATGACGAGCAGCACGGGGCTGTCGACGCGCCGCATCTTGCGGTACATGGAGGCGAGAGAGAAGCCGTGCTGGCTGGTACTGAACGCCAGCGACCACATGTAGCCCTGTGCGCGTGCCGGGAGCACGCTGCAGAGCTTCTCTCTGTAATAACACACACATATTAAAAACGAGGGAATATAATTCCGCGTAGTTATATTTGTGTTTTGACGTAATTCTTCAGCTCTACCAAACTTTATATCACCAGGGAAAAACTGTACCAAATAGTTACATTTTCAGAAAAAAAATGTCACCCCACTTTAAATGGTGTACGTGGGGTACTTACACTTACCCGAAAAAAGGTTGTCTTTTTAAGTTTTTATTTTACCGTTTTGTCGGCGTGATACATACACATACTCATACCAAATTTCAGCTTTCTAGTAATACTAATGATCACGGAGCTAAGCCGCAACGGTCAGACGGACATGGCGAAACTATAAGGGTTCCTAGTTGACTACGGAAACCTAAAAAGAAGGGGCAAACTTAGCAGAGGAGTTCAGAATTTACACGACAACACACCTGTGCAGTGTGCATACGGCTTACACTACGCAGTTAGCCATGGCCAGAAACAGTTTCGACGCCATCGACCACTCCTTACAGCCCAGATTTAGCCCCCTGTGACTATTTCCTGTTCAGACTTTTAAAGAAAGATTTTCTACTGATAATAAGATGATAGCCGCGGTAAACAAATATTTTGACGACAAACCCAAAGTTTATTTTTTAAGGTTTAATTATTTGGAAAATGTAATAAATGCATTTCGGTAGAGGGGAATTATATAGAAAAATAAAGATAAACTATCCAGTTACGTCTTTTCTTTAATAGTCAGATAGATTACTTTTCAGCCACCCTTCGTATAAAACGAAGTAAATACACAAACATAAAATAGTGTATAGGTATTATTTCTAATCAAGTCAAGGATCGATCACACCGCACCGAAGCTCAAAATACCTACGACGCCGTTACATTCACCTATGCATGTAAACGTAACGCAACCGGCGCGTCACAGCCGATACGTGCGATAAGAAGTGGTGTGGTCGCCTTTTTAATCCACTGACGCTCAGCAGATTGTGATAAAGGGCTTAATCACCTGTGGTCCATGGTGAATATCTCGGAGGTGCCGATGAGGTCGGGCGGAGAGAACTCCATGTCGACGGACGAGCCGGTGGAGTACAGCGCGCGCCGCAGCTCATCGCTCATCGACAGCACCTGCCACACACCAACCCAACCCGCTGTTACTATAATCTTACGTACATCAACTACATATATTATTAACAGCAACACCAACATCACACATAACTGTATACATTATTTGGTGATCGTGTACGTATGCTATGTAATAACTATTTAACTGGGCGGACTTTGTATTTTTGTTCATGTCGCGTCACGGCATGACGTCAAATGCATATTTTCGAAGCGCTGTCATATTAAGTATGCGCGACCATACCTAGGGGTTTATACAGGGCTGTTGTATTCGGACGTAAACGTCTTTCCAAAACAAACAAGAGGGATGTACATAGGACGGTCAATTTGAAACAAGGTTGCTTATACAATTAAATTAATCTTGATAAAAATCAACATGTGCATTTAGTTAGTTTAAAATAAAACTAGTCATGTTATTGCAACTACGGTTTAGTTATATAGGTATTATGAATTATGATTATCATCAACTACTGAAGACAAAGTTTTACTTCATTCTTGTTCCGTTCTTCAGTAAAAGGCCTAAAGATTTATAAAGTAGGTAAGTGTTTTGTTAGAGATACTATCATGAATTCATATTTAAACCAGTAAAGTAGGTAATAGGAAAGGAGAGTACGTTAAATTAGTTCACTTCTCAAAATGCTAATCACCTTACTTACCTTGACATACCTAAGTAGGAACAAATTAGTGTAAAAGTAAAAGTTAGTATTTGTATAATTAGAGTAGAGCCTCAATAAGTTCAAGCACTACCGTTTTAGTGTTATTCGAGGGTTGCTTCACAAGTTCGTCATTTCGTCTCTCGTAGTAAATCTATTTTAAACAAATACATCAATCGAATTAACGTTTTAATTCCAATGCGTTGTCTGGCAAATCGCTATAATTTTGCCAACTTTAACATTGAAAAACAAAGAACAACTCCTAATTAAATCTCCTGGTACTTACTCAAATTTCGATCACAACTAAAACGTTAGTAACGAACCATTACATACATGCAATACTGTAATCGCGCTGACATCGCACTTGAACTTAATATTATTCTAGTTTAAGGTTCGATCCTTCCAACTACGTAGTTCAAGCACAATTCAGCGATAATTATCATGGTAACCGATCGGATCGATAAATGCAAAGTATACATGATGATTATTAAACGCAAGGGCCGTGCCGTAGTAAGTTAGATGTTAGTGAGATATATAGACACGGTGCACTAGGGTGACAAGGAGAGGGCGGCGTGGACCACTACAGTGCACATTCAACATGGACACAGCGGGCGGCGCGGGCACATGCGCGCTACAGAGTTACTTACTCCTATAAATAACATTCACATTCATATAATAATCGTGACCAGCATGTAAAGGTGCGTCTATAAACTAAAGCACATTTCAACATATTTCCTTAGCCTAAAACGAGGAAATACCATAAATTAAGTGTTATAAATAAATAAATGCCTACACATTGATACATTATTATGGAACATTTTGTATGATTGGATCTCATTTACGTGTAATATTTAAATATGGGATAGATACGTTAAAAAGTGAATTGCGTCGTATAAGTTAATGGCGTACAGATCACATTTCCATTTCATATAGGTAGCAGCAACTACATTAAAAATAGTAGGTAGGCATGAGAATTATTGCACAATATATAGTCAAATACAGTTTCATAAAATGTATGTCTATGATTTTATAGTGAAACACTTGCAACAGAGTAGGGTTGTCCACTTGCAACAGATACGAGTAGGTATCCCGGCTTACAATGAATGTTACCTCACCTGGCAGATCGAGTGTATCGTCCCCCTTCGTATGTTGCGCATAGTGTTTGCTTTGATGGAACCTATAGTTCCGCGTCTTGTTATGGTATGCATGGTGCCTCTTCGACGTATTCCTATATTAAATAATATCATTTCGGCCCTTCGCAATTTCTCCATTACTCTGCGTATCGTTGTACGTAGTAAACGCAACATTCTGTTTTGTTTTAGGTTCTTCTATCCGAGTGGTTTATAAATGTCGTGAACTTCTTGATTATGGTTCTTTGGGCACTACTTCAAAGTACCATTGACACTGCTCATGCGTATTGCACCGTGGTCATGAACAAATGGTCCCGTCGTCAATTTTTGTGTTCGTATTGATCCCGGCAGTACGGAACACTTATAGAGCCGGTTCGGAGTCGATCTGTATGTCAGCTAATCGCATGCGTGTCGAACGCCGCGGACTACCTTATGGTTGAATTCCTATGATAGCCATTGTTGTAGCATTGATGTATTTTTTTCTTCATACATGCAACGTATCTAGACGTAGACTAAACGATATTGACTGAACAGACTCGACGTAAACTCATTTTTATCTCGGGCCAATCAAAGTGCCAGTTTTATCTTAATACATGCGTGTACAGCAATCGATAGATTTAGACCTTAATCAGTGATTTACAACCAGCATTTTATTAGCTTTATGTTACAGTTCAAGTGTACGAATAAGTCATTACAGAGAATGGATGAATGGAATCATCAGCAAGTTGTATATGTGTATAGCTATCACTACTTAATAACTCATTTTTAAATTTTTCTTTATGCTTTGATCTTTGTATCGTTTAAAGAAAAGATGTGGTGTGGACCTACATTAAAAAAATTAGACATTACATGTTTCATAAATTTACTTCCAAAAACGTTTCATTTACACCAAGATAATAAATTAAAAGAAATGAATATCTAAAATGTTGTGCATTTCAAGTAATACGTGTCAAAACGCAAAAGTGTGTTACGACTTTTTAGACTCGTTGTATCATAAATTACGTGTATTATTCTAGGTATTGGAACTTTTTCTAACTATACAATACTTAAGTCATACACTGAAGAACATAAGGTTCTTTTTAATAGTGTCGGGAATTTTCGTAAAGTGTCTAATCGACTCTACATTTCGTGCGCGACATGCACCTCTATAAATTGGTTGCTGATAACTTGATAAGTAATGTAGGCTCGGCCTGAGCTTTAAGGGGTTACATGGGTTTCCTCGGGGAAAAAATGGCCTTTTTTCAACAATTCTTTTTTCATATAAAAAATGAAATTTTTTATTCAAATTTTGTACTGTCATAAAGATACACATTTGACAAAGAAATTCTGAAATTTTTGTAAAAAAATATTAAAAACTCTGCCATTGTGACGTCATTTCCGGCGGCCCCTCGGGAAAAAAGTGAGTCCGCGTTGGCAGAAGAACTTCTTACAGGATCATCAGAAGGGAGAAAAAAATATATATATTTTAGTTAAGACCATAAACCATAATGTGGACGAAGGAAAAAAAAAAAAAGTGAAAATTGGATTTTTGGCAGACCTTTTTACAAAAAAATGACAATTTCGATGAAAATTTCTCTACATTTTTTTTTTTTAAATAGTTGCAATCGAAAAAAAAAAAAAATCCTTCGTCCAACTTATTGAGAATTGTATCGCGAAGACCTGTGTAAAATTTCATGAAGATCGATTGAGTAGTTCTCGAGAAATTCTGCCAACCGACTTTGAAAACACAGTTTCGAGAAAAACGCGTTTAAAGTTTTCGCGCTTAGGCTATTAGCCTACTAGTTGGCTTCGAGCGCTCAACTTCTGAAGGCTGTATTTCCAAAACTATTACTCGGATCAATTTGAAAATTTAGGACAATATTCTAAAGATGTTGTCAAATTTAATGAGGCAATAAAAAAAATTCGATTTTTTGAAACCGTGAAACCCATGTAACCCCTTAAAGAGTAAAAACTTAATAAAAACAAAACTGACGACACTGGATTCTTGTCTTTGTAAATCCATACCTATAAACTTGCATAGTATTGTGAAACTAATAGATTCTTATGTATTCCCATCCACGCTTGTCTTTATACTTATTATCAATAAATATTGGTTTTTTGTGTAATATTATGTTGTCGTATATATGAAGTATTTTAGGTAAATTCTAGGGGTCCGTACCCAAAGGGTGCCAACGGAACCCTAGAACTACCTAAGCCTTCGCTGTCTGTAATTTCATCTGTATATCTTTGGAACAGAATAATCACTCAATCAATCACTATTTAGGACTTTACTTAAAACATAGTAGATACTTAGTAAGGTTATAGACTTGAAATTCTTGCAAAACTTGATGTATTTTTGCAAAACGTTTAAAAAACACTTAAATAACGTCACTTTTTTGGTTCCATTTATTCAAACGGCTACCGTAATGGACAGACCCCACATTTTTCGCCTAATGTATATCAGGTAATACCCAACCAGCAAAATCGCACTAACAACAGTCTAAAGACTACAAATTTTCGCTCTTATATTGATCCTATATCATCGTATAAGCCTGGATTTGGGCGCAAATTATAAGTGTATTTACTTTATATCGTCCTAATATCAGTCTAATTGAATACTGATTGCATTAACAGTAATCTTGCCAAAACGAATTTGAGCTGCCTTAGGCTAATATCGCTCTCACTTAAGTCTTTTGTAAGCCCACATAGACGCATATTGGTCCAACGTTAGAATCTTATGAGCCTAAACAAGCTTATTTTGATTACTTGTATGTCTTGAGTGAAACTGCAGCGTGACAATAAAAAATAAATATTATTGTCACAACTGTTTATGAATTACCTAATATTACGTTACAATAAAATAACGTGTTTGTGAAAATTTTGGTGTGTGTTTATGTTGCATTGCGCGGTAAGTTTTTACGTTGGAAAATATTATTTACTGTAAAGTGGACCCTGTTTTACACTTTAAATTTCATGCGCCTACTCAAATATTCAATTTAAATATCCTCTTATAATTTTTTATTTCTTTATTTGTTGTGATAACGGTGCCATTTTGATAGTTGTATTTTTCCAGCGCACTATTAGACTACTGTAAGATCATTTACGCTAATATTAGCATTCTGAATACAAGTGGTACGGCCATATTGAATTAATTTAGGGTTTCTTGCTTAACCTACATGAAAACTAAATTTTTTAACATTAATATTTGGAATGCTATTTCCAATCTCTGTAATCCATGCCTATTACACAAAATTTAAAATCACAGCACTCACTTTTTCACAAAACATTATGGCTATCTAAACGTTATTCTTACAATTGTGTTCCCAAAGTCGATTTAAGATCAAACCATCTTATATTGATCTTATAATAGTTTTATGAAGACCAAAAAAGTATGCACTTATAGTGCTTTTATGTTATGCTGATATTAGTCTGACATTCTTATAAGAACATTTATCAAGACCATTATAAAATCAAATCAACTTAGAGAATGTGGTTATAAGAACAGATATTCTCAAGTACAATGAGTCTTCGTAAATGTTGTTGTACTCCTACCTGTAAGAGGCTTATACTAGTATTATAAAATGCGCTTATATACATATATGAGACTGGGTAATAAGACTGACAGTTCTTGAGTCCGTACCATCTTATCTAAAGCTAATATAAGAGCAGCAGCATCAGCAAAACAATTATAAGAGCGCTATAAGCCCACCACTCTTATAAAGTGCGCAATCTAAGACTTTTTTGCTAGTTGGGTACGGCCCGCTATAACAAAAAATATAGTAAAAATTTAAATAACATTATTAACGGTAGGTATTAGTTAGGTACGGAAACATTCGTATGCTAGTCGGCCTTGCAATCGGGCGGTTTATGAGGAAGGTGCTAGTGCTTGCTACATCACTTATGTATAACAAGTAAGGGAGCCCATTGACTCCTAGATACTTATTTCGTCGAATGTTCCATTTCGCCGAAAAATTATATCGCATAATTTAAATTCCTCTGTAGTCATACAATAATATATCATCCTATTGATTTGGTTAGGTTTGTTTTATAATTATAACAAACTCAAATAGCTTAGGGTTGCAAAGAAAAATGTTTCTACGGAATGAGTTTTCTACGATCATTGTAGGAGTCAATATAAACCCAATAAATTACATCTGTAGCGGTAGTAGGTAGGTAGATACCTAACAGTAAACATCAGAATCTTTAGAAACCTCCAGTAATGAAACTCAAATGACTATAATGGCCGGATGAATCGGTTTATTTATTAAGTTGTGACCCCGTTGCAGGTTCGATTCGGCAGTCCTACGTAACTAGACCCTCGGACGTTTCTAGGCATCGTCGGTCGTTGGCCCTTCTATATTTATAACTTGCTCCCAATCATGAGGACAGGATAATACGTTTAGGACTATCATTATACATATAACTACACCTTGCCAGTCCGCATTTTCTGATGCCAGTACCTTTTCAACAAAATCCTTTAATGTCTCGTAAAATATTGATCCAATAAGAATGAGTATGGTCTCTTTCGATTCAGTGCAATAAGTTAAATACAAAAAACACTGCATTTGCTTATTTTGTTTCATTTAAATTTCCCTTCAGTCCAGTCCTGCCTAAATTTTGGGGTCCTACCCCCTACCGGGGGGCGCAGACCCTCATCCCTAATGCCAAGATAAAGGAATCTATCCACTATGCTCTACGATCTGTATCTACTAATAGAGCAAATTGTACAATTTCCTCCAGTTTGCTCTACGAGTTTTACGGATAGAGCAAATTGGACTGTATTCTTCCAATTTGAAAATTGGAGAGAAAAAGTTAGGTTTGCTCTACTTTCCCAACTAATAGGGTAAATCGAACTGTTTTCCTCCAATTTGCTCTATCGTTAGAACTAGTATAGCAAATTGGAAAAATACAGTTCAATTTGCTCTATCCGTAAAACTCGTAGAGCAAACTGGAGGAAATTGTACAATTTGCTCTATTAGTAGATACAGATCGTAGAGCATAGTGGATAGACTCAGATAAAGTTATAAACATATTAAAATACTCAAACGGGTTTACTCACGTCGTAGAAGTCGAATAACGCTCGACATGTTTCGAATCGGTACGCGATTCATCATCAGGATAGACGATCAGTCGCGGCGGCGGCCAATCGAACACTGCGGGCATGCGCCCTGTCCGCGCGGCTGCTCGACGCGGGTGTCACCGGCGGAGGCGCAAAACTACCCTCATCATCACGCACAATGCCAATTGTCGGGTTCATATACAGCTCAGACAGTTGGTGCGTTCCCCCAAAGATAAGGAACCCCTAAGTAATCCTGGCGTATATATGATTCCGTGCTCCTGTGGGAACAACTATATAGGAGAGACTGGCCGGGACATTTCCACAAGAGTGACTGAACACATACGTAGTATGAAAATTCAGGATACCCGGGGTTCTGCAGTGACGGAACATTCACTGAATTCGGATACGTCTCACTATATTCGGTTCGATAAGGTAACTGTGCTGGCGAGAGAAAAGTTTTCCATTCCGCGGAAAGTACGGGAGGCTATCGAAATTAGTCGTCATCCGAATTTTAACCGAGATTGTGGATGGTCAGTGCCCCCTAGTTTGAGGACGGTTTTGAATACTACATCGGTGGTTAGTGTGGACGAGACCTTAGCAAATGACGTAGTGAGTGTTGTGTGCAACCCGACAATTGGCATTGTGCGTGATGATGAGGGTAGTTTTGCGCCTCCGCCGGTGACACCCGCGTCGAGCAGCCGCGCGGACAGGGCGCATGCCCGCAGTGTTCGATTGGCCGCCGCCGCGACTGATCGTCTCTCCTGATGATGAATCGCGTACCGATTCGAAACATGTCGAGCGTTATTCGACTTCTACGACGTGAGTAAACCCGTTTGAGTATTTTAATATGTCTGAGACTCACGATAGTTTTCTATGTAAAAAGTTATAAACAATAAATTTCATTGATGTATATATTTTGCCTCCAAAATATGCTATTTATCCTGTATTACGTGGGATGAATTATTATCAAAAAAAATACGTAAAACTTCTAAATCAATTTGTTATCAGGGAGAATTCTTAATACAATTAGCCGGCGTTGGTAAACTTTGGATTAGCTTCCTTTTGCCGTACTTCATATCTTTTTTTTATAAATTACTACGCCATACAAGTTCTATATGAATTCAGTTCCTAAAACGGGCAATACTGTATATATAGACCTAATTAAAAAATATGGTCGATTATGATTTTAAAAAACTTTTCTTATTTGTATTATTCTAGAACGTATCTGCGATCTGCCTCTATCTTAATATAGCGCGTAACGTGTAGGTATGGTAGGTATTTTTATGCATAAATATTTGATACAGCTAACTAATGACATAATCATTTTCCGATATGCGTATAGCATTCCGTATAGACGCCCATGAGCCCATAAATGATGTGACTTCTTGTAATTTTGGACATATTCCAGAGAAAAAATATATGTGAAATAACTTATTATTTTACAATGGTCTCTTAAGTTTTACAATTTTACAATTAATGCATTAGGTAAGATATTTATGGTATAAGATATGATATCAGTGATGGCAGAACAATTGCGGACTATACATGGTGTAGTATTCGCAGACCCATTTTTTTAATTTGACAGCACAACGGTACTCTCGAGGCGGCCTCACCTTATCGCTGTCGAAAGTTGAAGTCCTTTCCGTAGTCGCGGGGCCGAGGCGCACCATCTCTATACATTTCATAGTCTGCATTTAACGCTGTTCACACGCACCACACAATAAGCGGTCCGCTTTGCGATAGGTACGTCGCGCCACTATTATGCACCACAGAAACACGACGGCCAAATTTGCTAACGTTAATTTAGAATCACCCACGCGATTACAAGGTTTCGTAACTAAACATTGGACGGCGCGCTGGTTTATAAACAAAGTTCAGTATGTTCGGCCGGCGTGGCAAACGCGAAGCGCGGTCGCGGAAACAATGACGTGTGCAGCGACGGTCAGCTGTATGATTGACGTTTAAATATTAGTGGCAACATGCAGCGACCGAACCGGCGAGTGCGGCAAGCCGGCGCTGCTCGGAGACTGCTCCCGCCGTCCGCGACGCCGCGCGCCACGCACGGGCGCCGTCGAGCGGCCCCGCTAACCCATACGTGGAAAAAGTTGTTATGCTGTCCGCGTACTAACTTATTCACAAACATTGTATTAGTCCAATAATTATTACTGTTAATATTAATATGCAATAAAACTATTAAGATTATGACTCTATGTTACATTAATTCATCATCATTGGATTATATAGGTACAGTCATTGGATCAAATACCTACTACCTCGCATAGTAAGCTCACCGAGATAGAAAAAAAGTAACGTACGTAGCACGACAAAAATGTACAAATATTGTACAGTTAAATTTAGTGCCTATTATTAAATGTAGGTATCTTCAAAACAGCAATATTTCGTTATACATATTTTAACTAACTAAATATTACAATTCAAATATAAGGTATTTTTAATCTATTTCAAAGTAACAATTACTCACACATTTAACTCATTAGTGGTAGGTTACTATTTTTACTACCTGATTATTGAATAGCTTAATTACGCGGTAGCAGTTAGTAATGATTGGAAAGTCGCGAAACAATGTGACGACATTGGGTGGAATGTCAACATATAGCGCTTGACCCGGCGCGGAGGTGACAGACTCGTACGTCCGGATTAACAGGGCTGCTCACGAACGAGCAGCGCGGCGAGGCCCTGCTCGCTAGGTGCAACTGTAAACACCCGACCCGGTGTCAGCCCTCGGCTCCATCACTAGCCCTACACCCGGACAGGCGGACAAGATACATTTTGCTGTCTCGTCATTTGTTACTTGTTTTACTCTCATTAGCCGCAAAATGAAGAAAATGTACGTGCAGGGCGCACATATGATGCTATTACTATTTATCAGTGGCGTGGCGTCCATATATGCCGATTCCCACCGACTTGCCCATTTTAGAATATGGTGCCTATTGTTTTTGGAAAAAGTAAGTTAAATCAGTGTCGGCTTGCCCAGGGATTTTGTTTCATGTCACGCCACTGAAATTTACATACAGTAAATGATTTTATCACAAGTATTCACCCAAAACCTATCTTCTTAATGTTCAAAATCTATCAAAGCCTTAAGAAATATGTAAGTATATGGAGCACTGTAGATTCGCGTAACTACAGACAGAAAAAGCTAGCAGTGACCGCGAACGCAGAAGGCTTGATTGAATACTGAATATAGGTCTCTATTTAAATATCGACGCTTACTCTTATCTAAGGTAGACGTGTACCGCCACCGACCTGCATAACATAAACTGGCAACCGACATGTTTTCTAACAATTAATTACGGGCATTTTATAAAATTTACATACATATTGCCAGATAAGTGAATATATGTATATATATATACGCGTATTAGAAAACATTTTAACAAGCTTCGGATCGAATCCCGTAGGCCATTTAATCTGGTCGAACGCCTATTAAAACCTCATGTATAGTCATATTTATATTTTTACTGCTTATAATTTGGCATGTCTACGTCCTAATTTGACTGATTGTAAAGTGTTTATCTTGATATTATTTTATTGCAAGTTGATGTATCACTTACCTATTACTAAGTTCTTTGTCTGTTTGTGTGTCACATAAACGTAACAGTCTATTACTGAAAGGTAAAATCTAAACCATTTAACACACGCACATTTTTTTATATAAATACACTCGTGAAATTTCTTGGCTGGGTGACTAGATTACAATGACAAAATTAATGTAGTAAATTCAACGCGTATACCGCTACACGCATCAAAACAAAAAGAAAAAAAAATATGTAGGTATTTCCGAATCTTAGAAGTTCTCGTAGTTATCACAGCTGCACAACGTTTGCATATCGCATATAATCACGAAACATGCAGACCAAGAGCAATTTAAATTAATAAACAGCTTATTCATTATTGTATTAACATGAATATTATGGTTAGTTAAGTCATAGTAACAAATATTATTTGGGAAAACAGAATTGATTGTATAGGTATCCCAATAAAAATGACACCTGGGTCGATTGCAAAAAAATTGTACATAGTTAAAGGCCTAGTTAACATTAAATACGATCGCTTCCTTTGGGTGACGAAAGTTAGTCATACAAAATGTATGGGTAACTTTCGTCACACAAAGGAATCAATTAACATTGTTTTAATTAAAGCCCTTAACTATGTACAATTTTTTTGCAATTGACCCACCTGATGAGGAATTATTTTTTCTCAACACGTGCCTCCTAAGTAATACATACATATTATTGCGTAAGGTAAGCGGTATAAAAACATATTGTTTAACGAGTCGAATTCGATTACACTAGCAATGTTAAGCATCGAGATGGGTTTAATGTACAACTTGTTAGTAAGCACTAAATCAGGTAGCATAAGCGAGTACGTACTCGTATATGAACTAGCTAATGTGTACTTGAAATGCTCCATTTACTTATGAACTCAAGCTTACCAAGCACAAATCATGCAGTAATTTGATTATTTTGAATATATCACCTTAAAGCTATTCTAATGAGGCCATTCGCTTGGAGTGGAGGTTTAATAAACAGCTTTGTAAACAGGTACATATTTTTATCAAACCGAGGTCGCGGTGTTTGGCGGGTATTATAAACATCATAATATTTATTGAATCTATTTCTTCTTAATTAGGTGCTTATGTGGTCTTCATTTTTAGATTAAACCAATAAAAAAGTTTTATAAATTCGATAAGTCTTATTCGTGACTTTCTGCCCTTGGATTATTGACAGACTAATTTAATTATATGTCTGGGAAAGGGTTCTCTGCCTTTTCGCCGAATTACGTTTCGTCAAACGTTTCATTTCGCCAAAAGCATTTTTCACTGAAACTGTAAACTATTTCGAATTGTTATAAAACAAACCTAACCTAACCTAACCTAACCTAATCTAAAGGATGATATTTACAACAATCTGAAATAGTTTACAGTTTGAGTGAAAAATGCTTTTGGCGAAATGAAACTTTTGCGAAATGAAACGTTTGCGAAACATAATTCGGCAAAAAGGAAGTACACCCTGGGAAAGTACATAAATCAACGATAACCATAATTTTATGCAGGTGCAGGGTCGATATCTACGTTATTTGTAACTGTAAATTCTATTTCAGAAATCACATAAGTATTTCGTGTAACTTCATCTCTAGTCATAAGGAGCTTAGATGAAATTGTCATATTAAAAAACGTCCACCTTCACTTTTACATTTCACATTGACTGGTAAATACATAAAAGTTTAATAAAATAATTGGGTCAATCAACTATTTTCTGCCACTCGTTGCCATGGTGATGCCCCTGGGTCATTTTTTAAAACTATGATTTGCCGTGGTTATATTTAGTAAAGATTAGTTTCGACAAAGAAAACAACTACCAGGAAGTCGAGCGCAGGGCCCAGCTAACATGGAATAAATACTGCAGCCTGAAGGAAATATTTAAGAGTAACATGCCAATAAACCTGAAGACCAAGGTTATGAACTCTTGCCTTATACCATGTTTGACCTACGCTTGCCAGACGTGGAAATTCAATAAAAATATAAAACAAAATTATTACATGCCAGCGTGGAATGGAGCGCAGTATGTTAAATATTAAAAAAATACAAAAAATACGTCATACAAAAATAAGAAGCGTCACAAAAGTTACAGATGGACTAGCAAAAGCTCTTGCCCTAAAATGGAAATGGGCCGGTCATGTGGCTCGTCTACAAGACCAGAGATGGACAAAAAGTGTGACAGCATGGAAGGGTCCAGTAGGAAAAAGAAAAAAGGGAAGACCACGCAAGAGATGGGAGGACGAAATAGTTAAGACAGCCGGTCCAAACTGGATGCAATTAGCACAGTCCAGAGAAGAATGGCTAACTTTGGAGGAGGCCTTTACCTGCAGAGGGGTTCTCGCAGATTAAAAACCGAAAAAATAAAAAAATATTTTAAATAACTTTTATATTTTATGTATAAAGAAAAAAAAAGAAAAGCACTGTAAGTACACTGAAATTCTGTGAGAAATATAGGCTTCTTTATTTTTATTTTATTTATTTATTTTATTTAGTAAAAGCTTTGTAATTTAAGCAGTTTTAGCCCATTCTTATGTAGACTATCTCCTGACAAAACCAGTAATAGCAATTATCATTGGGGGGTAATTGTGCATTTTGCATTTTAAACAATGACTAACCATCCCAGACAACATATCAAAAATTCAAAACTACCGGACCGTTTGTTAGGTCAAACTCCTTTGTTAACTGGATTACAAGTTAGAATAGGAACACACTTTTAACTTTTAATAATGTAAAGCATTAATAAATTTCATAAATGTAATAATTGAATTATCGTATTGTGGTAGATAAAGGCAATTTTTATTATATTTTATTTATTTTTATATACTGCAGTTAAAAATAAACGTCTAAGAAAACGATATGGTAGGCGTTTGTCTGATTTTTTATAGTTTGTTAGTCATAGTAAGGTAAATAAAATTCGAAACTCCAATTTTTTTGTCGCTTTCTTAGTAAAAAGCACGTATAACACGTACTAGAAGCCATTACGATAATTTGTCTCCAAATAATCACTTCGTGTCACAATGGCTTATTTTAGCCCCTTGTCAAACCATATACTACATTTTACAGCTGTACAGAATCTTCGATAAAGAAATAAATACAATGGCGCATATTGAGTATGAAGTTAAGTAACGTACTGGACGTTCAGTTCGTTAAGAGGGCGGATCAGGTGGAAAGGAAATAAGTTTGTTTCACCCCGAGTAGGTACATAGTGCAGCATAATACGCTGCATACTTACCTTTTTTCATCAACCGAATGCAAACCTCCTTTGTGGTACAGGCCGTTAACAAAAAGTTTGTTTTTATATAATAAATAAATAAATAAATATTAAGGGACAATCATACACAAATCGACCTAGTCCCAAACTAAGCAAAGCTTGTACTATGGGTACTAGACGACGATATACATAATATATAAATACATATATAGATAACATCCATGACCCAAGAACAAATATTTTGCACAAATATTTGCCCCGGCCGGGATTCGAACCCGGGACCGTCGACTCAGTAGGCAGGTGTCTACCAACCGAGCTAAACACGTCGTCGTCTTAAATTTCGTTCGTGTCAAATCAATTTTTTGTTGACGGGTTGTCACGGAGAAAATATTACATTAATATACCTATATACATTGGTATATTTGTTTTCTGATTTTTTACTTCGCGGCGCTTTGAGAAGTTATTTACAGTAAATTATATTTGATTGTAGCCTGAAATTGTATGTGCTATATTATTTTGAACGTTGTCTTGGTGCAAGCTGCGTATATTTGGTCGGCGGATCTATGTTTTTTAACGGCTGGGCATCCCAGGTAGTAGAGTTGCTAAGCCGCGAAATTGTGCGCATCGGGTTACAAGCATGAAATTTCTACCACACATAGAGCGTTCCACGGTGATTATTTTCAGATGTGGAGGGAAGTCAGATTCGTCCCCTGTGTGGTGGGAGAGCGGGGTGAAGAGGACCAAGTACTGTTCTTTTTCTTTTTTTTATTACAGATCAGTTAAGGCTATTAGGGCTTGCGCGACATCGTTTTCGTGTAAAATAGATATCAGCAATTAATTTTTCATGTTATTTAAGAATAGTTTCATATAAAAATTTGGGTTTATTGCCGAAAAGGTAAAAATCACAAAAAGTTTTTTTTATTCAGAACGATAAATTAGAATCTATCCTGAATATTTACAATTTAAAAAAATATTACTAAACAGCAAATTTAATCTTGTTTTTAAAAATGTATACATATTGGGCACATCTGATACAAAAAGTACCTTGAAAAAAATGTTGATGTTAAGCTTAGCCTGCGTGTTCTAGTGCATTTTGCTAAGTCGCGAAATTGTGTACATCGGGATACAACCACGAAATTTCTACCACAGATAGAGTATTTTGCGGTGATTATTTTCATATGTAGAGGGAAGTCAGATTCATCCCCTGTGCGGCGGGAAAGTGGGGTGAAGAGGACAAAGGAGTCCTCCTTTTCTTTTTATATTACTGATCAGGTAACGCTAGTAGGACTTGTGTCGCGTCGTTTTCGTGTAAAACAGATATCAAAAATTCATTTTTCATCTCATTTATTTATAGTAGGTACCATATAAAAATATGGTTGTATTTCCGAAATTGTAAAAATCACAACAAGTTTATTTTATTAAGGGAGATAAATTAGTTATATTTCCTGAATATTTATAACTATCAAAAATATTGCAAAATAGCAAATTTAATCTAGTTTATAAAAATATATACCTACATATTGGGCACTCTTCATACAAACAGTAACTTAAATAAATTGTTGAAGTTGAATTTAGCCCGTGTGCTCGTGATACATTAACATTAGCAAAAAAATATTTTGTTTTAATTACATTAGTTTGTTTTTTTAGGACGTATATAGTAAATATTATATGTAAAAGCATGTTAAAAATCATTATTTAATGTATTTAATGAAGCGAAATAGGATGCGTTCGGAGATTTACGTTGGTTACGCCGACGTAAAGATATATTTTAAGCTACTGTTTGTATGAGAAGTGCCCAACATGCATATATTTTTAGAAACCAGATTAAATGAACTTTTTGAAATAATAATAATAAATTGAAAATGTTCACGAAATTGAACTAATTTACCTCATTGAATAAAAAAACTTGTTGTGATTTTTACCTTTTCGGCCATTACACCCATAGTTGTATATAGAACTATACAAAAATAACATAAAAAATGAATTTCTGATATTTGTTTTACACGGAAACGATACCAAACACGTCCTGGTAGACTTAACTGACCAGCAATAAAGAAAGAAAAGAGGGATACTTGGCCGTATTCACTCCGCTCTCACGCCTGACAGGGGACGAATCTGACTTCCCTCCACATCTGAAAATAATCACCGTGGAACACTCTATCTGTGGTAGAAATTTCATGCTTGTAACCCGATGCGCACAATTATGTTAGAAAACAGCGGACTAAACTCTACTAAGGTACGTTATATTATGTCCAGTTGTTTAGATATTATTTTTATTTAGGTATTCTAGCGGTTCTAATATCAAGTATTCTGCCCGGAAATTAGAAACTGTAGTAAACTATGTGCAAGAGTTACAACATTTCTAACTATTTTAATTATTTAATGCGACTTGTGTTAGTATCTTTTTCGTATACAACTGTCACAAGGAATGGTATGGTGATTTAACCCCTAGTAATAGCGCATTTACCTACACAGACTTACAGGATACTTGTTTCACAGATAACCTCAACAAAATGGGAGTATCCAGTGGAAAGCACGATGACTCGACGTACTCATGTCATGTTTGACTTAAGCCTTTTATCTTTTTAATGCTAAACGACTCTAAATGCTGTACAATATACGTAAAGTATACAAAAAATATACCATAAGAGGTGGATGTAAATTACCTTAGTTCTCGCACCAGCGGGCGGCGACACTGCGGCACCACAGCGCGCTTGGCTTGCATTTGAACCCGTCTCTTTTATAAATCATGCATTTAATATGTTATGTCGCGGCAACGAGATCGCGACAGACCCTCAATTAGAAGCGATTAACATCTCGGCTGGATAGAATGATAAAGATGACAAACCCGTAAAACTTTAATTGAAACAGTTCCATTAGATATAAGGCCAGACATGCAAATAGGTATAAACAACTTGACGACTTGACATAGGTGACGGACTGCGACTGAACTGTCCCGTATAAGTGGTTGAGATCATTAGATTTGTTAGCGCAATTGTTTTTCATTTTTAGTGCATGTTAGTTGATAAAAATGGAACTCTTATAGATTTATTTTGTTTTTCTGACCGTGGGTATGTCTGTCAGAATAGATTTCTACTTGGGAGTTAGTTCAATCAATTCCACAACTTTGACAATAATTGTATATCCTATATGGTGCTTCCTGTAAGTTGAGCTTTAGGCAAAATCATGAAGTTTAGGCGAGAAACAAAGTCACCAGTGGGGCATTTAGGAGGCACTATTCCTTTTGAAATACTGATAGTTTTAGACATTTTTCTCTATGATCAAACATGTTTCTTAACATATTATTGTACTACCTAGAACAGGTCTATTGGGATTTATTGGTACCTATATATTTGAAACCTACAGTTCGAATTTTTCATTGATAATTTTTGTTTCAAAAACTACTCGAAACTGACGAAATTCACGCGGAAAATTAGTTTTTTCAACTTATTTTCGCCTGCACGCAATGAAAGCATGAAATAGCTATGTTACTACCTAGAACTCGGGGAAAAGTATTATTCACTTCAAAAAGTTGGTTGAAATTATCAATATATTTGTCATAATAATATGAAAAATATAAATTTAAAAAGGAATAAGGCCCCTTTGCAAATGGCGAATGCCACTTTGGTGGTGGTGGTTTCGTGTAAAAAACTGTATATTTAAATAACAACCAGTGCTAAAAATAGTGTATTCGAACTTATTGGACACGGTGTATATACCGGGTAAGTAATATAAGATATAAGAACTTATGCTATAATATTCATATTATATACGCTCATATTGTATAAGCTTGTTTTGTATACCGTTCAAGGTGTATAACGAACGTTGGATATAACATCAAAATATCTATTTTTGTTAAGTATAACGTTATTTAAGTATAATATCATTGTAAATAACGATCATAACGTATAACGTTCATAATATCTCAGATTTATAATGTATATTACTCAATACATCTAACACCAAAATGCATAATGCTCGTATAGAATAACCGTCTGCACATCAATTGTGTACATACTTATGCTATAGTTCGCTGTAAAATTTTAATATAATTATGTACCTCCATGCAAGCAAGCATTTTAACGCTCCGCTCGCTTCGCTCACTCCGCTATCCATGGTCATAAAACAAACCTAACCTAACCTACAGTTTTCGGTTTTTGACCCATATTCCATTTTGTCGCAGTTCTTCCAAACGGTATACTCGTATTCGCCAGAATTTCATCTGCCATTATCATTGTGTACATACTTATGCAATAGTTCGCTGTTAAATTTTAATATACCTCCATGCAAGGAAGCATTTTGACGCTCCGCTCCGCTCGCTTCGCTCGCTCCGCTATCCATGGTCATAAAACAAACCTAACCTAACCTACAGTTTTCGGTTTTTGACCCATATTCTATTTTATCACAGTTCTTCCAAACGGTTATACTCTTACTTGCCAGAATTTCATCACCCATTATCAATTGTGAACATACGTATGTCGTATGCAATAGTTCGCTGTTAAATTTTAATGTAGGTACCTCCATGCAAGCAAGCATTTTGACGCTCCGCTCGCTTTGCTCGCTCCGCTATCCATGATCATAAAACAAACCTAACCTAACCTACAGTTTTCGGTTTTTGACCCATGTTCCATTTTAGGGGCATAGGGGTAGCAGTTGTAACCTATTTAGTATATCATACGCTATTATGTTTTCTAATCATTATACTAAAAGAAAGTATATACTATGATCGATATAGGTTATGTATGTTATATCAACTGAATTTAGAGTATTTGAGTGTTATATAAAAAAATATTCTACAACATGAGTATTATGCTACTTGACCGTTATTCCTAATAAAAATATTGATTTTGATGTTATTGCAAAAGTTCATTATATCTTGTGAACGTTATTAATATGAAATTATATATTATGTAGTTATATCTCATGGGACGCACCCGTATATACCTGGGTGATTATCTCAGCGAAAAAAAATTGCGGCGGAATAAATAACTATAGTGTGAAACAATTGTTTTAAGTTTTAATTTTTTTCTGAAAAGAAGACACAAATTATTATCTTAAGCCAAATCGCAAAGTATTGTAAAAGTCATTTATGTTTAATTTTTTTTTTTGCGGTAAAATGATAATTTTGGTGCGGCGTCCAGTATTCGTTGTTCCTCATAAATGTCTTTGATAGAACCATAACATCAATGTTATAAACTAAAATTGCATTTATTTATAATCTTTATTAGTTTAAGTATCTTATAAGGATATATAAATAAAGATTATATAAGATACTCAAAATTGAGCACTTAAAGTTGTCCGGGTGAAATTGACAATTATGGTGGTAAATATTGAAAATGTGTTTATGGATGAACGAAACGCAACAAGACCAGCAAACGTGTGTTAACCTGTTCGTTTAGTTCCGCTCCGGCATGGAGCGATGACATACATGCTGTACCTTGCGGGATCTGTCCACTCAGCACGTAAGTATCTAATTTTGGTGGGGTACAAATACGTTTTGACACAATTTTTGTGGTATGTTTCTAGTGACTTAGCAATAATTGACTGTGTGTGAATTGGGTGTAAGACGTGTTAAAGGTTTCCTTTTTAAAATATAAAGTTAAATTGGAAGTAAATAATACGGATATTTTTTAAATATTTTTTAAATCACGTTTTCTAATTTTGGTTGATCAATTTTTGTGGTTTTGGTGGTAATTTCAAAGTCACAAAAATTGCTTGATGCCACCAGAATTGTTAATTCTGTAATCTGTATATAATTACACATTTGTAATCGCATTTCCAACACTTTTGACTAGGTGAATTTATTTGAAGTCAAGTATAAACACAATACATCTAATATTACAAGCTGTCGGTGAGGGTAATCTTAGCTTAGATATGCTTATGCTGGTGGCGGATTCTATAGCTCCTATCCTTTCCTATATTACTTAGTTTTTTTTTCCTCTGGCACGTTTCCTACAATTTGGAAATGCGCCCATGTGATTCCTCTCCCTAAAACCCCTAATCCGTCGTACTTTTCGCAGTATCGTCCTATGTCCATTCTTCCCGTCTTATCCAAAATCATTCAATCCTCTGTAAATCCACGTCCCTCATCACCGATTTTTTAGCTGGTGTGAACTGTCGGCTGGTGTCCCTCAAGAAGTATACTCTCTCCATTACTCTTTTCTGTCTTCATTAACGGCATCACCAACCACAGTCACTCTCCTCCTCGTTCCATGTCTATGCATACGATATGCAGCTTTATGCGGCGACCAGCATTGATGATTTTGGCTCCTTTGTTTCGCAAATCAATTTAGACCTGGAATCAATCCGTGCTTAGGCTTGATTCTTTGGTTTGATAAAGAATTCCAAGAAGTCGCAGGCTATTGTCGTTGGAAACCCCTTTCAGATCAAGTTAAGCCAGTTATTTTCTTTGATGGTACGCCTTTACTTCTCTCCTACTGTAAAAAAAATTGGCATTACCATAGATCAATCTTTGTCATGGGCACCTCATATTTCTGAGATCAGTAGGAAACTTTTCGCGTCCCTTCATTCATTGAGGTTTCTGCAGAATTTCCGTCCTCTTCATACAAAGATCATGCTTGTCCGCTCTCTATTGCTTTGGTCTCCGCAAGTTTGATCACGTGTCTAAATACCGCGCTCAACTTAAATGGCTTCCGATCCGTCAGCGCAGACTTACATATTAGGGTGGTCCTTATTTTTCGATTTTTGAAAAGTGAAAGGGGCACCTCATCAAATCGTTATTTAATATGAGTTATTACCACATTATTTTTATTTCATTTTTTTATCGAGTTTTAGAGGTCGCTACCGAAGGTCAAAGTTTTAAAAAAATTGAAAAAAATAGCAATTTTATGAATCGAGCCAACTGTTTATTCCTGCTTTTTATTATTAATTTTGGACTTTTTAAATGAAATCAAGTGCTATTGCCTAATATTGATGCAGTATCGCGACTTCCACCCCCTTCTCGCACCCCCGCGACGCGATCGTGAAGAACGATCCTCAGCACATTTTCGTTACTCTGAGAGTGTGCACGTCATACTCAGGCGTATCGTTGTGAAGGTATCGGAATGGCGTCTACAAGCATCGGCATGAGCGTGTTAACGAGAAATACAATTCACATCTTCAAAATAGACCAGCTATTATGACCACAGTCAACAAAAAAACTTACAGAGAGAGGCTCAGAATTTAAAGAATGAAGAAAACATCCAAAACGCGGTAACGCGAAGTAAAAAGGAAACTGCCAACTATCAGACATTTAAATAAAACAATTTAAGCAGATTATATCGCGTTTATGATTTATTTGTGCCTCTCTGACGTTTCGGTAGCTTTCCAGTTACCGTTGTCAACGGTTGACTGAGAAACACACAATTTTTCTCCAACAAAGTTACATTTGTGCATGCTAGCCATTTTATAAATATGAATTAGAAATAAAGTGTACATACTTGCCAGATGGGCCTAATGTGTTAAGACAGTTACACTTGTGCGAGATATTTATTAAATAAAATAATTAATGCCCTTCTGCATTAATTATCTTATTTAATAAATATAGACCAGCGGTTCACTATAAGGCTTACTAAGAAGAAATAACCGCCGAAAGAAAACTCCCAGATCGCCTTATTACTATGATATACTTTTAAACAAATATTCTACATATAGTTACTACTTTTATCCCTAATTTTTTACACCGTTTGAGGCCCAGGGTTTCCATTCTTGTGTCTTGCTTGATCCTTGATAAGATGTACAACAGGATCCCAAGCCGGCGGTCATGACTAATCACCTTCTCTATTGAAATTGGGATATTGTTTGATTTGAATAGCCTCACGCAACATTCTGGGAAAATATAGTTTCTCTCTGGCAAAGATTTAAGTATTATCAAACTTTATTGAATGGTTTGGTTTGTCCATGCCATGCTCGCAGACTGCAGACCTGTTCCGACAACGGTGTAACATCTGCTACATGCTCCATAACCCGTGTAGCTCTAGCTATACTACGTTTCGTTTGGCCAATGTATGACAGACCACACTCGTAGTCCAGCTTGTAAACACCAGCACTGCAGAGGGATGCTGCTCTTCACGGGCCTCAGGTATTGAGAAATCTTCTTCATCGTCTTGAAATATGTTTTAATGGAAGCCCGTTTCAAGATGTTTCCTATCCTATCCTATCTAAGTTTTCATCTACATCTAGCAATGAAAATACCATTTAACACCTGACATGAACCAGGAAGCAGGGCCTTCAACACTTCCAGTCTCACCTTTAAACAGAAGCGTATTTGCTTTTAATAGTAAAACAATTCAGAAAAAGTACCCCAACACCCAAAAATCCACCCTTTTATCATAATTTGGTAATTTTATTATGTATTGTAATGGATACCTTATTGTGTAGTTGATAATAATATCTGTTTTAGAGAATGTAACTGCAATTTTTACCACTTGAAGAAGTTTTTTTTCCAATTAATCTGATTTTTTATGTAATATGTTTGTTTAGATTTTTTTCACAAAGTTTAAGCTGACGTAGCGACCCCTAATTTTTGTCCAAAAATTATGAAAAAATACTGTTACCGATTCTTATGTTAAATAATCAATAGAAAAGGTGCCCCGTTAAAAAATCGAAAAAAAAATTCTTTTTGCCATATAAGGACCACCCTATTACATATTCTTTGTCTTTTGTATAATGTCCCTTTCATTCCTTCTTCAGGACCTTACCTTGCAGAGCAGTTCTTTTACATGGCGGATGGTAGTGGCCATC
Organism: Apotomis turbidana; assembly: GCA_905147355.2. Classification (NCBI taxonomy): domain Eukaryota; kingdom Metazoa; phylum Arthropoda; class Insecta; order Lepidoptera; family Tortricidae; genus Apotomis; species Apotomis turbidana. Next base: position 40,256,075 of record LR990280.1, on the reverse strand, counting down.
GCCTGCGGTCAAGTGCAAATCTGGCTCTATCTATCCCACTGGATAGATCTCATGTTTACGATGTATCTTTAGCTGTGCGCGCCGTGAAAATTATGAAATAAATTGTTTCCCGCCCTAAGGCAGACGTAGTCCGTAGCATCGTTCAAGGGGAAGTTCAAGAAATTGTGGCTGTCGAATGAATGATTATTTGATTAGGTTGCTGTTTTTGTTATAATTATGATTATATTTATGTTATATGTATTTATATAGATATTACGTACCTAATATGTATTACATTGACTGTTTGCCTATCTCTCTCTCATTTGGTTTTTGCATTTTCATTTGTACTATTGTAAAGTTATCGTATTGTACATGTTGCTTGGTTTGTCTGCCATTTACTTGTGTTTAACACTCATTTACTCGAAAGTTTATTGGAAGAAATCCCTTAAAGGGATAAGTCCGTTTTTGTACATGCTTATTTTTTTGAAATGTATGTAATTATACGATGGCTAATCGCAAGAAAAATCAATCAAGAGAAGAAGTCCTCGAAAAGAAAAAAATATACTGTTGTTACAAACGAGTTAGTGATTGTATTTTCATAGATATTTTGGTATAATTAAAATTATTCATTAAACATATACTTTTTTTCATTTCCAGCAGGCAATTTCATTGACAAATATTATTTTTTAGCACAAGTAACTAATTTTGCTGTAGATGTACAATTTTGGTGGCAGGCAAATTACTAAAATCATAATATCTTTAAAACTATTATGTATAACAAAGGGCCATTACTACACAATATTGGTTATGACTTTATTCGTATTATTGATATATAATTTTGACTCTAACGTCAAAAATAAAAAAAACAACCAAAATTAGGCAAATTTCGAGCTTGTTGAAATTCACCCACCTGTACCTATGGAGCACCGTATGCACTTCTGCAGTTTTTCATTGGTAGTTTTACATAACTGAAAATTTTAAATCATAATAAGCATTGTATTTAGTTTCCAAAATTAAAAGATTATAAAATGTCAAAGGTGTCTTGATTCAATTATAATTCGACATGATGGTTATGCGACAAGAGCTCAACCAATTTTCCGACCGCTGCACACTGCGATTGTGAAATAATGATTTCTTATTTTTACCCGGCAGCGCGACAACAGACCAGTTTATTTTTTGATATGTATCAATCTAGTTATGAGATATGCTATATTAAAGACTTAAGCTTAAATAACGAAAACTTATGCGGTGTATTAACTAGGTACATAAACTAATATGGTTCAAAATCGTATAAGTTTTTTTAACTATACCAGTCTACATTCAAAATTGCTACATAAAAAAAAATTGATGTTGCTTACTTTGGTTCTATATGACTCAAAAATTATATATTTGAGTAAATATATTGAAAAATAAAAGATTTACTAAAATGTAAATATCTGATAGGATGCGATTATTATAAGGTATTTTATCTGTTAATTCGTATGTATAAGTTTAATTAGATGGAAAATTACCACTAAATAAGTCGAAAACAACATAACAATGGAAAAATACATTAATCGGAGATACTCGGACGCTAGATCTGGCGGTCATTACCGCATAACTTCGACAAAATAGTTGCCTGTCAGTAGGTCAAGGTGACATCAGTATTTATATTCATAGTAATATACCTATTTAAAACTTGGTTGTTCATAAAGTTTCAATAGCGCGTGCCAGTTTCTGTGCTAACTTGAATGATAGTTTAAGTCTGATATGAACGTTCGGAACCAACTAACAAAGTCTCAAGGACAAAATTACAGATTTATACATCTAAACTAGTGGCTTTGTGCGTGAGCTGTTCTGTTGTAGTACTCGCGAGTTTGTTTCAAAATGGTTGAAATTTGACATATACGTTACGTTTTCAATATCACCGCCATTTTGAAAAAATCATCAAAGAAAAATCTATATAAATACTTAGTTATTTATCGAACCTACCCTACTCACAAAATGTAATAAGAATCGGTTGGGAAATGTGGCCTGTAGGCGAGAAAAGCCGGCAATCCGAACCTACAAACGAAAGAAATTTTGGCGGTGCTGAAACAGAGATGCTTCGCTCGCTTTGTCTACTAAAAGGTACCATTATACAACCATCAATTTAAAACACACACAAGAAGGTAAAGATATAACTTAAGCTACTTTTTAGAGGAACCTTCTTCGATCGTGTTTTTCTAAGGCTAACTAAAATGTTCCGTTGTGCGACATCCTGTTCTAGTACCTGAATTGAATTTTAATTTAATGAGTTAAGAGTAAACTTTTTGGTCTTCACCCATGTATATATACATATATATATATATATATTTATTTACGTTTTATACACGCAGTTACGTCTTCTTGTTGACCCTACGCGGCTCCGCGGCATTACTCATGTGATGACGAGGTTCTAGAGCCTTCCGCGGCGGAAACGTCTATCCTAAACCCGCACATTAGAGACCATTCAAATACGCAGTTCATGTCAAATTAGCTCGTCTACCTACTGCAGTTGCTGTTTTATTTTACGGCAATGAAAATCGTGTGTCAATCTGGTTTAGATTCATTTAGGGCATGTGCCTACGTTATATTTTCTCCTATGTAATTATTGAGCTCTGTAATACTTCCTTATAATAAACGTCAACTTAAGATTCTTATAAATGCAAGTATAAATATTTACATACCGTGTCGCTCTACCACTAAATTATATATTTAATAGGTACCTACGCTAATCTACATAATCTCCTATTTGGCTAAAATCGGCCCGTCAGCTAGTGTAATTAATAGCTGTATTTTCATTTCATAATACTAGATCTATAATTAGCGGCTCATTGTAATGTCGTCATTATCGTTAAGAATCAACTCGATGCCAATGAATGATGCAATTCATGCAATAAAGGTAAAACTAAATATTTTTTTATGTTATCGCTGAATAGTTAACTTAGGTATAGCAACTTATTTTAACGAAAGGGTTTACAACTCTTTTTATCTATTCATAAAGAGATATACAAGTTATTTTACTTTATATATTATCTACAAATACATATTGTTTACGCCTTACCATATTATCGTGAGCCGCGATCATCTTCGAATGAATTAATTTTAGCTACCTCCGAAATGTATTTCTATTACTTTAATCATTGAGGTATAATACGTCAATGACTTTAATTTATAATATAATATTTGCCAGAAGAAAAAAGGGACGTAAACGTCATATTGACTACGACTGACACATTTTTTTTAATAGATTTTGATAAAGGTATTTCTAGAACCAGTTTAGTTTTAATCACTATGGTGAACTGGTTTTGCAACCTTTCACTGTATGTACCTACTGTAATGTAGGCACCACGGTTAGCCGGCTTGCTAACGCGTTTTTATTTAGGCGACAGTTTTAATGCCATTCATATTATGAAGTACAGAATTATAGCTAGTAGTGGAGCCAAAGAGGGGATTTCGGGATTAACAAAAGCGCGGCAGACAAGGGTCTGACACGCTTTGATAGATAAAGATAGCCTTATTGCGATTCCTAAAAGAAGAAATAGAAAAGAGTGCCATGTTTTGTCTTTATCAGCGACCGAGCATTTTTTCATGGTCGGGTTATTGGCACACTTCAAATTCGAAGCAAAACAATCAGGTAGTATCAAAAGCGGTATTATAGAAATAGAAGATTTTGTGTATTAAATAATTATTATTACCAGATAATTGACATATTAACGGATGTGGAGTGTTTGTGTGTAGCCTCAAAAATGGTGGGGTGTTCAGTGTTTGGTTGGAAAAGCAACAGTTAACGAAAATAAGCGGATTTTACATTTCATGCGTAAGTACAAGTTTTTTTGTGTTTTGATCACCTACTATTTCTTTCTCAAATCTCACAAGAATCAAGTTACAAAGTTAAATCATTAGTTATATCATGAAAAAACTTGATAAAATAGGAAAAATCTGTAAATTATTTTCAAAATAACTCGGAGCATTTTGACATGTAAATATTGCAAATCGGTCAAATTACGTAGCATAAATCTACGATAGAAGCCAGCTAACATAGACGTCTAAATAAATCAGTCGGTTTATAATCCAATTTGGGGATGCCTAGATACAAAATAAAAATTACCCCCATATTTGGGGAATCTATAGCAAATTGATATTTTCAGTTCTCCGATTCCGACAGAGAAAGAACCGTGTAAAACATGAATTGCAAGGCCTGAAAAAAATTTGATTTTTGCAACTAGTATTGGTGATATCCTATCTACTTATGTCGTTTACAATTTTACTATTTAATTTTGCTTTGTTACAGAATGTCCCAATAAGGCGCGTCCATGAACGTGGACTGTCACGATGGATTAAAAGTATCCTGAGTAGAATAGAAGAAAAACAAGAAAGAAGAAGTTTCACCCTATTTTTTTATTACTGGCCAGAAAAATTCTACAGTATTCAAGAGCAAATCAAAAATTTTGTTTAGAAACAAGTGTTGTAAATACATATTAATTAAAGTTTTAACTAATTTCATTATTATTATTATCAGAGAACCCAAGTATGTTATTTTTATTTGATTATACGGACTAGTTTTGAAAATGCTAAAGATAAAGGTGAAAGCAGCGTCGTCTATGACTCAAATCAATCAGCACTCAAATGACACCTTGTGGAAAATTTACAGTCTTAGCCTATAAAAGAACAGCGCTACAATTTTCACACTAAATCCGCCTTAGTAATAGTCCGACTATATGATTTACTGCGCTGTGACCAGCTTACCTTTCGCCTATGGTCTTTTAAAATGAGGAACAAATAGATTTTTCACCTCACTAGCTCGGAAAGCCCAGTTTGTTTGTTTGATATCTATTGAGAAAATCGCTTTTTATCCACATGTGGAGAAAGAGTTTTGACGTTTCAACGCAGCTAAAGTAAAAATTTGACATGAGCTTATTTTCTGAAAAATCCCGTTTAAAATACCTACATGAAAGCTTATTAGACCTTAGTTTTAATAAATGTCAAATTGGTTGATTATTGCAGATATTTTTAAAGATATAGTACAAACCCTTATTCTTTTTTCCTCGCTGTAGTGAGGTGAAAAGTTTTGTGTTATACACGGGCGAAAAGTTATTTTACGTCTCGTGTATTGAAACACTCGCTACGCTCAGGATTCTATTTTGAACCACTCGCTTCGCTCGTGGTCAATCATAGGATCCTTTCGCTAGCTCGTGTTTCAAATTAACACTCGCGGGTAAAATACAACTTTCCCCCCTTGTATAACAAATAACTATTTAATCGTTAATTGGATAATTTTCAAAAATATAAAAAAGGGAATGCATAATTTTTTTATCCTTTATTTGATGTTATCGGAAAATGAGTAAAAAAAATTAAATGTTGTGAATTCGTGTACTTGGAACGTTTCTCTCTAACCACTTTTTATGGGTTTTTTTTTGCAAACATGGCAACCCCACATTTTGACGTCATTATATGTCTTTCTCTTACGCCTGGTCGCTCTGTGGCAAATCTATAACTACTATACTATATCTATGGCGGCATATTAATATATAGGGGGATACCTTGTACCCGGTTAAGTACTTCCACCAAATATGAGCCTCATATCTCATATGTATGGCCGCCCGTCAAGGATAAAAGAAAAAAAATAGTTCATCTGAAATTCTCGAGCGCGTCAGATTAAGGTAGGGTGAGTTAGTTACCAGCTAAAATGTGTATATTCCGCTAATCTGACAATTTAAAGGTGACGTAAAGAAGGCGGAGGGCTACAAGGTTGTAAAAAAAACGTCATCTCGAAATTTTCGAGCGTGGAGCGTGGCTATTTTTTTATTTATTTAATAGGGAATGAATCAATGATAACGGAAAATATATAATCTGTCGATTTCCACTAGCCGAAGTAACGAAAATTCATCGATAAAGTTTAATGCGTGCAGTTACGTGATGCCTGTTTTCCACTCTGGTTTCTGTTGCCATGACGCCATGACAGCTGATCATGTTTACAACACTATAGTTATTAAATATTTATAGTAGCCGGCAAACTTTTAGGACAAAAATGGCGGATTTGCGCATGTACATTTGTACGTAAATCGGTTACTGCGCAGTCAAGGTTATGCTCTAAAAGTTTGCCGGCAGCTCTACTATGAGTGATATTAATATAAAGTGTGTATTTTGTGGTAAAACTACTTTACAAAAAACAATTAAATTTACATTAGAAACATAACAAAAATGTGTAAATATATTAGAATATAGTCGGAGCAAACCGGTTCTCCGAAAATCCCGAACAACATACGATAATCTTAACGTTTCGAGAGAATCTACATTAAGTGAAGTAAATCACGCACAGTGCTATAAATTATTTACAGCAATAAAAATACCGCGAGACTTTCAGTATTTACAACAGCGGCAAAGTATAATGGAATATGACAGTGCATCGGAAGTTTGTGGGAATAGCTCCGAATCACATGCCCCTGCCTCTGGGGAGTGCTCCGAGTCACATTTTCCTGTTTCTGGAGAGTGCACTGAGTCACAAGTTCCTGTTGATTTTTTTTATCGTCAGATTAGGCGAATCCCGCCAGATAATAGTCAGATTATGAGACAGCACGTCTAGGGCATAAAGATGAACCCACAGACCATAAGAATACTATAGACTGGGTATTGGGCGGGGCACGCATAACCGAGCTTTAGCCCAAATTGCCAAATACATGTCCACGTGATGTCAACAGTCACTTAGTTACCGTACGAACGTGCTTGAGTAAAGTGCCAAAAATTAGAAATATGCCGAATTGTGCCATTATAATCGTCACAGGCGAGATCTGCATACTCAAAAAGATACCTGATACAGTGTAATTTCACTGGGAAGTAATAAAATTCGGTATTTTGTAATATTTCGTAAAATATTGCAGTGTATTATGACAATTATACATTACTAGCTTGAAATAGCAACTATTCACGCAACATCTTTAGGAGCACGCAATGTATACGTCCGTCTGACAATTTAGTGCGGGGGAACAAGTCTAAACCACAAATTGTCGATATTCTGTATGGAGGTTTTAATGTGAGCCGCTCGTGTTTCATACTAACTTTTCCATTTTAATAATATAATTTACACTTTATCACCTTGTTTTTTAGGGTTCCATACCTCAATCGGAAAAAACTTAAATCTTATAGGATCACTTTGTTGTCCGTCCGTCCGTCTGTCTGTTTGTCTGTCAAGACCCTTTATCTCGAGAACGCGTGGAGGTATCGAGTTGAAATTAACACTATATGTATATATACTCAGGTCTAGGATCCCTTAAAACTGTGAAAAAAAAATCAAGCATCTACGTTAACGTGAAAAAAAGATACGGCCGTTTATGTCGCCAAAAAGGGAATCAAAGTGATAGGGTACTTCCCGATGACCTAGAACTATGAACTTTGGCAAGTACTACAAATACTTATAAAAATCTGAAATCACCACATACTACAAATACTAATAAAAATCTTAAAAAATATAGTCCTTTTCAAACTTCAAGTCCACCTTTTGTACGATACGTTTTCTTTTGTGCAATAAAGATTAATTAAATAAAAATAAAAAATAGGTAAATCATATTTGGAGAACTTGGTTGCGTTAAGTTTGATTCAAATTCGTTTATTGCAAGAACATAGTAATAAATTAGGTGATACAGGTATATACAGTGTTGCTTATGTTCTACCAAAAAGGCATGCAAACAAAATAAAACAATATTCAAATACTTGATTGTTACATATTTCAATGTGTTACTTATGTCAAAAATAATTACTAAAACTCAGAATTTGCAGATTAAATTACATTAATTATTACATAATTTGTATGAGTATTTGCACCTCGTTTGTATGCGGCGCCATACATTTCAGATGCAAACTTAACTCAACCAGGCCAATTAAGATGGGATAAGAGAAAGTTTGTACGGAACCCTCGCTGCGCGAGTCAGAATCGCACCTGGCCGGTATTTTTTTAATTTAGACAAGTAATTTTATTACCTACAGCGAAATCAATAGCAGTGGGTGACAAAATCATTAGATTAAAACATATTATTGTTTTGCTAATCCACAATATAATAATGTGCTAGTCAGTTCGTCGTCAACTGACTTGGCGCAGTTTTTATGCACCTGCCTACTGAGCCGGCGGTCCTTCGTTCGAATCTCGGCAAGGGCAAATATTTCTGTGATGAACTCGAATATTTTGTTCCTGGGTTATGCATGTTAATTTTATGTATGTATTTATATATATTGTTTATATCATCGTCTAGTAAGTACCGATATTAAAAGCATTGCGGTCAGGGCGAGTTGTGTACGATTGTCCCTTAATTATTTTGTTTACATTTTATATGATTAAATAAATAAATCTACTCTGTTTATAATTTACCTACTACCTGTCCCAAAATATTGTAAGGTGATGTTTTTATTATTCCAAATTTTTATTAGTCGCCAAAAATTAAAGGTCTGATAATTTAATTTATGACCATACAAAATAAATATTTTCAACATGCATTATACAGTATGTAACAGAACGAAAGGCAAAGAAAGAGACCCATCAATGTTTAGACCATAAATATGACTATGGTCAAGCCAGGCGGCTTATGGAAAATTAGCATCTTTTTACAGCAGTAGTACTGCAGGAGTGAAAAATAAACCATTATTTTATAACATCCTGTATTAATTATTTACAATCTTATCAATCACAACTAATAAAATGACATAAATGCCAGTTGATAATACCAACAACCAATATCCAATACCTGCTCTTCCTCTCTCACGTGAAGTGACGCCCTCGTCGATTAATTGGTACCCGCGCGTTGTTATTTCGTAAACAGATAATCGCATTGACGATCACACGGGCGTTGTTGGGTTGCCTTCGTGCGGGAAACCTCTCCACGCACAGACGAAGAGCGGCATTCCCGTTACTCCTACTTTCTTCGTAATCAAGGATCATATCCACAAATTCCTCCACAGAAAAGTTTAAAGGCATTATCAGTATTTTTCAGTTAAATTTCTATCTAGATTTTATCTGACACACGAACGTCAAACCTCGACTTGAAGTTTAAATTTAAAGAAAAAAGTCCAAGAAAGTGATTTAACCTAACCTCTTTCAAAATAATAATTACAAGGTGACAAATCTAAAATGTCAAAGTGAACTGAAGTGAACTACAATGTTATGCGAATTCCCTGTAATACCTAAATAATTTATGTTCTAAATGACCCACCAAAAACATTTCATGTAAAATTGACGGCCAAGACTCACATTCTCATAAAGCTTTCGCTGTAAAAAAGTTATCAGATCCCAGGAAAAGCCAAGCCCCTAAGCCCCGACTTTACTAACCCCACCACCTTGGTTTAAAAAGTATGGCATCAACTGGCTTCAAGCCCCTAAACCCGGAGTTTACTAACCCTACACCTTTGTTTCAAAAGTATGGCTTGGCCGTTTCATAGAGTACCGTAAATAAGTCCAACGGACCGTCTGGCCCATATGGTATCAAGAAACTAAGTTTATGTCTTTGATAATATATACTTATATACTTAATTCCTTACGATATGGAGTCCCTATATCAATTTTCAGACCTCTAGTATCAAAATTTGCAGAAGTCTCATACAAACTTCCATCCCCTAGTTTAAGGGGTTGGGGGGTAAAAGTTCCAAGTTTCAGAATTATTCTATTGTTTGTGTACTAAACCTAGCTTACATACCAAATTTCAGCTTTCTAGGTCATCGGGAAGTACCCCAGAGGTTTTGATACATAAGTGAGTGAGTGGCAAAATCGGCGTATTTTAGGTACCAATAAAACCTAAAGTATAAAAGCTAGATCAATGAAATTTAGTACATTTCATATGTTCCCTAACTGCATCTTAACCTGTAAATTTGGGCGCTCTGGACGGGACTGGGACGAAACTATGAGGGTTTGAAAATGAGACGAAACGGTTCGAGAAAAGGTAGGTAGTGCCCCCTTCTTTTTTGTTCGTCTTGGCGGGGGCACTACCGTGCCCCCAGATGATTACAGTAGGTAAGTGGTTAGTGTTTCGTACAAGGCATATATGGTAGTGCGGTCATAGTTGAAATTGCAGTAATCTGATATGTTGATTAGTTTGTTTACGTTAATAAACTGACGTCTTAGTTTCTACAGGATGTTATGAGAATCTTTAACCGACTGCAAATAAGAGGACCTGAAGTCATGTTGAGATTGAGCAAATTCACAAAAAACTACTAAAATTTAATACTATGAGTATGCTATTACAACATACTCCACTTAACCATCCACCAGCTTTCACCTTTGCTTTTCGTTCTGATACAGACTGTATTATAAACCTATACATATTATTATTTTATCGATATCGACTATTTGGATTTGATCACGCCCTTAACCTTTAGAATCAGTAGATGCATACCGCTGGCTGAGCTTACATGACATTTTCCGGGTCGTTAAAATTAAACCCCGTGTTACAAGGATAAGGTTCAATATTAAATGTTTTAAAATTGTAACATAAAACCTTGTGATATTTTGCCAGCGTTAATATCAAAAGTGACACTACTGAGTGACGGAAGTAGAAATCAATTTCTTGTCAATTCGAGACTGTCGTACTGAATCATAAAGTTACATTTGCCTTTTATTTTATTTCTATTTAAGTTATAATAAAAATAAATGCATTGTTTGATATGCATATAAGGGCTAAAATTCTCGATACTTTGATCGTAGTAGTGTATGACCACGAAAATCGCACACATTAGCTCAGCCAATGTCAACTCACTTCTGTTTGTTGTAAAACCTTATTTTTGTGTGCGTGTAAAAGTCGGCTACAGCGGTGCTAGAACAAACTGCGCTGAATGCCATCTCCATATACTCCGTGGATGAACCATATATATTATCTTAATCTGACGCGCTTGAGTATTTCAAAATGGCAATTTTTTTTGCACATTCTAGTAATGACTGCGAGTTTGCGTCACATCCAAATCGTCAGATTATTATATAAGAGGTTTTTTTAGGTTCACTTAACATCCCCTTAGAAAATATGACGCGCACGATGAAAAAAAAATTTTTTTTTTCATTTTCAACCCTCAAGTACGACCACCCCATGGAAACAACATGGAAACAATCAGTTTAACATGCGTACATCTTTAAAAATGTGTAGGACATGGATGCTATCAATATCTGACGCGCTCGAGTATGTGCAACAGTTTTTTTTTTTTACATTTTTGAAAATCTGTAGCCGCTCCCCCATGAAAAAGTATATATTATATGACATTTTTTTCTTTTTATCATCTAAGCTTCGCAATCCAATAGCTCTCTATGACGCTGTAGCTAATCCCGATTTAGCACCGTGGCCTACCCTACACCGGAATGCTGCTCAATCTTTCGTTCTTCTTGCGAAATAAATACTGAATCCTATTAAAAAATACTTGACTTGCATCACTGTGGATAGTTTTGAAATTTGCGGAATATTTAGTCATGTTTCCTCTTTGTGTACATCAGTGACATTCACCGACTTTCAACGTCAGTTACCATAAATTTGTCGTTGCCAGTTAAATAAATAAGTACCACTAAAAATCCGCAATATGGCGTTGGTTGTAAAACCCCTTGTGGGGCTATAAAAGGATCATTAATATCATTACCTTTTAAGGACTAATATTTAAAAAAATGTTCAACGGGAAGCAGTAAATAATAGTTCCAGTATTTGGTGACCAGCGGGGCTAGCATATCTTGTCGCGACTACGCTTGTCACATGACTCAGCGAGAAATAGTATATATGTCGCGCGACAAAAAGTCGTGGCTCACAGTTATGCTAGACGTCCTAATTAGTTCCCACTAAGTTTATTTAAGTATATACTGGGAAACGCATAATATACCTAAGCTCACGATGACTTTTACTAAATCGCATTTACACATATACAGGCATTGTCAGTATTATTTTTACACAAAATATATTTTTAAAGCATTGAACCTAAAACGAAGGCGTCTATTGTTTTAAGTGGGCACATGTTGTTTTCGCGGTCGGGTGCACAATGAAGCATAGAAGGTCAGTCCATATAGGTAAGATCATGTATGACAATATGCAAATTCATTGACGATTCACTGAAAATTGTTTACTTTAGGAAGAGAGCATCTTCTTAACTAGATAGCGTTACTATCGTCGCGTCGATGAATATCACACATCGAATACCTAAATATATAAAAGAAGAAGAAACTGACTGACTGAAATATCAACGCACAGCCCAAACCGCTGGTTCTAGAGAGTTCAAATTTGGTACGTAGGTTCCTTATTAGGTCTAGGGGTGCACTAAGAAAGGATTTTTCAAAATTCACCCCCTAAGCGGTTGGGGGTTCGAAGTTTGTATGGGGAAACAATATTAGTTAGACTATTTTATTCGAAACTTCACAGATACTCCCTAACAAAAAAAGAGTAAACACGCGTTTCAGGTTTTTTGAGAATTCAACCCCTAAAATGGGGAAATGTGTTGACAAAGTCTGAAAATCAACATGGGTATTGTTTTTATGGTTTATCGGGTCACTGATTACGAAAACAACGATTTTAAAATTTAACGTGGCGGACGTGAAATACCATCTCCCTATGGGGTTGCGATGTCGTTGAAATGACTAAATATCAATATGGGTGTAATTTTTATGTTTTTTTGGGAAGTTAATTACGAAAATGGCATCGATTTTGAAAAATTCTTGAAAGCACTTGTGCCTAATTGCAATTCAATCGGTCCAGTCGTTTTGCGGCGAATCGGTTGTAACAGAACAGACGGACTTTTAACTGACAGACAGCTACAAGTGATCCTATAAGGTTTTGAGGTATGGATTGAGACCCGCGTTATCCTAATAGATATGTATTTAAATTTGTATTTGGTGCCATCTCGATCGCCGTAATCGGTAGTCATCGGGAAACGTCCTGCATCCGTGATAAATGCATTCAAGCTTTTCAACAATTGCGTTAAGTAATTTCAGAATTCCGACTTACGATTATCCGGCTCAGAATAATTACTTTTTCATGCATCAACGAAGAGAGGCTCACAATCTTAGATTAGAACATGGCTTAGAATCTTTTAACCCAATCTTTTAACAAAAAAATATCTTGCGATTATATATATGTCAACATTTGCTAATAGCATGAAGTAAGAAAGATATGCAACAGTACACTAGATTAATTACTCATAGCTTAACTCCTCTACGGCTAACACTATGTATGTCCAAGAAGAGATTTTTATGATTAACAGCTTAAAAAAGCTAAAATCAGTACTTGAGAACTATTACGAATTTTATGATTTTTGGTAAAAGTGGTTAAGGTGCCCAACCACTAAACGCCCTCAAATTTGGAACAAAAATTTATTTTATTATAGTGACTCGGACTCGATCTGCAAGCGCATTGGAAAATTAGTTTTTTTTTTTATATTTGCGTAAGTACCTACCGTTTTGAATGTAGGTAAAATAACAACACATTTTTATAAATTGCTACATAGATTCAAAGATCGTTGATCGTCTTAAGACGTTGGACCGGCAATTTAAATGACGATGTGGACCACGTATGAGCGCAATCATTTTTTTTTGCGTGTGGATTTTTTGTCTAATACGAGCAAGTTTCCCAAATAGTGACATTATTAACCCTAATAGTGACACTGGGTCTAAACCAAACTACCTACTCTATATAGTTTTTTTTACGTTAGCTGTAATACTGAGGCAGCGAGCTGAAAATTGTAGACGGACGCCATATTGCCAACCGCGTCGAGCGCACCCGCCGCCAGACGACGCCACTCTAAAGTATGATGTAATAAGTTTCGACACGGTCGAAAGGGTCGGCTGTTTTTTGGCCGAAACCGAACCTTTGGCCGAAACATGATTTTTAGGCCGAAACTGGCCGAAACCGAAACTTCGGTCGGACACTAAAAATAAATCAAATTTTAGGTAAGATTTTATATATTATTTACCTACACGTTTAAATTGATTTCATTTTGACTGGCGTTACCCGGTATACCATACCTATTAAAGCCTGACCAGAAATATATGAGGATGTGCCATATTGCGGAATTTCACTGGAACTAATTTCTTACACTGGCAATGATTTTATGATGGTTTGTCAACAATGTCAATGTTATTCGTGGCGGTTTCTTTAAAAGACAAAATATTTTAAAATATCCAAAGAAAAGGCCGAAAGCCATTCACAGTCGTGTACGTTATATTATAAATAAAGTATATACGTGTTTAGTACACGAAAAACAGTCAGGAAAAGAGTGCATTCCATTATATGATATTACGAGGTCACATAGGAACTGATAGGCATTTAAACTAATGTCATTATAGTGCGGTTGCCATTGGTTGCAAAAAATGTTGCAATATTAATGATATAAATAGCGCCCTCTTGACAATCCTCATATATTTCTGGTCAGGCTTTACATATAAGAATAGACCATACGATTGTACAGTAGAAGTACAGGAGAAGGTACAGTGCAAGGAGTTTATACCCATATATATATATTCAACTAAATGTAAACAAAAAACCACGTCACGTGGTCATTCGACAACAGTAGCCTTTTGGTATCTGTGGTACCAAAACACTGGCTGAACGACTCTAGTCATGTCATGAAGCTCCTTGTTCACCATTACTTAAACACGTAAACTAATAGGGAACAATAGAGGGCTCGCAGCTGCTTACCTCTAGGACACTGTGCTGGCACAGCCACTCTGACACCGCTTTGTGCATCGATATAACAAATTAACGTTTACATTCAAACTAATAACATAACAAGTGACACTACGCTATTACTAAAACATTTTCCATTAAGAAAATCACACTGGCTTTTAAGTGCAATATACAATAACAATAACTGGTCTCGAAAGCAAAGTATTTCAGTATAAACTTAGTTCGAAAGAGCAAACAATGGAAGAACATTCACACTAACATTAAGCTCGCTACTTTTACCAGACATAGATTTCGGTTTTGACTTTCTTGACGACTATACGTATAAAACTAGAGTACTTAGTGCATTTTTTACTAGTTCATTCACTATGATAGATAGGGTGCGGTACACTCGCGCTACGGGTGCAGGCCGATGGCGATCCGGAGAGTGCCATTTATTTATTATTGTATTGCCACTCCACGTTGTCGAGGTACTAACAACGTTAATACATTTGAGGCTGTAGCGAAACATCCATTTGATTATAGTCAAATCGCGTTAGGAAAATAGTGACTCGTGAATTTCTTTAACAATAACTTGAAACCTCATCAACTTCAATTGGTCAAAATGAACACGGAACAAATTTACTGTGACCTAATTGGTCAAGAGGCGAGGCTACGCTGAGTAACAGCGATGAAGCGAGGAGGCGCTATTTTCCATATCGTTCCCAGCCGTGTACATGTGAGGGTGGCATCATTGGGCACCCGCCGGGTCGCAGTAGGCCGGCGCGCGGGACAGTACCTCAGGCTGCGGCTCCTCGCCGAGCGAGTCGCCCAGCGCCTCCGCCTGGCTCTTCATTATCGAATATATTTTCACGTACGGCGCCTTCAGCAGCTACGCAGCCGCACATACATAACAATTAATACTCGTACACACTCGTCACACTAATCCGACACTATTCAACGTGAACCGAGATCTGTTGTCATCATATGTATACTGTTACAATGGAAAAATATCGGTAAGCTGATGGTTAAAAACTGTGCATTTTATTTTTTAATTACGGATATCGTTATACTGTCGGGTTACCATGAACGGGAATTAGTTATCACATGTGTTATATTGTGCCCTTGTGTGCCTTTATTATTTAGTTTTATTGTTGAACTATATAAATAGTAGAATAGATGTATAAAGACGCTTAACTACTGTAGTTTCACGAAGTAACAATCTTAAATTCATGATTTATTGGTACTAGTATGTTAAATATGTTAATTACCTCACACTATAACAGTGGAAAATTAGTATGATTGCACCAGTTAGTCGAGTATGATAACATTGGTTGGTATTGAGACAAGTCTATCATTTAACAGTATAATGACAAACGGGCTTGCCGTGGCAATGTCTCGGCCTATAAAGATAAGGGTGTGGCTACAACGGATGCATCGCGACCCGATACCGCACGGAGGGCGGCGCGTTGGCATACCTTATGCAAATAAGATAATACATACCTACTGATAGTGCAATTAGAAAAAAATGTTGAATTAAATATCAAAACAATCATGTTCAATGTGTACTGATGTGGAATGTGGAATATAGATGCAATGTCGACGGCAAAAAGTGTGTTATGAAGCATTGTTAGTCACAAATCGAACGCGTTGGTAAAAAGAGATTACAATAAATGTAAAGTAAGTTAAGAAAAGGTACAGGGGTAGGTAAAGGGGCGTACTCACCTCCCAGGACTCGCGCGTGATGTCAGACACGTCGCCGGTGCTGCCGGTGCGCTCGCCCTGCAACACGCGCACATCATCACGGGATCAACAAGGCACACTCTTACACTAATTAATATTAATTACGCGCGAGATGCGCTCGTAAATATGTCAGCCAGACGCCCTTATCTTGATGGGTCGAGATGGTAATCTAGCGATAACGGTTTGTGTAACGCCAGTAGTATTGTAAGTTGCCTGTGTGTTTAAATATATCATATGCGCACACATTATAGTTAGGTTAACAAAAAAAATACTCAGTTTATCTTGCACAACACTCAACAATCAGATAAATTAAGATGCTTTAATTTTGCAGGGCCCTCAACTATATTATATCCAGTGTTCGGATTGGGTGTGCAATTTGGGGTGAATGACCTTAAATGGTACACTTAATATGGATATGCCCCGGGGATTCCCAGAAACCCCTTTTTTGGTGACATTATATAACATCGTTTAGCAGTGCGTTTTTGGGCAATAGACTATAGACTTAACTACCTTTTTTATAACTGAGGAATATTTTGAAACGAAACGCATATTTTGTTTTAGCTTTACGATATAATCCCTGGATTAATAGTTCGGTGAATAGAAACTAAAGTACTAGGGGTGACCTTTACAAACGGTCCGTTAGTTTTAAATTTTTGATATGTTGAAACTTTGTTTTGTTTCAAGGAATCTTCTGGCTTATATCTCCTTAATGAAGATATAAGCCAGAAGTTGGATACATGTCTGGAAATTGCGATTTTTAATTTTTTTTTTTTAATGTGCATATCTCCGTTTTTGTTTCTAGGACAGACAGTTACACACTCACACACACTCTTTAAGACACCCAATCCATTATGAATACGACGTGATCAGTGTTATGTGTGGTATAAAATTATAGCTCACAAATCCACCATATTGTACCATTTTTTTACCAACTAGGTATAGTAAATTTAATTGTCTACAGCATGCTCCTCAACGAAGGTATAAGCAATAATCTGCAGAAATTGCCGGTTTTTTTCAATACGGCGGCGGGCGCGGAGGGGGGGGGGGGGGGTTATGCATTTTGCATTTTTAACACTTACTAACCATCCTAGACAACATATCAAAAATTCAAAACTACCGGACCGTTTGTAAGGTAAAACCCTTTTTCTCAAACATCCAAGGAAATGTCGTTCTTATGATCGTGGTAATAGAACGCGAGATACATCTTTGTATACCAATTGTTGAAGATTCGTTCTAATTTCAAATTAGAGGTCAATAAAGGAATTTCATACAACATTATTGGCCGTGGCCAACAAAGAGATTGTCTTTTGTTTCAGTGGGGGTTTATTTCTTTTATTGATAATCTAAGGCATACTGTCAATAAAAAAAAACGTAGTTTGTGCATGCATATTTACGTTTTATTTCTTATATTTAACTAGAATATTGAATTAGATTAAAACAGATATTCAATAAAATACCTAAACAAGGAATCACGTTTATTGTAAAAAAAAATATAACAATATCTAATTAATAAGGTGTTGTCATTTTTTAATACATAGAATAATCTTAACATTTTGTGGCAAAAACATTAACCCGAACAGCTTAAAACAATAAATTTTGAAAAAATAAAAAAGTTGGCGGGAATAGTAAAAATATATGAATATATAAGTTGAACATTTGTATTATTTCCTTGGATTTATTTGAGAAAAGCACTATACAAGCCTCGGCGCGAACAGGGATTGTCGGCCTCGTATCTCTAGATCGGTCCTGCCGTTTTTGAGCTATCGCAGAATTTCATAATTTTCTTAAAAGGACGTAAGTTGACTTCCAGAAGGTAATAAGTAACTACAGTTACTTTGGCGACCTTGGGTTTACGACCTTTTTATAGAGCTTGAAATCCGGCCGGGTTTTTACTTTTCGCTTTTACTTTCTATTTTTTACTTTTTACCGTTTACCATTCACTTTTTTCGTTTATACTATTTAATTTTCACCGTTTTGCCTTCTACTTTTTACTCTACTGTACTGTATATATAGATAAAGTATTGTATGCAACGTTGTATAAGTAGGTCGAAAAATGCTCGTAGCATCATCTCTTACTACCTACCTACCTATGCCATTCGCTTTTTTTGACCCCTCTTATACAACATCTGCATAAAATACTATTATAGGTACAGTCTTGAAGATTACTCATGTACATTTTCAACAGCACACATATATAAGCAGTGTTTGGATTAGGATGTGCAATTTCCCGGGACTTCCTAACGTAATATTAATATAGATATGACTTATAATCCACGGAATAATAGTACATTACTGCAGAGACCGCGAAATAGGGAATTGTTGGCCGAGTAGTAATAGATCTAGAGATAAGAGGCCGACAATCCCTGTTCGCGCCGAGGCTTGTATAGTGCTTTTCTCAAATAAATCCAAGGAAATAATACAAATGTTTTACTTATATATTCATATATTTTTACTATTCCCGCCAACTTTTTACTTTTTTCAAAATTTATTTTTTTAATCTGTTCGGGTTAATGTTTTTGCCACCAAATGTTAAGATGATTCTATTTATTAAAAAATTACAACACCCTATTAATTAGATATTGTTATATTTTTTTACAATAAACGTGATTCCTTGTTTATTTTATTGCATATCTGTTTTAATCTAATTGAATAATCTAGTTAAATATAAGAAATAAAACGTAAATATGCATGCACAAACAACGTTTTTTTCTCAAAAATGCTCGGAAATGTATGCGTTAATGTCCCGATATGAGGACATGAAGTTTCTCGTTTATGGCTCCCTACATTACTTCTTGGCCTAGGCAAAAAAAAAATAGTATGAAAATCCATTATTGTCCGCTGCTCTAACTTTTTAAATTTCCTTACTAACGTTAAATTGGCAAAGGAAAAATTGCATACAGCCAACCACCACTGCCCTCTGTAAGCATACTTGCGATATAAAAAAAAAAACAAAATCTATGGTACTATATTTATGTGCGGTTAAACATGGTGCTCAAATAGCTGGATCAAATAACATATTTAAAAAATAAAAAGGCAGCAATATGAACAACTTTTTTCTGCTTATTCGTATTTCGTAGTGATTATAATATAATTTTAACAGACATAAAAATTACTTCTAGTGATGAGAGTGACGGAGAACTTATGAAAAAAGGATGACGGGGAACTTATGAGGAGGCAAATTTAGCCATGCAAAATGAATAATATTTTTTACTTTTTTCTCGTAGCATATTTTGTTTTGTTTACTTGATTATCTATTAGTTATTTTAATTTTAATATTTCCTCACATCGTTTGAGAAAAGCACTATACAAGCTTCGGCCGGAACAGGGATTGCAGGACTCGTTGTATCTGGCCTCGTCTTCGACTCGGCCATCTACCCCAAACTCGTCCAGCAATCCCTTACTTCACGGCCTCTGCAGTAATGTACTATTTTATTGGCAGTATGCCATAGATTATCAATAAAAGAAATAAACCCCACTGAAACAAAAGACAATCTCTTTGTCGGCCACGGCCAATAATGTTGTATGAAATTCCTTTATTGACCTCTAATTTGAAATTAGAACGAATCTTCAACAATTGCTATACAAAGACGTATTTCGCGTTCTATTACCACGATGTTGGAGAAAAGGATTTTTTCTGTGCATTTAGTATTTATCAAGTCGCCTTAGAGCACTCAGGCAGTATTCATACGCTACTCGGGTGACAGCATCGGCTAGTAACAAGATTAAGGTCCAGCCGCTAACTGCATCAAGTACCGTGCTCCGAGTGCGGTTTAAACAACGCTTTACGGTACGCCGCTGGCTGCGGCACTGATGTCATTCATTAAGACGAACGTACTCCACGGAGGCTTGAGCTGGGAGGATGAATACATTTGAGTGGATAATTTTGCGTCACTTTCTACTTTTATTTTTGTTAAACCCGTAATTATTTTATGAATTCGATAAAAATGGGGTAATCAGTTTGCATGGAGGGTGAAACTTAGCTTCTTGAAACGGGTTAAACTAGCCTTGAGTGTGGTATGTACAGGTGTGGTAGATCACCAAATGGGAGGTTCGCTAATTTAACTAAGAGAAAACAAAAATAAGCCCGAAGACAGTTGTAGTGATCGTTTTTAAATCGGGTAGGTATACGGCCTGCACTTGCCTCAAAACGATAGCGACCCAGTTATAAAGAAAGAGAGATGAATATATAGTATGTAGGTAAATAGTTGTAGGAACATCGATATCTACCATCTGCCTAATGTCTGCATCACTACCGTTAAACGTTTAACGCAACCTTGTTGGAAGTCGCATTAGACTTCCTCAACTCACTCACTTCAAAAATAAATAGTGCGTGGAGGCCCTCCGCGCGGAAGAAGTGAAACTTCGTAATGTGGAAATGAAAATAGGAAGGGGTAGAAATTGTAATTTCAAAAGACAAAACCTAACAATCAATTGATATTCACAAGAGACGTACCTTGGCAAAACCTTAAATCCGTCGCATTGTCCGTGGGATTGTTGCGTTGAACGTTTAACGCAACAGTGCTTTCCTACCCCCTCCACGGTTGCGTTAAACGTTAAACGTTTAACGCAACCTTGTTGGAAGTCGCATTAGAAGTTTCACTTCAAAAAAATACTTCCCGCCCTTGTGCTTTAATTTTGTATGAAATTCCTTTAGAGTTCTCTCTAGTTGTTCCGCCCGAAACTGATACTTCGAAGCCTGTTATAATTATAAAGCACGTTCTAACGACATTTCATTGCATGTTTTAGAAAAAGTATATAAGACAGCGCTCACCTTGTGTGGCTTCTGGTCGTCGTCGTCCCACTCGGTGTCGGAGTCGATGAGCTCGTAGCCCTGCGCGGCCACGTCGCCCAGCGGCCCGTACCGGTCAGGCACCCAGTGCGTCAGGAACTTGAAGAGGTCGTCCACCCTACGTAAAAGTATATAAGACAGCGCTCACCTTGTGTGGCTTCTGGTCGTCGTCGTCCCACTCGGTGTCGGAGTCGATGAGCTCGTAGCCCTGCGCGGCCACGTCGCCCAGCGGCCCGTACCGGTCAGGCACCCAGTGCGTCAGGAACTTGAAGAGGTCGTCCACCCTACGTAAAAGTATATAAGACAGCGCTCACCTTGTGTGGCTTCTGGTCGTCGTCGTCCCACTCGGTGTCGGAGTCGATGAGCTCGTAGCCCTGCGCGGCCACGTCGCCCAGCGGCCCGTACCGGTCAGGCACCCAGTGCGTCAGGAACTTGAAGAGGTCGTCCACCCTACGTAAAAGTATATAAGACAGCGCTCACCTTGTGTGGCTTCTGGTCGTCGTCGTCCCACTCGGTGTCGGAGTCGATGAGCTCGTAGCCCTGCGCGGCCACGTCGCCCAGCGGCCCGTACCGGTCAGGCACCCAGTGCGTCAGGAACTTGAAGAGGTCGTCCACCCTACGTAAAAGTATATAAGACAGCGCTCACCTTGTGTGGCTTCTGGTCGTCGTCGTCCCACTCGGTGTCGGAGTCGATGAGCTCGTAGCCCTGCGCGGCCACGTCGCCCAGCGGCCCGTACCGGTCAGGCACCCAGTGCGTCAGGAACTTGAAGAGGTCGTCCACCCTACGTAAAAGTATATAAGACAGCGCTCACCTTGTGTGGCTTCTGGTCGTCGTCGTCCCACTCGGTGTCGGAGTCGATGAGCTCGTAGCCCTGCGCGGCCACGTCGCCCAGCGGCCCGTACCGGTCAGGCACCCAGTGCGTCAGGAACTTGAAGAGGTCGTCCACCCTACGTAAAAGTATATAAGACAGCGCTCACCTTGTGTGGCTTCTGGTCGTCGTCGTCCCACTCGGTGTCGGAGTCGATGAGCTCGTAGCCCTGCGCGGCCACGTCGCCCAGCGGCCCGTACCGGTCAGGCACCCAGTGCGTCAGGAACTTGAAGAGGTCGTCCACCCTACGTAAAAGTATATAAGACAGCGCTCACCTTGTGTGGCTTCTGGTCGTCGTCGTCCCACTCGGTGTCGGAGTCGATGAGCTCGTAGCCCTGCGCGGCCACGTCGCCCAGCGGCCCGTACCGGTCAGGCACCCAGTGCGTCAGGAACTTGAAGAGGTCGTCCACCCTACGTAAAAGTATATAAGACAGCGCTCACCTTGTGTGGCTTCTGGTCGTCGTCGTCCCACTCGGTGTCGGAGTCGATGAGCTCGTAGCCCTGCGCGGCCACGTCGCCCAGCGGCCCGTACCGGTCAGGCACCCAGTGCGTCAGGAACTTGAAGAGGTCGTCCACCCTACGTAAAAGCACATCGTCATTCCTTGCAATCTAACACTGGTTTCGATAATGGCCAAACGTTGTACCACTATGAACGAACTTCCTTTTTAAAAGAGTGAAGAGGATTACACATTACAGTTCTGAATATCTATAAAGAAAACTACCACAGTCCACGGTCGCTGTTTTCGCATCTAAATATTCTATAGGTAATTTCTCAACATAGAAAGTTTCTTAAAATTCTTGTAGGTATCCAGAACTTCTCCAACTGTCTGGTCACTTTTTGTAACAAGCATAACCAATTCTGCATTCTGTGTCCAGTGTTGAATGGGTGAAAATATGTAACAGCCAACACAGGCGGCGGTAAGATGACCGGGTACGTCAAATCTGTACTTCATGCGAGAATGCGCTAAATAGGAATGGCGTCCTACAAGTTCCCCTATGACGAGTATTTCTGAAGGCGTGCTTCCTATTTAGGCTTCAAATGTTATAGATCGGTGAACTGACCTGTTTCTGGGCACGCCGAACCAGTACTCGGGCTTCATGCGCTTGCGGCCGTAGGACATGAGCGGCGTGGTGCGCGGCAGTGGGCGGCCGGCCGGCTTGCCCATGCGGAGCCGCAGGTACAGCGGCGGGTCGTCGCTGGGCCGCGCCGGTCGCGGGATCAGCTCTGGCAATACACGTATATTTTCATATTTGTACAAACCGTGTCTAAGGGGGAGGGCGCAGTCTAAAGGGTTCAGTTCAAGCTGCCCAAAAGCATCTAAAACCTTCGTAGAATCACCCCAACCAAAATGAATTAGCATGTAATTCAAACATGCAACTTTACTCGATAAATGAAATCCTAGTCTACCATGCAACTTGCCGTTATCAATTGTACTGTAATAACTGTCTTAAAATATAACTTAATGTTAATTCGACAGTGACAAATACAAACCAGCGTAATAAGGGCAATAAAATCAGGTGATTACATACATATAATATGGTTGAGTATTATAGTGTCGGCTATCCACATTTCCTACTCCCTCTATTATTGGTTTAGTGGCATTTTGTACTGGTACCTAGGTATAAACAGAACGAAGCTTAAAGGATCGTAGATATATTGTGGAGTAATACACAAATAATACTGACTGTCGAACGAAGCGAAGAGATCAGGCATGTCGTCGACGGAGACCATGCTGCGGTAGTCCAGCCTCGGCTGCGTGCCCGCCGCCGGCTTGGAGGCCGCGCGCCCGAACCC
This sequence comes from Apotomis turbidana, assembly GCA_905147355.2. Taxonomy (NCBI): domain Eukaryota; kingdom Metazoa; phylum Arthropoda; class Insecta; order Lepidoptera; family Tortricidae; genus Apotomis; species Apotomis turbidana. The sequence goes on along the minus strand of LR990280.1, from coordinate 40,232,300 downwards.
GCCGAGCGAGCTGCGCCTGAACATACGCGAGGCTGTAGTTGCCGCCCACACCCACAGACGAGGAAGCCACATCAGGGTAAGCGGTATACGTAAGAGGAAACGTTTTGGCCACCACCTTGCTTATTCAAGAAAAGTTTTAAAGTGTCAGCGGGAACACTCGCCATTTGCCATATTTAAGGTATTTATAAAAATACTATCGCGCAACTGTAGACTCTTTACTTTTAAGCTTTTCTGTCTATATTCGTCCATCGTGTTTTATAAGAGTAAAATAAACAATTCTTGTGCAATATATAAGGTAATTAGATAATAATCAATGTTTGGAATATTTGCCTTAACTATCCACAAATTGAGAATATTCAGGAATATTTCAAAATAGGACTTTTATGTACTTAAATCGTTTATTTAGCTTGGCTGGCTTGTGTTCCAAGATTTACATATCGCTGTGCATCGGATTGTTTTTTCCGTTCATGCAAAAAATGAGTCCCAGACTTGTCCGATTAATTTATGTTATGACTACTATTCGTATTAGGTATATCATGACTATACATAGAGTCAATCATATGACACTTTTACCTGAGTATTTAATATAAAACTCAGCCAGGTCACTACCAGAGGCTGAGAAAGGTGGGTTTCTTAGGGTAAACCCACATTTATTCGAACGGAATCGGTTTAAGCTGTTCAATATAACTTTTATTAACGGCTATATTGTAAAATTCCTATATCGAGTATAGAAAATATAGGGGCATTACTTTATGAAGTGGCGGCGGTGACTGGGAGGAATAAAATCAGTTCTGTTATTTCATACATAACAATTACGATAGGTGATATTATGAACGTTACTCATTTGTTTTACTTGTCACCGCAGAACCTCCGCCGCCACTACATCCCTCCGCGAGATCATGTACCGGTGGGACTGAGCACTGCAAACATACACGAAAATGTATGACGATAAAGAATATGTATATCAGCGGTTCTCAAATTTTCCTATATAATAACAATTCTCATACTCTTATAAACCTCTGTTTTTTAAACTTTCCTACACCGGTTCTAAAACTTTACTAAGTAGTAGCGGCACTCAAACTTTTCAATAGAGCAGAGTTTTTCAAACTTATTTCTGATTAAAATGAAATACCATAACAATAACTCATGATAGCGATCAAATATTTTTAATTTGAAATACAGACAGGTCCGAATGGCAGGTTCTTATTATACCAAAATTTACCTGATAGCAGGGTCTCCTCGAACAATTAAACATGCAGGGTTGAGCCAGACACGCTATAACTTGAATATCATAAAGAAACAATATTTCTCTTGGGAATAATTTGGCAAAAATAAGCCCATTCTTTATTAGTGACAAGAGACACGTAAGGGGAGAGGGGATACAATCAATAGGTAATCAAAATATAACAAGGACGAAGTGGCTCTTACCACAGTTATCGTTCTCCGCTTTTCATTACAGCTGAACATGTACAAGCTTATCATGCTTTAAACACTTAGTCAATACACATTTAAACACAAAGATATTAGTGCCATAATAATTTAAGTGCTCTTGATACGATGACAATGCCAGATGATGATAATGACAATGACAACTCGAATACATACGACGACGTCCATCAATCTGTAAGATGAAAATAGATTATGGCGATATGATTGACTAAAGTGCGACATGGGTTGTTATCATTTAGGCTTCGCTCTAAGGGGATTAAATTCATACTGTGGTTCTAATCACTTCCTAACACAAATACAACATGCCATCCAGCACAATAACCTCTCATAGGATAACAAAGCAGTAACAGGGATTAAATAAAACACAATTTATTTGTAATCGCAATTGAAATTAGCTAACACAAGACAATAGAAATACAGAGACAGTTGGTGAAATTGCTTTCTAATAGAGTAACGTGAATTAAAAAATAGGAGACGACATAGACCACAGCGTCACTTCACTAGACTGGAGTTCACCCTTTTGATTCAAATGTCACAACTCTTGACAGAAATGGAAACCGGCCGAGTACGTGTCAACAACGCGTTCTAGGGTTCCGTAACTTGAAGCCAATACAAACTGAGACAAAGTTTAAAAAAAGTTAACAAAAAGAAACATACACTTTGGTAGAAAAGTCTTAGTCACAAATTTATTGCACAATTTAAGTTCCAACAAACCATTCCAATTACTTTAACCATACTATTGCGTTAATGGTCAGAAGCCATACCTGGACCAATCGAAAAACATACTGAATGAGTTTACGAAATGTTACATGTTATTAGTATCTGTGTAGTCTTGGTTACGGAACCCGAGATTATCTATAGTCAATACAAAACAAGAAGATTCAAAGAGGGTACTATATATGAGGCAGAAGGATAAGGGCGTTGTGGTCCGAAATCTATCCTCAAGGCAGACATTCACATAACGAAGTTGGCACATGGGTTTCCAGCGGTAGTGGACGTACCCCGGGGCGGCGAGCGCGTCCTGCGGCGCCTCTTCCGAGGGGGTTTTACTCAGGAACAAACCAGTACCGAACTCCACTAGGTTCATTGGCGAGCTATGCGGCCAATGAACAGAGCCGAGTCAAATCCAGATAGCATCCACGGTAGCAAAACAAAAATGTTTCATTGCAGTCATTAATCTATGTCATGTTTTTGCATAGTACCTTTACGTGTAATATATTACAGTGTTTCCGTAGGGTAAATGAAATGATCTATTTGAAGCGATTGGCGGAGAATAGTTAGATTCATAAATCCAAAATGAACGTATCGGGGGGTGTCAGCTAGGGCATAACGTGATGTTGAACCACACGGTTCGAGTCACTCTAGTGATATTGCAACATTTCGAGGCACTAACATCTCATACAAGCTGTAAGGTAGGTACATGAAACGGTCGGCTGACATGTCACTCTTATTTAGACTACAAATCAATAAGCAGGTGCTCTGTCGCAAAATATGCTTAGCAATCTGATGCTATAAATATAATTATCCTGTTCGTCCGCCCGATATAAGTTCTACATTATTATTGTGGCTTGAATCGGAGCAATGCCCATGCACATGATCCAAAGTTAATTAATAAGCTCTATGTATACCAGAGTTAGTGTCGCTTGTGGTAGTGTGTTCGTGGTTACGGCACGAAAGTCTCACCTGTTGAATACTTTGGAGAATACACTGGTGGAGTTGTGGCTGTCGGCGGAGGAGGGCAGCGAATCGGAGCTGGCGCCGGGCGCCGCGCCCTCGCCCGTTAGGCCCTCCACCCATGACAACGGGTACGAGAGTCGCTTCAGCATCTGGTCAAACCATGACAGTAGTATTTTTCTTAAAAATAGTCGGGAATGTTGATTTTATTGATAAAAAATCAGGACGCGAAGTGTAGTTTATGATCACTATGATCAGTCAAAATTGAATAAAAAAACACCTTGCCAGCTCGGTTTGCTCGACAATAATGTCTTATGAAATGTCTTTATTTGTCGAGGTACCAACTTTAAAAAAAGTTAAAACGGCCATATAAAAAAAAGGCATAGGTCCTAAACAGCCAAAACGGAAGATAAGTAGCTACGACTTATTTTTTAGTTGCCTCAAATAGCTTATGGCGTTTTCGGAAAAAAAAATAAACTTCTACTTTATAAAAAAAAATAATAAACAGCGGCAATGCAAGAATTCAGGCTACTAAAACTTATCTGTACTTATTTTGTTTTCTTGCACCATTTTTCAGAAAAGCCCCATTGTCTCAGCCGGAAGGGCAATTGCTGGCTTAGTATTAAATTAAACAGACTCACAAGATCCTCAGGTGTACTCACTGGGTACGTTTTAATTAAATTACAATTCAACAGCAAAAATGTTTTCGTTTTTCCCGCTAAAACTTGAAACATCAAAAGAAAAAAAAAATTAACAAAAAAAAGAACCGACTTCAGTAAAACTAAAAAGCCAACAATAACCCGTTCAAGTACAGATTACATTTGACTCACCCTTCGAAGTCGGTGCCAAACCTCGCGTAAACTATAATATATAAATATAAGAACTAAGTGGTTTGGGATCGACTTCGAAGGGTTTTTTTGTTAAAAAAATTTTTTTTTTGCTTTTTAGTCCACCAAATCCTATTTACTGAATGTAAATTCTTGACTTTATCAATAAATTACCGAAAGCGCCGTACATGTCCCTATAACATTTGAAGAGTTCCCTCGATTTCTCCAAGATTCCATCATCAGATCCCGACTTAGTGCCAACGGGACCAACTAGGAGTTAAACCCTTTCGATTAAAAAAAAAAATTGAATATCGGTTCACGATTCTCGGAGATATCGAGTAACATACATAGAAAAAAAAAATTAGTTCGAATTGAGAACCTCCTCGTTTTTTATACGTTTATAATCAACTTTGTTTTCAATCGACGTCCATTTACACCTAAAGGTATCATTTACGATTTAACGTTTGTTAGGAACTCACTGAACATAAGTTTATATCGAAGTGAAAAATTTAATTTTATGCTTTAAGTGGGATTGGAACTGCCAATTGTTTTATCAAAGCCTAGAAATAAACTAAAGCATGGAATTTTTCAACCAAGTGCTTCATTTCTTATATGCCTTAGGGTGGCATTAGACTGAACATAGACTACTAAACTGAATTTTCGTAATCTTTGAAACTAAGGAGTGATTTTTTTGCGACATTAAATTATAACATCACTAAGCCGTGTTATTAAGAATGCGAAGTACGTGGGAGTCATGCTGTGCAAGTGTGTCACCGACAATAACAACGACGATAACTTAGTAAAGTGATAAATAAAAGTTAGTATAAATTTCATTTTGCCCTATTTAATGTTGTTAATCAACAGTACTTATAATATCAACAGCATAGTGTTTATATTAGCCACACGACAAGATTGAAGCGTTATTATCGGGTAAACTGATAAGAGAGGAATATCTACTTTATCTATCAGTGACCCGGTTAAGAAAGCCATCGACTGAGCGGTAATCTTTTCAAATTAAAATTATTATCACGTAGTAAAACTTCTATCATAAAAGCATATCACACGGACTGCAACTGTATATAATATACATATGTCTATGAGTAACGGGGGTGCCCGACGTTTTATATAACTTCACTTAATCTATTTTGGTTTGATATACCATTGCTTTGTATAATGTAACGAATGGTATAATATTGTTTTAGATAATTTTCAAATGATGTAATGTAACAATTGATATAATGGTTTATATGTTTAATTACTTTTAGTATAATGTACATTTACTATATTTATTACTTGGTATAAAACGTATTTATCATAATGACTTACTTGATATAATTGGTCAATGCTATAAACTACAGAAGATTTAAGTCGCAGAAGCATTTTATGCAGAATTGAAAATAAATTAAGACGTTGCTAGCACATTCTTTTTTAAACTTAAATGTTGATGAGATGCAGTCCAATACAAAGTTAACATTTATAATAAAGGCTACGTCGTATTTACACACCCTTACGTACTTTTTAGACTATAATGTTATTTGATTTTATTATTATATTCAAATTTTCTTTATCCACCCATCTCTTAGCATATATAAAAAAGTCGTAACTTTTATTAGCTATCTACATTTACTAAGCTGTATTGTATACAGATAACGGTTTTTACAAAGGGATATCTAGTAATCCAGAACATTACACCACGAAGGCGAACGATAACTAGAGTCTAAGCATCTTGATATTTTTCTATGAAACATTTCGTAAAGAGGTGTGTACATGTGGATCAGTCACCTTATTTTTCTTGTCAGGTTTGTTGGCGTCCTCCTTTTGATTATTGCCGTCAAGAGAGAAGGAGACGGCGGCGGGCTTGCGCGGCGCGCGCTCGCTCTCTCCCAGTGGTGGCGCTGACAGCGGCGGCTCGGTGCGCGGCAGGCACACAGGCGGCACCCACTCCGCCGACAGGACGATGTCTGCGTCGCTGTATACCTGTATACGATCGCTCATTAACACCTTTATCCCATCCACTGCGTGACTATCTAATGCGCCTTTTGCTTTTAAACCTCAGTTAAAAACCCATAACACTATAATAGCGACGCGGAGCGATCTTATTTCACGGCCGCACTCTGTTTGTATGAAATGTCATGAGTTGAACAGAAATCGTTCCTTTGACAAAACTCATGAATCTTTAGAAAAAAACGCTTTTCGGTAAACCAAGGAGAAGCCATATGCTATCATACGCCATATGCCAATCTAGTGGAGGTGACTGTGTAGTATTAATGTGATATATAACGCGCGAGCTTCGAGCATTCGAAATGAGGCACTAAGTACCTTGTGCTCCTCAAGACATGCGTTTGTAGGGTACAAACAGACAATAATACCTTCATCTTCTACAGATCCCGAATATTCGGAAATCTCGCACAATCTGTGCATACATAAGCCGTGTCGTATAACACGCTAAACTATTTGTTGCCAGGAAGCAAATGTAAGACTTGAGAACACAGTAAACTGAGGTGTTAAGTGGTTGTGTGGACGTGGCACATTGTGTAGAGCATTTAGTAACCAGAAAGGCTTTGTGTGTTCATTTTTAAGTTAAGCTCACAAAACTGAATCTGATCACAATTGCTGAATACAAGTATGTTACTTCTAGGGCAGAGTTGGGCAAATTTTATTTTGAATGAGAATAAGAATGGACGGCCGAACTACATTCACATTAAAAAAAAAACAAAAATGATTTATTTTTGATGCGTCATTCTGGCGTCAAATATAAATCAAGTAGTATACGTCATTCTGATTACCGTTAACGCGTTGATTGAGTTAGTTTGTCAGAGTTTCATTTAAAATGACGTTCTATTTGAATGGCGATTATCCTGATTAAGAGTGATTGTTTAGTATAAGTATTTTATGCATATTACTTTAGTTATTTAAAAGTCGAATTTAAACGGGAGTGTGCCATCACAATGTCGGCAGTGGAGTGATGTGATTGGGAGGATGATTGGAAGGATTAAATGAACATAGATTGGAAGAAAAGCTATATATATACTACTTGCTTTAAACAACTAACAATGTCGTACGAGTAATTTTCTATGGGACCTTACTATTGCTCGAAAACTTGTAAAATCTAATTTGCTATGATAATTTTCCTTTGAAATCCATACTAATATTATAAATGCGAAAGTGTGTCTGTCTGTCTGTCTGTCTGTCTGTCTGTCTGTTACCTCTTCACGCTAAAACCGCTGAACCGATTTAGATGAAATTTGGTATATAGATAGTTTAAGTCCCGGGGAAGGACATAGGATACTTTTCATCCCGAATAAATTTAGTGTTCCCGTGGGATGAGCGGGTAACACCGCGGGGCACAGCTAGTTCATTATATAGCCTACTACTGGAAATCCTTTATTTGTCAGCGTGACTATTGTATATCCATGCCAAATGGCATCTTTCTAGTACGAACAGTCTTTGATCTAAGCTGGGGACAGACGGACAGACTTGACGGTTACTTGTTGACTATACAGAACCCTAAAAATAATATTTAGCACTAGGTTGTGAATGTAAACGTACCGAAGGAATCAAACAGAAATAAGGCGAGAACAGCCATCAGTAAGCATCTAGACATCCAAACATCCGGACATACGAGATAATCATAAGCTGAAACGGAGACGTTTCGCTCACCGGGTCAATTATTCACCGCGTCATCGTCAGGTCACGATAAACTTACTCAGTTTGGCTCTTTCTTTCAGCCGAATTAGCGAAAATGAGATCCAGGTGACACTTCTAGTGTCCAACATCAAAATAAGCATTAGCAAAAATGGGACATTCATCATCCGATTATCGTTAACTGATGTCATGCCTGAGTAGAAACTTGTGTCGATATATTCCTATCGAAACCCGTACAAATGATGCTTAGTGAAATAATGAACTTAATTTTGTACGTACCAGTAAACAAAGGCAGTTCAACATGTCTAGTCTACTAGCATTTCACTTTCCGAGAGTAACTGCAAATAATACTATAAAATGCCGAAATCGACATTATAAGTTTGCGCCTATGATATTTGATTAGTTTCTTCGAATCCTCGTGTATTTTGTTGTAAATTTTTTAACAAATTTCTATGGGATCATCCTGGAGGGGGCCCTTTAAAATTTCAAACAATAAAATTATTTTCCATATCGGTTTATAAAAGACGAGTTGAGAACTTCCTCTTTTTGAAGTAGGTTTAAAATATATAATCAAACAATTTGATTTCAAATAATCAATTAATTGATTTGACTCAGTTACGATTAAATTATTTTCACTCAATTTCTTCTGCTTTGATTTATTTATTAAGTTTTTTATGATAAATAAATTAAAAAAAAAAAAAAAAAAAAAAAAATTGTAAAACTCGCCATTCAAAATAACCTATTCTTGAATGACGGTCAGTTGATATATTCTTGCGGTGCGTTATTTAAAATAATGTTTTTTTATTGAATGCCCAACTCTGTTCTAGGGAATGCAAGCGGTTATTTTTAGTATGAAACGGGTTTTAACCGAAACCGCGGTTATTTTCATACATTTTCGGTTAACCGTTGCATTCCCTAGTTACTTCTTTAAGGAAACAAAATAAAACAAATCAAAAATACGGTGGTTTAAAGCGTTTCCAGTGGCTAAATACTCTAGGATGACGGCAACTGAACGCTTCAGGAATCATTCGCGAACAAAACGTATCAAGTCAACCAATTACTTGCTCCAACCTTGGTTAAGTATTTTATCAAGTACAAGGACTTAAAGTTAGTGTCAGTATCATCACACATTTTCGGAATAACTCTCTTTTTACAAGAAACAATCACAATCGACGCGCAAGGTCCAATCCGCGACGGTAGAAGGATGCTTACCAACAACGATACAGAGTAGAAATCCTGATAGGAAATGTCACACAATACAAGCTAGCACGATCAAAACTTACAAGTACAAGCGTTGGCAGAGCGATAGCACATTTAAGATGCATATCCTTATACCACCATGTGTCTAATTCTATCGTAGCAGTACATACATATACGCGGCACTGTTATGCCACACGAACACTCTTTCTAAATTAGATACATTTGTCTGGGCATGCACGCTACCTGCGGCTATCCTATCGTAGGTAATGCAACACTAAACTACATCAGCAAATAAAATCATGTTCGTCACTCAATATCCTAGAGCCCCGACGTGCGTTACGTAAAGTTACCTTGCTTTGTTCCGGTTGTTTCTGGGGAACAATACAAACAATCAATTAAATTGACTATTTTTTTACTTCTCTGGTTACCCAAGGTAATTGTTGACATATAAATCTGTACATTTTACTCGTGCAATCAGTGAGGCGTACAATAGAGAGCTGAACTAAATAGGTGTTCGTCAGGGGTAACTGTATCGAAGGCACGTATATAAATTCTAATATTATAGAATCCGTACACGATACTAAATGGAAGGGAACCTTATACTTTTACGATATCACTAATTTCTGCTACGTAAATTTTCCTAAATAATGGTTACACTACAATAAAACCTATGCAGTACACGTATATAAAAAAGGCAATGGTCTGAATCGAGTAGGTAAAGTGGTCTAACAATGACGACAAATCTACAGTGGAAAGATATGGTAAAATACCACAGCGGCCAAATATAATATTTATATTTAAGCATTAGTTACAGAAAACGAAGTAAAGTATGTTGGAAGTACAGTAAAAGGGAAATGAAGTATAACAGTGACATTTAGAACCGAAATACCAGAAGATTCTTCTGTAGAAGCCGCATAGTTGTACATTTAGTGTTTACATAAAATACCACTAAGCATATAATACCAGCACTTCAGATGTTTCCCTTGTCAAAAAACATATCATCACACCCAAAGTTTGATATAATTCCATAACTTGACTATTAATTATTACCAATTATTAATTATATTTATTTCTATAAATAAAACACTGAAATATAAATAGCTAATTAATATTTGAATGAAGAGAACGAATTATATGTTACATACAATATGTAATAAATGTCTGGGGCGTGTCATAACTTTTAACCCCGTATATTTGTATGATTTTAATATATTGAGACCGTATTTAGTTTCACGATGTTCCATTGTCTTTAAAAGTGATGAACTGATGATATTTTTTTAAACTACAAGCTTCATGGCTTTGTTAGCAAAGAGTTGTTTATAGGAGTACCCAAAAAGTAGTTGCGCTCCACATATAGAAGAGAGATAGCCCACTCCCAACTACCACCCTCTCACCTCATCGTGTGAGTCGTAAGGGCTCATGTCTACGTCGTGGTGAACAACGAAGCACGAGAGAAAATTCGCTTCGTACTTGACGTCACACATAGTGTGGTCGTCCACCTCGTATATAGTGTCTATCTCATGATAATACTCATCGTGATATGAATCGTGATCATGATGCCCCTAGAAAACCATGCGGGTTAATAAATTAATACACAAAGTAAATACTATGAAATTAAATTAAATATTGTTAAGATTACAGGAGGGCTAAAGGTTTTTAACAAGTCAGATAATATACAATAATAATCTAATCTAATCTAATCATAATATATATTTACTTATTAGTAAGTTATAGTGGCGATAATAGACTATACTTGTAATACTGTTCGATATAACTGCTCTCATCGAAATAATAAAATGATCCGTTATTGGGAAATCTGCAGAGAGAGACACTTCGTGAAACCAAAATAGAGCAAGAAGTGGAACTAGAATAAAGTCTTGTATGGTCTTGAAACTTATCAACAAACATTGGTCAACGGCTTGTTATTCTAAATTATATGGGTAAGTATATTGGGTATGTTTAGAATAATTGTATACAAACAACGATGCACTCATTGATAGTGTTCTCTTAGTAATAATAGTAATTGTCGTGGCGTATAATGATTACCTTCTTCGTGTTGGCGGGCGTGACGTGCAGCAGTGGGTCGCGGATGTCAATGCCGGAGTCGTGGTAGGACAGCTTGACGAGGTGCAGCGCGTCGGCGGCGGCGGGCCCGGCCGCGTCGTCGCCGGGCTCGGCCGCGTCGCCCGCGGGCCCCTCGGGGCGAGCGCCCTCCACGCTCGAAGCTTCCCCGCCCTCGTCTTTGGCCTGCTCGGCGCTCGAGGATACCTGGAACACGTCGTCACTCTACGCTCAGATCAATAAAAACAGTTCTTTGAAAAATAGATTTAGAGTAAAAATATTACTATACCCTCTATAATTGATAATTTTTCGACGGAAGTAATCGTCGCTGTTCATTTATTTTCATCACATTTGCTCGTAAAATATGGTATTACATGTAGGTGTACTGAAGGAATAAGGCCTATATTGTTCCCGCGGGAGTTATAAATTGTTATAACTCCCGAGGGAGTTATGGTGTTAGTTTTAAAAATATAGTACGCACTCGCAGTTTACTTCAGACTAAGGAGGTTTCAATCCGGCCAAGGTTTTTTGTTGTACGAACAAAATTTGCCTACCAGCAAATAGGCTAGTTGACTCATGTCAAATTGTTATAAACTAATGTTTATTCCGTATAATATTTAGCAAAGGAAACCTAAATATATATTTTTCAATTCATAAAAGTGAAAGATGGCCGAATAAATTAAACTTGAAAATATGGTTTTTAATCTGTATTTTGAAATGCTTAAAACGCTGTCCGCCATTTTCGCTTATGATAGTGACGTCATTGATCATGTAAACAAAACTGAAAGTCTACTTTGACGTCTTCCAATAGTGCCGTCCCTCTCGATCTCCTGTCAAAGTATATTGGAGTGAGCGAAATGGCACTATACGACGGTCGAATTTCGAATATTTACAGGTAAAATTCTACGACACGCCACAGATTAGCAAAAGGCAAAAATGGCGGACGGCGTTTTTGACTGTTCACGAAATTTCTAATTTTCAATTGATAAAATTTAGCTTTCAAGCTTTCACAAAAATACAAGATATTTTTTTTAGAGCTAGTAAGATCATTATTCACCATTTGAAATATATTTCAAAACTGGGTCTACTAGCCTATTTTATTGTGTATTGAATTAATACGGTACAGGTCACTGCATTAATATTTATGTTTTACAATTATTTAAGTGTATTTTGCAATAATTTTATTAAATTTAATTTTGAATTATCGTTACAATCTCGCAGTCATGTTTCTAAACTAAACGCAGTTCTTAGCATTATCTGTGGTAGACGACACAAAAAAAAGAAAAAGTTATAAAATTATTGGTACTTATTTAATTTTGTAACAAAATTACTGATCGTATTTAAGTTTTATAATATATTACGGTGTTAATTATTCCTGAATAATATTGTTAATTGTTATTTGTTTAATGATAGATGGTAAGATTCTGTGTAAATTTGTTTTCTGTTTTAAGCTGATGGCCGCTTTGCCAGTAGTAAATTAAAAAAATATATGCAGAAAAAAGTTGGTTGTTAATCGTTATCATTTAATTAGTTTAATGTTTATTTTTGTCTTATTTAGTTAGTATTTGTTATTTACTCCCAAATGTGATGAAAAATATTGTGTGTATGGCGGGCAGTAAGGGGATTACAAACTCAGGACATTAAAAGCCCTCCGCCTTCGGCGTCGGGCTTCTAATAGACCTTCGTTAGTAATCCACTACTTACTACCCTTATGACACAATATACTATTATTACACTGTCATCCATCAGACTTAAATTGAGGTATAGATGGGTGAATTGCAGAAAATATGCACCCTTTATGCTTATGCGTGTCCCATGAAAACACAATGACTTTAAACATATATCATGACAAGAAAACACAATGTAATTATGTTACTTTGATAATAAGAATTCTTTCAATTCAGATAAAATATGTTTATTTCAATTCCTTTTTTTATTTTATTTTTTAAGTATTTTTTTCCTAAGAGGTACGCAGTTACTTCAAATATTATGTTCATGTCCCAATTCTGAGCGTATTTTTATCAAGGAAATTTTTTACGATTTATATTATTTATTTTAAAGTTTAACTGTAAATTATTCAGTCCTTTTTAGATCATCTTTAAATTCTGTACAAATATATTCACGTTTATTATAAATAGTTGTGAAATTTTTATATTGATAAACTTGTCCCAACATACTGGAGTTTCGTTACTCAGGGTTAGTTACGGAGCATTTAATCTCAAAGAAATTTCTCAGTTCTTAGTAGAATATTTTTTTCTTATTCTGGCAGCACTGACATGTTCCAAAATGTTGAACACGGCGACAGCCACTTTATTTTCAACGAAGTGGCGCGTGGATCGATAGTCTTGAGTAAATGAGCTAAAAAAATTCAGGTTGAGTAACGGCGATTTTCTAAGATTTAAGATTTAGTTTTTTAAGATTTTCTAATTTATTTTATTTTTATTTTCGTACTCCAGTTTATTAATTGCCGATTAGTTTTACTCTGAATCTTACAAATTTACATAGTCCTAGATGAATGCATTACACGTTTGAAGAAAAATATTGTTTTAGGTTGTGATTTCTCATATATCTTGTCTCAGTTTCGTTATTTTTCGTTATGTAACGAAACTGATAAAATGTAAGGGTTCGTTCATACTATAAACATTTTTTATAGGTCGAAAAACCTGTCTGAATATGGACTGTAATATTTTTTGTCTCTGTTTCAATTCCCTAATTGATTTATTTCAGCATTTTCAGCATATTATTGGAAATCACTTTACCATATAAAAATATATTTTACCTAGTACTTCAGTACAGAAATAAAAACACTTTTTTAGAGTAGATCATGGCTCCAATGACAAATGCTGAAAGGCAAAGGAAATACAGATAACGTTTATAGCAAAATCCTACAAAATATGAAGTGTTAAGAGTGAAACATTAAGACAGAGTAAAGAAATCAAGAAAACGTGGAATAAAAAGTCAAAATAAGGAACAAAAAGATATAACTAGCGTTATAATGCTAAAAAGAAAATTAAATCTAATAGGCAGCAGAGACCGGGTCCAGTTTTTTTTTTTTCAACTTCGTTTTCCTTCGTTTAGTTTGGTCTAATGATATGACACTTACATTACCATTAACATTTAGGTAATAGACAACTAGGCAGAAAATTCGACATAGTCAACAAAGGATTAAGGCTGGCTACTGTAAGACATTAATTAATTAATTAGATCATATTTGTTATTAGTATTCACACTGTGATTATGTAAACCAAAAATCATTAATCAATATTGCTAATTGAAATTAAAACGTTTTATTAAATAATTCTGCGAACGAAACCATAAAACATCACTAGTTTTATTTCATGTCATGAGTCCGACGCTTTATGGTATCAGTTTCGTTACAGCAATTATCAGTTTCGTTTACTCTCAGTTTATTTACGAAATTCCAAAGGTACATATTATCTGCAATTCACCCAGATATCAAAGATTAAATTCCACTTCAAAACCACTTTTTTGAACTTGAACAGAGTTAGCAGTCTCTGCGAGTTAGTCTAACTTAAGTACAATGTTATTCTATTCGTCAGTTACTTATCAAATACAGGACAATGTTTACCTCGCTACCCTGGTCAATAGACATTCTGTCTTTGCTGGGAATGGCCCAGTGATGATCCAGAAGGGACTTTCGCCTTTCTTCAGTAGATTGTTGCTGAAACATACACAAATAACCTCGTAACTATGTGACGTTTCTGTAGTACTCAAGGAAAATTCCCAATTTTAAATCTATTCAAATCTTCCATTTAATCTATTACATTCTATCTATTATTACACATCTGCCAATAAATATAATATTTCATTCGGTTTATATAAGACTTTCCTTAGAGGTGTACAAGCTATCTAACTATCCGCATCGATAAAATACTGTCCCATTGATGGAATAAAGTCGATCCCAGTAATGCGCCAGCGTTTATTGCTAAGTCAGTCTCCAAGTCTGAGACAGATAAGAATAAATACTGTCATACTTCCTATGAAACAAATTTTGAACACCGTGCACCGGCATCGTTCTATTATACCAGTGGCCGCATTTTCTGTACTAAATGTGTAAGCTACAATATAGACAGTACGTGATCGTCGGAGGCAATATCACGCGCGATCTGCGACTATTCGGGAAGGAACTAGGGTAGCCGGGGTATATCGTTGTTATTTTCAACACTGCTATCCATTTTCGGAGAGAGTTTCATCGGCCTTATTCAGTTAAACTTCGTCTGGTCAAAGATAAAAAATAAAAATGGCGCATTTGAAATAATATTGCAGTTTAAGTTCGTAAATAAGTATGGTATGGGTGTTTTATCTAGCGAAATTAAATTGGCATTTTAATTGGCAGATAAAAATAACTAACTGTTTTCAACAACGGCATTGAATTCCGAATGAAATGTAAAAATTACACAGAGAAAATCATTCTGTATGTATTTTGATCACCAACAAGTTTTGAGATACTTGTCGTTCAGTTCAGTCGTACCTGAAGTGCAGTGGGCGTGACGAGCTCGCGCTCGAAGGCCTTAGGGAAGGCGGCGCCGCCGCGGTCCTCGGGGTCGCTGGAGCCGGGGCGCTCCTCACTCGCGGCCCCCTCACCCTCGCCGTTGGCCGCCTGCAGTTCGGGGAAAGTCTCATCCTGGAACACCATATTGTTTCCATTAACACTATATTTTCAGTGATGACAGCACAGTACTGCTACTGTTTGAGCGCACAGTTACTGTAAAAACCGTACAGGTCTGTACTGTTCTGTGCGTTCAAACCAGGGACGTATTTTGAAATTTGGCGCCCCAGGCCTATAAGTTTCGCCGCCCCAGAAGTTGAAGAAATATTTAACTTTTTTTGTATAATCGATAATGGCAGTTGTGTCTATCAAGCATTTAGATATAGCAAGTTTAAGGGTTGGCTCATATGAAAAAAATATATTATTGGCCATAATACAATCAGATGAAAGCGCGAGCGCCAAATTTTTCGGTGATGAGGGGTGCGTAGTAACACAATCAGATGAAAACGCGACCGGAGCGAGCACAAATTTTTTTGGCGCGGGAGTGCGTAGTAATCCAATCAGAAAAAAACGCGAGCGCAGCGAGCGCGAAATTTTTCGGCGCAGGGTGCGTAGTAAGACGATCAGATGAAAACGCGAGCGCAGCGAGAGCGAAATTTTTCGGCGCGGGGGTGCGTAGTAACACAATCAGATGAAAACGCGAGCGCGAAATTTTTCGGCGCGTAGTAACAAAATTGACCGAAATAGTATAAAAAGATCCGATCTGGCAACGCTGATGCAATGTATGGCCCCTACCGCTCTCGCCGCGCCGCCCCGACCTGTCTCGGCACCCGCGCCCCGCCCGCCCCATATTTGGAGCATATTCTTACTTACAGACGCGCCCCGGAGATATTGACCAACTTACAAGCGTGTTTTCGACCAAGACTTACTAGTTCTTGTTATTTTTTGTTAATTTTAAATTGTGGATTGACAAAAAATGGTGAGAAGTAATAGTTGGTTGAATGGCAATACCAAAACAAAATGCAATCGGCCAGGGGCGCCTACGCCGCCCCTGGCGGTTTGGCGCCCCGGGCTATGGCCCGGATGGCCCTAGGGTAAATACTTCCCTGGTTCAAACAGTAGCAGTACCGTGCTGCCCACTGTTCTGTCCTCGTGTGAAATCGGCATGAGAGCTATAAGATCATGGCAATGTGTGGCCGACAACGCAACGCACTGGACGACACACGACCAGATCATGCCGCTGCGTAAATTATATTCTGAATTCCTTCTTTAATTTATATATGATGTTTTCTACTTATACAGTTTGTTCTACATTTTTATGTTTCCCATTTGTCGGCTTGACTGTAAGAGGAACATTGCAAGTACAGTTTGTAAATAAAACGATGGCCTTTCAGAAAAATGTATGCTTATGCATATCTGTACTTTCTGTACATTCTCCAGAAAGTGCTAAATGAAACACTAGCGATGCCCAACAATGGGGAAAATCCCAACGGATGTTATTGGGTTTGGTTTCGATAAGAGACTGAAAATGTCCGGGTACTATTCTTTGGATAGTAATAAAATTTTACGCCATTTGACTTATCAAACCATCTCAAAAATATTTTAATTCTAGTTACGGGGAATTGCACAATCATCTACGAAGCTAACAATCTTTCCATCGATCTGCGCCTGCGGGGCTAGGTAACTCGATTTAGTGCGGGGGCGTACGTGTCCATTCTATATGTTGTACTATCACGTATTCTGCACCTTTGTATAACTGAATGTTGCGTTCTGTACTCTTCTATTATTTATTTATTTATATATTATGAATCCAATTTCACGTTTATGCAATCTTGAGTAATTAAATTAGTCCATTGAGTGACTAAAAATGAGTAAGTAGTTTTGTATAGGAATAACATAATATGAAATGAAACACATCACTGGTAGATATAGTACCTTAAAAGCAATAAAGTATAGACGAGAAGAGACAAAGTACTCGTACACGAAACCCACTCTCTTTTATATTGATATTGATTAGGATGCAACGAAACGTGAAAGTGTTCGATACAGAAGGACGGAATTAGCCGATGGTGAGCGTAGGACGTAAATTGCTCCATGGCAGGTCAGGGACAGCGTCTACGTGACCATGACAACAAACAACGTGCAACAAAACTGACTGCATACCGCATCTTTAAGGTTATCCTTAAGGGCCCTTAATATGTTTTTTTAAGGTTCACTAATATGTTGCATAAAATTGATACTCATAAATTCGGGTTACGCTCATCTGGCAGAATAATATTGGTCAGAAATGCACTTCGCATAACACGTTTCGCAGAAACACTTTCGGTCGAATGGTAAGATGGCATAAAGGTATAGTTGGCATTACAACTACCTCGCATACGACACATTTTGCAGCACATTGTTTTGTAGAATATCTCTTTGGCCGACTTTGATTTAGCATAATTTTATGTACCATAATAATCCTGTAGCATACGATTACAATAGCATAATCATTTTCTACTAGCTGACAAGTGGGTTAGGTAAATTTTACGTAGTAAATAGAATGTAAGTCCCAACAAATTTGCTATGGCACTAGTGATTCCACCTTAGGGCAGGTCCGACTTGGATTAGGTTAGGTACGACGACGAGCGAAGCGAGGAGGAGTGTTAGGTTGAACTGAGACCCTAACGAGCTAGCGAACCGCGCGGCAACGGCCGGAAAACATACCACTCCATGTACAAAATGTGTAGTCACAACAATTTGTAATGCATAAATTATTTGATAACTTTATGCCGCCTAAATATTATGCAAAAAAAAAATATCTGCGAAAGTACTATTCGTTTAGAAGACTGTTATGCTCATCAACATTATGCCAATATAAGATTCGGTATTATAAAAATCTGCGAAATGATTTATGCCAAAGCATACTCTGCGTAAGATGTTTCTGCCAAACGTTACTTCTGCCAAGTATCATTATGCAAAACAAATATATGTCAAAAAAGTTTCTGCAAGACAATAGTGAACCCATAAATTCATTTTGTATAACAACCTTCGACAGAAATATCAATTCTCCGAATTTTATTTTGCATATTTTTTTTCTCATCTTGTGATTTCACATAATTTTTTATATCAGAACATTCATATGCCAGAATATGAATAAGCATAATATTTACATGTCCGAATAGTTATTTCGAAGAAATTGATATCTCATAATATTTAGATTGCATAAAAATTGTTCGAAGCAGAAAACATTGTTGGAAATACGATAACTACTCGTTTTTATTTCTACTTACCACATGACTCGTAGCAGTTCGATTCTGTTATTGTCGCAGTTCTAACCTAACCTAACCCATTAAGTTCGGTTCTAACCTAACCTACTTTACTGTCAGCAGTTCGGTTCTGTTGTGGTCGCAGTTCTAACCTAACCTAACCCATTAAGTTCGGTTTTAACCTAACCTACTTTACTGGCAGCAGTTCGGTTCCTTCTGTTGTGGTCGCAGTTCTAACCTAACCTAACCCATTTTACTGGTATCAGTTTAGTTAATAATCGCCTAATCTAACCTATAACCTAAACTATTTTCCTAGCACCCGTCTGTTCCGTAAACTATGTCTTTATGCCATAATAAATTCGGCGATATTAATGTTCTGCCATATAAAATTATGTGAAATAAAAGTCGGTGATACTAGTGTTCTGCCATTTAAAATTATGCTAAATGAATAGTATGCTAACTGACAATTATGATACATATATGATTATGCTAAAGAATCATTCGGCTAAAAATGTTTCGGTAATAGTTGCTATGCGAAATGTATTTCGGAGAATCGATATTATGCAAGATAAAGGGAACCCTTTTTTTAAGCTTTCAATTGCAAAGGGGATGACTCTTATATTTCATGCGGCATATAGATCACTCAAGACATTTATATAGGACATTTCTATTGATTGCCTAAAATGCTTCATACTCATTGTTATAGTTATAAAAAAGGTTCAAATGTCGTCATTCATTCGAAGCTCTATGGTTGTATGGATTGTGTGTTGTAAGCAAGTTTGAACATGGACATACAATTCCTGTAACTTTGAGATAGGATAATGTAACTAGACTATCCAACTACTTTACACTATGTTTCTAAATTGGGGATAACGCAGGAGGTTACCTCATGTAATTTCTTATTTTATCTTATACTAGCATTAACCCGCGGCTTCGCACGCGTGCCTATACAATATACATCATCCTACGGGAACAATGCTCTTTTTTTCAGGATTAAAAGTAGGCTATAATCTGCAATCTGCATTTCCCTGATGCATATCCGGCCAGCCGTTTTAGCGTGAATAAGTAACAAAACATACACAGACTTTCGCTTTTCTAATATTACTGGGAAATACTTTTTATTTTATCATAACTCCACTTTATCAAATCAAACCGAAAACTCAAGCACTCAAATCAAACGATCTCAGCTTTTACTGTACCAAATAAAGTTCACTTCAAAATCCATAACTCGAAGTGAAGCTAAGACACCGGGATATGTGTGCATTTTATTTGTATAAAGCTTTTATAATGTCCCGAGCCTCCGCTTATTGACTTGTGATATTCGAGATTGATTTAATGATTCTAAGCCATGTTCTAAGTTACGTCATGTTCTATTGTAAGATATTGAGGTTCTCTTCGTTGATGAATGAAAAATGTATTATTTTGAGCCAGATAAACGTAATTCAGAATTCTGAAATGACTTAACATAATTATTGAAAAGCTTGAATGTATTTATTACGGATGCAGGGAGTTCCCGATCATTACTCCTCCCGTCCCAACGCGCCGCCCGCCTATAGGTACCGATTGACGACGATCGAGATGCCACCAAATACAATTTTTTTAATCAATTAGGATAACGCGGGTCTCTATCCATACCTCAAAAGCAAAAACAGAACCCCCTTATAGGATCACGTGTAGCTGTCTGTCAGTCCGTCTGTTACAACCGATTTTCTGCAAAACTACTGCAATTTGGCACAAATGCTTTCAAGAATTTTCATGACCACAAATAAAATTTCAAAATTGGTGGCATTTTCGTAATTAACGTCCCAACAAACCATAAAAATTACACCCATACTCATATTTAGACATTTCAACCCCATTTCACCCCAACAGGGAAGATGTTAATTCACGTCCGCCACGTTGGATTTAAAAATCGTTGCGGTTTTCGTAATTAGCGACCCGATAAACCATAAAAGCATTAACAATGGATTTTCAGACTTTATCACCACATTTCTCCCTTTTAGGGGTTGAATTAAAAAAAAAACCTGAAAGACGTGTTTACTCATTTATTGTTAGAAATACTCCTGTGAAGTTTCGAATAAAATAGCCTACCTAATCTTGTTTCCCCATACAAACTCTGGAACCCCATTTCACCCCTTTAGGGGGTGAGTTTTGAAAAATCCTTTCTTAGTGCACCCCTACACCTTATAAGGAAACTACGTGCCAAATTTTAATTCTCTAGAACCAGCGGTTTAGTATTTAGACATTTCAATCCCATTTCACCACAACAGGGGAGATGGTAACTCACATCCGCCACGTTGGATTTTAAAATCGTTGTGGTTTTCGTAATCAGCGACCCGATAAACCATAAAAACAATACCCATGCTGATTTTCAGACTTTCTCATCACATTTTTACCTTATAGGGGTTGAATTTTAAAAAAAAATTAAACACGTGTTTTCTTATTTATCGTTAGAAATAATCCTGTAAAGTTTCGAATAAAATAGTCTAACTAATCTTGTTTCCCCATACAAACTTTGGACCCCCATTTCACCCCTTTAGGGGGTAAATTTTGAAAAATCCTTTTTAGTGCACCCCTACACCTTATAAGGAACCTACGTGCCAAATTTGAACTCTCTAGAACCAGCGGTTTAGTATTTAGACATTTCAACCCCATTTCACCCCAACAGGGGAGATGGTAACTCACGTCCGCCACGTTGGATTTTAAAATCGTTGCGGTTTTCGTAATCAGCGACCCGATAAACCATAAAAACAATACCCATGCTGATTTTCAGACTTTGTCACCACATTTCTCCCTTTTAGGGGTTGAATTTTCAAAAAACCTGAAACACGTGTTTACTCATTTATCGTTAGGAATACTCCTGTGAAGTTTCGAATAAAATAGTCTAACTAATCTTGTTTCCCCATACAAACTTTGGAACCCCATTTCACCCCTTTAGGGGACGAGTTTTGAAAAATCCTTTCTTAGCGGATGCCTACGTCATAACATCTACCTGCATGCCAAATTTCAGCTCGATCCGTCCAGTGGTTTGGGCTGTGCGTTGATAGATCACTATGTCAGTCAGTCAGTCACCTTTGAGTTTTATATATATAGATTTAAGTTCTTTCCTTACCTTGACAAGTAGGGAGTCCTTCCCAGGCGAGTGCTCGGCTTTATTCATGTAGTATATTTCAGCTGTCTCGGCCCTGAAACGATAATAGATTCATTATTTTTGAGTGCATATGGTACTTATCAAAATGTTATAATAACTTCAAGTAATATTGATAGTTTAAAAAAAAAGTCAAGTGAGAGTCAGGTTCGCGTACCGAGTGTTCGAACTATGAAAGCACTGTATTGCTCTAACGAAAAGATGAACTCAGTGTACTCACTTGTGTGTGTTTTGATCAGGTCCGTGGGTGCGCATGTGCGCGATGTCATAGAAGATGGCCGCGTTGACGACGTACTCCATGGGCGCGATGACGCCGTATGACTCGGGCCCGTGCTCCATCACCAGCGTGTCCGACACGTTGGGGTCGAACATCACGGCGTTTGGCGTCACCAGCAGCACGCCAGACACCACGCCCTGCAACCGACCACCGTCAGCCCGATGCCATACATGCTATACGCCGCTAAGTCTTTCTGTACTCCTAGTACAATTACGCCACGCAACCAGCATATTACTCAACAGCGCGCGTTCGAGTGGGAACCGATATCATCACAGTATTAACAATAGTAGAAAGCATGTAGCGCCAGCAATGTTAACCCAATTAACGGCAATCTTTATTAAACACAATATACATGTGATTGATACAACACAATTCGTTTGTATTCATTAATGCTTATCACATTCGAAATTTTAAAACCACAAACCAATCAATCCTGTGAAACAGCCGCAAGCCATAATGTGCTTGAGTGTATACGTCACACACAAATAATGCATCGATAATAATATAGGTCGCAAGAGCTGAGCTGACACACACATATAACTGATAATGATAACAGAAATAGCAGTGCAGTTGAAAATAATATACAAATATATATTTCGCCGTAATATTTGCGTTAGTCGCTAAATAAATAATGCACATATTCGCAAAACATGCAGTTGTCAAATTAGGCAACAATATTTAATCTATTTCCATTTATAGGCTATCAATTCGCAAAATCGAATATAATATATATAATATCCAATATTTATTTTGCAGTTGTCAAATTAGGCAATAATATTTAATCTATTTCCAAATATAGGTTATTAATTCGCAAAATCGAATATAATATATATAATATTCAAGTATTTATTCCCGAGTTTTCATTAATATCGTGTTCTGCAATATAAGGCTGGTCGATTATGACTGGATTTCGCACGCGGACCGTCCGCGCGGATCACGTAAGATGTATTAAGCTTAAGGGAGCGTTAGAGTAATGCGGACGGGTCCGCGCGGACGCGCCATACATATTGCTCCGCGCGGAGCGATCGCGCGACGGTCCGCGTGGCACTAAAACCAGCCTTATATGGTTCGGAAACCGGAAACTGTGCCAAATTTTACTTTGCAAGACTTTGTTGTTATGACGAGACAAGTGAAACAAAATAAAAGCTTACGAAAAGCGAATGGACACATTTTTTATTTTAAAATATTTTTTTATATATCGATAGAAAATAAATAATCTGACAAAGTAACGGATGACAAAGTGATGTATCTACTAGCTTTCAATTTGAAGTTCTGGAATACATTCGTATGCAGTTAGGATTTTTGACATTCGCCAGTCAGTTCGAGCACTACGGTAAAAAATCTGCCCACTGGAAACAACGCGCCAATTATAAAGAGAGACGGCTCAAAGAATATGAAAAAGTTTGTTCCTCTATAGTTTTGACCCATGTTCGTAATTTTGTTTAGTCGTAAAAGTATTTTGTCGTTAGATTATAATGCACCCTCAACATTAGGCAACGAAAGGGTTAAAAAACCGGTCAGACACGCGCAGGAAGGGTTCCGTACCATGAAATAAAAAAGCAGCAAAACACATTTGTTGTATGGGCGCCCCACTTAAATATTTATTTTATTCTGTTTTTAATATTTGTAGTTATGGCGGCAACAGAAATACATCGTCTGTGAAAGATTTCAACTGTCTAGTTATCCTTTCACGGTTCATGAAATACAGACTATGGTAACAGTGAGACAGGCGGACAGTGAAGTCTTAGTAATAGGGTCCCATTTTTACCCTTTGGGTACGTAACCCTAAAAACCGTGGTTTAGAAAACATATATTTGCATAAGTAATAAAACACAGACTTAAGAAAAGAAGCCAGCACGCATTAAGTTATTAGAGTAACAAGAACAATAGTTTTAAAGTATAATCACCTGTCCATCTGTGATGTGCCTTACGTTGATCTTGAGGAAGCGCTGCGGGCCGCTGCTGCTGGTGGGCGCCTCCGGCGACACGGGTCGGAGGCTGTCTAGGATCTCTGCAGACATCACACATACCATATCACCCGCGAGTGCACTTACAACCGTACTCGTCTATTGTTTTTCTGCTGTGCAGCGATTAGTGAGTCAGAGTAAATCGATCATTCTGCAATCTGATTGGTCATGAACCCGATTTCTACAATTTGATTAGAGCGTAGACAAGAGCGGTGACTCACTATCATCTCACTGCAAGTATTCAGGGACTTTATATTTCAATGAGCACTATTCGATGCTATTGTTGTATGTGTAGAAATAATTTCGCGCCTTTTCCATTCGAGTAAATAAGTGTGGTATGGGTGTTTTATCTAGCGAAATTAAATTGGCATTTTAATTGGCAGATAAAAATAACTAGGTAACTGTTGTCAACAACGGCATTGAATTCCGAATGAAATGTAAAAATTACACAGAGAAAATCTTTCTGAATGTATTTTGATTAGAACGAAACAAACTTCCCGAACTGAGAAGAAAACTTCTATGTATTCTACGTATCACATCTATCTAAAACATCTATGTAGTCAATTTATAAGGACTACACCATAAAATTGCAAAATTGTAGGCTTGTATAGAGTACCCATATTAAGTATGCCTGTTTCTTCTTCGGAATATGTTCAAGAATCAAAGAGTATCATGGAGCAGGTCACAGTGATTGCTTGACAAGCTGACATTTAGCCATAACTGTTGCATGTCCACAGTTAGTCACTATGACTGCAGCTTTACTGCGACATGTGACAGTGGCCTTATCGCCACATAAACAAGTTTCTTATTGCACCGATAAGTGAAAATAACACGAGTACCTATTCCATTTTTAATTTTTAATTTTAGTCACTTCTAAGGAAAGAGTGGACAAAACAATACAATTTATTTTAATATTCAAACTCAATCAAACGTGTCGATAATCATAAATATTGACATAGTTAACAAAGGGGACTTGTGTTCATCGCCAAATTACAATAGCATAAAGATGGAATAGTGTGATAAGGAAGGTGTTGTATGTTGGCACAGGTGCGGGCGCTGTGACATGATCGGTACCTTTTTCTTGTGCTGGCTCGCTCGTCGGGCCCTGTGTTGACTCAGACGTGTTGTCGCCGCTCTCCGAGGGGCCATCCGAGTCCTTATCGCCACCTGAAAAACAATCTCGCTGTTTATTGCGGCCGGCGTGCTTGTTTTCTTTCACTCTCAATACAAACAAAACTCATCACAGTTGTATCATATCGGCGGAATCTACAGATATGATTCGTACTACAAAACCTGCAACATACCATTGTACCACCGCTTCAGGAATTCTACACTGAACATATTAGAGAGGTTTTAAAAACGTTCCACTACACGGAACACTTATCACGCGTGAAACGAATTAGATAAGTACATTATGATTGTCACTGACAGGCGCTGGCGCCGGCGACGACTGTTCACAATTGATTTTAGTTCGAGGTAATTATAGAGTGCGGTCGAAGGTGTAGGTTTAAATAGAGCCGGGTAGCGCGTGGTGTCGGCTCTGTGGCGCGGCCGCGACTGCAAGCTGCCCGGTGACGATGAAAACTCTTGTTTACTGTGCAAATACGAGAAAAATTTGTTTCATGTCTACGTCGCACATGAATGAATAACACCAAGGCTGAATATTATTGTTTTGCTTCGAGCCAGCCGGAGCTCACTTAATCACCGTTCTAATCAATGTTATTGATATGACTGGTGATAGTATTCTAAAGACTCTACGTCAGATATCGATAAAACAGCTTCATGTGGGTAATGACAGGTTTGTTCAAGAAAAGAATAAGAGTTCAGTGATTGGATATTCGACATCATTTAAAAAGATCTTATTAATAGGTATTAAAATTCAACAAACATTTAAGTGTTCATTAAATCAGTACAAGTTCACAGGTGCACAATAAAACTCTATTCATGAGGGATATAATAATACAAAAAAGTCCATAAAAATTGTCAATGAGACAGTTAAGGTGATGAAGTTTCATCAAAATCAATCAATATGTCAAGGCACAACCACAACAGATACTGATTGAGAATGAATGTTATTATTTGGATACACAAGCATTAAGAATGTTAAGAAAACAAATGTAACCAAAAACCCTTCTACAACCCAACAACATCCTACATCAGTGCATGAAAAAATTATGTAATAAAATGATTTACAAAAAAAATTACCCCCAACATAAATTTAAAGTTTGTATCCGCATGTCCGTATGTGCTACCGTAGCTCAAACAGAGAACCGTTTTGCCGTCAAAAAACATCAACTCTTTATATGCGTTTTATTTTGTACACATTTGATTAAGTATGTCTAGCGGTTATGTGTGATGGAGAATTCTACACTTTGCACGGGATTCCGATTGAGCTAATATTTAAAAGCTTTAAAAGTTCGACTTTATGCTGTGCGTAGACGACATAAAATCGTCGTCGAAGACCAAGGCGATCGGTCCAGCTCCAGCAGCCACGCGAACAACTTAAAACGTAAACCAACGGGTTCAGTATTTAAATTAATATTCCACCACACATCATTTTATTATTAAACTTTTAGATGTGTTGCTCCTATTCCTCTATCCATGTCTTTTCGTTTAATATTTCGATTTCACTAAAATTTTGGCCAACTAAATGAAGATGAAAAACCGCCGATCTGAGCTGTGCCGTGCATTCGAATGATGTTTTTTGGATTTTATTCACGGACATGTAGGTGCGAGGACGCCAATAACAAGTTATTATGAAATAGTAGATTGTACCACAAGTGCATAAAACGCACCATTTTACACGAGACGTTTATGAATATAAAGTCGAGTGTAAAATGCGTTTTATGGACGAGTTGCACACTCTAATCTTCACTTCGATTGCGAGGAAATGAAACTGGATCATGTAAATACTATACTTAAAAACAAATCTAAATAAAATTTAAAGTTACATTAGAGCAATGAGAAATATTTAAAGTAATAGTTTTTCTTGGCATATTTAAACATCTATTTATTTATTCATTTGTTAATTTTTAAAACATTTTGTTTTTTTTATATCTATGATAAATTATTGTTGTATGTTAAATATATAATATATTAATTTACCAAAATAAAAATAAATTTAAAAAGTAATAAATGATAATAAAAATTACAAGTTTATTCCAAGAAGTTTTATGAACTTGGTCTTAGAATATTAAAGAAACGAAATAAAACATAGAGTATATTCTATGAAGTTTTAAGTTGTTTTTATCTATTTATTAAGGAACTTTTATCATTGGTATTATTATGTCAGCTAAAACTCGTTCCAGACCTTCCGTTCCGATCCAATTTATCGGAAGAGATCGGATAATGTGTAGTGTATTAGATTCAAACAATTGCACAAACCGTCGCCGATAAAATAACTGCTGATACTGATGGTGATTATAGATACTTACAGTTTTACGGGACTAAAATGTTCGCATGGGACTTGAAAATTAGCATTGCTTATGTCTAAGCGGGTGTTTTTTATAATATACCTCACTGTCATTGACAAATATTATATATATTATTTGGATTACATCTAGAGGTTGAAACGTCCGTCTCTCTGTCTGTCTGTCACCTGTCTGGCTATATCTTATGAACCGTGATAGATTCAACTGTCTAGTTGAAATTTTCACAGATGATGTATTTCTGTAGCCGTTATAGCAAGTTCTAATAACAGAATATAATAAGTATTTAAGTGGGGCTCCCATACGACAAACGAGATCGATTGCGTTAACTTTGCACCTCATTTGCATGCGCCGCCATACATACCGGGTGCAAATTGAACTTAACCTGGCCAGTTTAGATGTGATGTGTTTTTACGGATCCCTCAGTGCGCGAGTCAGACTCACAATTGGCCAGTTTTTTTATATACCAGGTGATTAATCCAAATGGATCAGTAGGGAGAAGTCACAAAATATAAAATATAGGGGAATCTGTTCTTAGGAACCATGGCATCGATTTTAGATTTAATAAAAACTGCGTTATTATATTTTTATAAATCTCATACATAATAACTCATACATAATGTCCTTGCTATGTATATGTATATTTTAATGTACAATAAAGAGTTTACATACAGTAAACGGCGATAAAGAATGCAAAATCGTCCATATCCAAACGAAATTGTTTTTTGTCTCCCATTTTTCGGAGAGCTGAACTTTGTTTCACTAGAATGTGTATCAGTGCCAGTGCCGACTTCGTTTAATAAATTGTTCAAAGTTCTTCTTGAAATTCCAGTGGCATCTGCAACTCTCTGTTGAACCTTCTTAAAATAATTACTTACATTAACTTCCTCATGTTTTTTTAAATTGGTCGGCTTCAGTTACAAAATATTTATAAACATTGTAGATAATTTCGCGTGACTGGCAAAGTAACGGCTTACCTTTTTTTCCTATAGATGCCATAGTACAAATTTAATTCTGTAAAAGTTTTAGCAACTCTATGTATATATTGACTTGGATATGCGACTGCACTCTCTCGCATTTGAACCACGACTGATAAAACAAACGTCATGGTGAGTGCGACACAGATATCGCTATACGAAGTCGAAATTAGCCGATTGCCTCTTTCCAAAGATCGCTGTGCATTCTTTATCGCCGTTTACTGTACATACATACATAATTTCATACATAACCCGGTGTAAACCTCTGTAAAGAAAGTTACAATACGCCATGCGATTACTTACAGAATTTTAACCAGGTTCAATTCCCGGCTATACTAATATAGGCTTATAAAAAAAATGAATGCAGTTTGTATTAAATCTAAAATCGACTCCATGGTTCCTAAGAACAGATTTCCCTATCTCTTATTGTTTTAGTTTTTTCCCTACTGACCCATATCGATTGATCACCATATTCTGTGAACGCTTGTGAATATTTTTTTTAAAAGACACCCAGATATCAGTATGTCTGATCTGATCAGATCAGATTTTAGTTTTTGTTTTATATATTAAAAGTTTAGTAATGTATGTAAGCAAAACTATGTGTATTAAAAAGTAAGACTGTATTTTTATACATAAAATCTCCTAAAAGCGCTTATTGTTTTTTTTTATGGGCGTAAAGGCAGAAAGTCATCTCTTGTTTTTTTTCATGTCTGAACGTCTATGATGTTTTGTCAAAAATGAATATCGAAACAAAAGAAAGTTGTTTTCCCGGCGAGACGCCAGAAATGTTGGTTGAAATATCATTACATGCTCGCTTCATGAGACATGCGACTTGCACGCTATTTATTTAAATACTGATAAAATAACTGCTGATACTGATGGTGATTATAAATACTTACAATCAACATTAAAACCTTAAACGCTCTAAGTACGGGTCTAAGTATTTTGTCAAGTCTAACATGATGAATATTTCGAAGTTCCCTGTAATCCCTGTTAACTAGCTACTTAATTGCCGCCGTTCATTATTCTTTCCAAGATTGATTTTGTTAGTCATTGAATCCTTGATGAAGGTATAGCAGTAACGTCTGTAGGGCTCCCTTATTTTATGGCGGTATTAAAATTGGATTTTATTTTATATTTCCAGTAGGCATTTGCTTGTATGTTAGTAGAGTTGCTAAGCCGCGAAATTGTGCGCATCGGGTTACAAGCATGAAATTTCTACCACACATAGAGCGTTCTGCGGTGATTATTTTCAGATGTGGAGGGAAGTCACATTCGTCCCCTGCGTGGCGGGAGAGCGGGGTGAAGAGGACCAAATACTGCTTCTTTTCTTTATTTGATTAATGATCAGTCAAGGCCATTAGGGCTTGTGTGGCATCGTTTTCGTGTAAAACAGATATCAGCAATTCATTTTTTATGTTATTCAAGAATAGTTCGATATAAAAATTTGGGTATATTGCCGAAAAGGTAAAAATCACTATAAGTGTTTTTTATTCAGAACGATAAATTAGTTATATATCCTGAATATATACAATTTAAAAAAAATATCACTAAATAGCAAATTTAATCTTGTTTTTAAAAATGTATACATATTGGGTACATCTGATACAAAAAGCACCTTGAGAAAAATTTGGATGTTAAGCTTAGCCTACGTATAGAAATAATCCTTTTTCTTGAGCGAATCCACTTAGCTTTGTACGCGATGAACAATACTTATTATCTGTATTGTTAACTGTGGCCACAACTGCCACTTCAAAATGTAAGGCGTTATAAGTGCAAATTACTTTTAAACTAAATTAGTCTTTAAGTCAAACGAAATAAGGTTTAGTCTTAAACAAAGATAACACAGATGTTGGTCTTCATTCATTTTTCATGTTATTTATTCATAGTACCATATAAAAATATGGGTGCATTTCCGAAATGGTAAAAATCACAACAAGTTCTTTTATTCAAGGAGATAAATTATTTATATTTTCTGAATATTTACAACTAACAAAAATATTGCAGAACAGCAAATTTAATCTAGTTTCTAGGGCACTCTTCATACAAACAGTAACTTAAATAAATTGTTGATGTTGAGATTAGCCCGTGTGCTCGAGATACATTGTCAAAAAAAAAAATTTTAATTATATCAATTTGTTTTTCTAGGACGTATATGGTAAATATTATATGTAAAAGCATGTTAATAATCATTATTTAATTTATTTAATGAAGCGAAATAGGATGCGTTCGGAGATTTACGTTGGTTACGCCGACTTAAACATATATTTTAAACTACTGTTTGTATGAGAAGTGCCCAACATGCATATATTTTTAGAAAGAAGATTATGTGCATTATAAAATAATAATAATAATAATTTGAAAATGTTAACGAAATTTAAATAATTTACCTCACTGAATAAAAATACTTGTTGTGATTTTTACCTTTTCGGCCATACATCCATATTTTTATATAGATTTACACAAAAATAACATAAAAAATGAATTTATGATATCCGTTTTACACGGAAACGATACCAGACAAGTCCTAGTAGACTTAACTGACCAGCAATAAAGAAAGAAAAGAGGTATACTTTGTCCTATTCACTCCGCTCTCCCGCCTCACAGGGGACGAATCTGACTTCCCTCCACATCTGAAAATAATCACCGTGGAACACTCTATCTGTGGTAGAAATTTCATGCTTGTAACCCGATGCGCACAATTATGTTAGAAAACAGCGGACTAACAACTCTACTATATACTCGTATTATGAGGGAATATCTTGATAGATGTCTGTAGTATGTCGTTGACACGATAAATGTGAATTCATTGAAAATAATTACCGTTTAATGGTTTGCTACAATTTCAACATAGTAGTTATATATAAGTGTCCCTTACTTAAGCAAATAGTATAGTGATCTTATGGCAAAATGTATGGGAAAGAAAAGCTAAATATTTTCTTTTATAATCACGATAATATTCCGTTTCGTCTGCCATAAACTAAGAAAATTTCACAAAGTGTACTACCATTTCTTATTATATCATTGCTAAGACTCTACAACCAGCTGAGTATCTAGTGAATAAATGGTATTCATCCACTCTCATAAAAAAAAATGGCGGGTTGCACTCCGGGAGTGCCGGCAGAAGTGAAAACTCCGATTTTATTATATTTCACTGACACTTGATTTCTATTTTAATCTCTATTTCTTACTAATGTATGTTTATGATTACGCTTCACCATCTGTCACTTACAACATTTTGTTGTTCGAAGGCCCCCTTTCTTTGAAACAGACACGGTTGCTAGGTTACCGACTGACTGTTATCTGTCGCGCGGAACTGTCGCGAGTTTAACATTTTTTACCCATCTAATTATTGCCAAGCGGCGCTAAAGAAGTTTTCACTTCAATATTAATATCGTAAATTAAACATATTTTGAGAGTGGTACTAGATTACACAAACGTTTCCTTATCGACAAACACGCCGTAATATAAATTACCGCTAAATTATTGCAACTAAGTGAGATGCCGACGACGGCGAAGGCCGAGTTTCGCAAAGCCAGTAAAATTCGCGTTGCGAGTTAAGGCTACATTATATAGTTCGTATCAAAGGAAATGTAAGCGTAGTAAAACTGACTCTGCTAAATATGAAGTTAGTTATTTTATTTTGTTTACTTTGTACTCTGATAAAGTTCGAGTGATGTGCCGTTCTCGGCACGTTATTAATCGAGATACAAAACTGCGATTTTTAGGATCACCTATATGGCTGTCAATTACCTACGATTTCCAATGAGATTTTCTGACTGAAGGGGAAATTCTTGCTTTAAATACAAATTCGATTATGAAGAAATAATAAACTATAATGGTCTGTGTCCAGTTTTATCAGATATATATGAGCGTATTAATAATCACATAAACAAAATTTATTGGCCTACATCTGTTTCTTAATTTATTTTAGAGGGGATTCATCTCATCTATCACTTACAGACATTATGGCTATCATAATTTTATCAACGGCGATTTTAAACGAATACTTTTGTGCTTTGTTTTCAGAATGTAAAGATCATTTCAGTGACAATATTTCTTTATTTATATTCTATATTTATTGGATTCTTCGTAACGTATATAAAAATTGTGTTTTACTTGTCGCACAAAAAAAAGTTTGTTCCGGGGATCAAAGCAAATGGGTCAGTGCGGAGAATTTGTAAGCTATTGGTTCTGTGAGCTGTAGACCACGCGAGTTTTCGAAATGTTTGAAATTTGTAGGTTTAAAAACATATTTTCGAAAAAATTAGTAAAAAAATTGGGCAAGTGCGAGTCCGACTCGCGCATGAAGGGTTCCATACCATAATCTATAACAAGTTTGTTGTATGGGAGCCCCTTAATTTTTTTTTTGTATTTGTTATAGCGGCAATAGAAATACATCATCTGTGAAAATTTCAACTTCTAGCTGTCAACGTTCTGGAGATACGGCCTGGTGACAGACGGACGGACGGACAGCGAAGTCTCAGTAATAGGGTCCCGTTTTTACCCTTTGGATACGGAACCCTAAAAAGTACTGGGCATATAATTAACAAACCTACTCACAAATATTCATGATAGTTTTCTTGAAAATGGTTAACAACTTGCGTAATACGAAATTCGAATAATCGCAGGTTATCAGTGAACCGTCTAGACTTTTGGGTAAACAATAAAAAGATTTCTGATATCTTTTTTAACAGATTGACTCTTGATTGTGTAGGTACCTACACATACAGTTTTGTTTATGGTTCCATAGACAGGATTTTCCTATCTTGTATCAAATCTTTTCATAAGGACACATTTGGTTCGCTTACTAATAAACCCGCATAGATAGATATACCCTCATCGGCCCCAAATCAATACAGATTGTTACACCGTAGGACGCTCGAGTCGCAGTTATCGTCGTTAGATAATCCGGCGCGACGGGACACAGACAACATTCATCAACTGAACTAGGTGACTGAACTGATGATAAAATTTACAGAACTTCAAACAATATTGAGAATGTTTCACGGAACATTCTGAAAACAAAGATGTTACGTTATTTACAATGTAAATCGGGAAAGTGTAGCTACATATATCACCTTTTTTCTTGTCCGGCACAAGCAGCCGCTGGCCGGGGAAGATGAACTGCGTGGCGAGCCTGTTCAGTTTTGTCAGCTCAGAGGGCGTCGTGTCGAAGCGCGCCGCCAATGACGTCAGCGTATCACGGTCTCGGACCTGTAAACGTGAACGTCATATAGTCTGTCAACCAAGTCTATTGTTACACACAGACGTCGCCTACGGCAGCAGCGGGGGTGGGAAATGTGCATTGATGCGAAGTGACAGCTGTCAGATTCATACATGTCAACTGTTGAGCTTCACAGCCCCCTGCATATGACGTGGGCGGCATCTACGTTAAGTGATAACTTCGATAGGCCTTTTATACTCACTAAACCGCGTTATCGAATTTAGTTTCCATTCTACGAATCCCTGGCACATTAATGTTAGAATTTATTATGAATTCCATATTCTAGGAAAAAGTAATTGAAAACTTTAAGTACCTTTCTTGGCAAATGCAGTAGCTAAAAAGTGTTTGTTAAGCGCAAATTAATATTTCTAGTACTAGTAACGAGATTTACTTTTCAAAGGATTATTATGAAAGAAATCTGCAAATGCAATCTACAAGTGCTACTTAAACGCTAGTTAAGGGAATAAGTTGCTTAGAATAAATATTTGTACCAACTGCTTTAATTACAACATAATCTAGGTACCTACGTTTATTTATTGACATTACTATTGAGCCACAGTTTAATGATTATGAAATTCAATTATATGGTCAAACTTGGCCGGACATGTTGTCACGTGATGTCTTTCTAGTCCGTTGTACACACTTTACATACCGTATAACTAATGGTTTTAATCGGCGACGGAGGCGGTAATCGTTTAGCTTGTTCATCTTCATCTGTAACAAATATATATTAATTAATATTGACAAGTTAATACTCCTATTTTAAACAGTGAGAAAAAGAAAATAAAATCCTCTATCTCTAATACATAAAATAAAATCATGCGTCTAGTACATTAGATTATTTGACTTGCGAAAAAATGAAAATGATAACGATTAAAATTCCCTTTCCCAAATGTGGTGGAGTTAGTGAGAGAGTTATGATATGACTTTTTTGGTGTCTTTATGGTGCCCTGTACCGTGTGTAGAGGTAAAAGGAGAAGTATCGCTATATATCCAAAAGTGTATGCTTATGGGAGTTAAATTGTTATATTGAAGGCGCTACTGTAGTAAATAAATGGTAGTTACGTTACTTAGCAACTGGTTGTTAAAACATTTTAATAAACGTAATAATCGTCAATTAAATTATCCGTTTTTCCTGTATTTATATACTTAAAGGAACTAAGTAGGTACTATTCTACACTAGAACCTACGCTATAAACGTCACTGTGCCTTTACTTTGTAGTGGACTTTACTAAACATTTCCCAGTAAACATCAGCGAGAAGACGGCGTCATGGTACGTTGCGCAAGCGGGTCACCCCTATCGATCCTCGTTAACGTTAACTAGGTGCCTAGCCTGTGCGCCGTGCCTCAAGCTGACGTGCTCGCAGCCCTGTGAACGAGCTTGTCATATTCCATTGAAACTAAACTTTCGTTAGTAAACATCAGCGGGAAGATGGCTTCATCGTAAACAGGTCTTCACATCGATCCTGGTTGAAGTTAACTAGGTGCCAGGCGCGCACAGGCGGGCGTGCGCCGTG
Source organism: Apotomis turbidana (assembly GCA_905147355.2). Lineage (NCBI taxonomy): Eukaryota > Metazoa > Arthropoda > Insecta > Lepidoptera > Tortricidae > Apotomis > Apotomis turbidana. Next base: position 40,197,144 of record LR990280.1, on the reverse strand, counting down.
CCTCACTCTGACGTGCTCGCACTCGCAGCCCCGTGAACGAGCATCTCTGAATAATTATTTTCATCATTAAAAGGTCTAGATTCTGCTTAAAATCGTACTACCCTCGTTCGTTTTACTGATATGATGGCATGTCCTGGCGAGGCTATAATTATAAAAGCCGATATAACTAGCAAAAAAACCGGCCATGAGCATGTCGGGCCACGCTCAGTGTAAGGTTCCGTAGTTGCCCATCCTTCACAATAGACGGGCTTAAAACAGCGGTTTTAAGCCTGAGGTTTAAATTACGAGAAAGATTTCAAGCTCTATAAAAAGATCGTAAACGCCGAAGTAACTGTAATTACTTATGTATTACCTACTGGAAGTTATCGATTATACGCGCCAGATTGAGCGGAATGTTTTAATGCAGTATGGCACTTAACTAATATGTGTAACATTCGAAGTATAAGGACACCGCGCGGCACTTACGTAATTTTAAAGAAAATTATGTAATTTTGCGATAACTCAAAAACGGCTCGACCGATTTTATTCAATATAGTTTTCATAGAAAGTACTTATAAGGCCTCATTTTCATGAATTTTCCCATAGTATTTGGACCCGTGGTTGAAAAGTTAGAAAGGGGGGAAAACTATTTTGTCGTTTTCCTGAGCGAATATTTACAAAACTGCTGACTTTATCAAAAAATAATGTTTGGAGACCCATATTATTTTTAAAAGGTCTATTCAACGACAGCCCACACTAGTGTTGGAATGAAAAAAAAAATTAACCCCCACTTTAGGTGTACGAGAAGTACCCATAAAAAAGTTTCTTTTCTAGTTTTATTTTACCTGTTTGTCGGCGTGATACATATACACATACTCATACCAAATTTCAGCTTTCTAGTAGTAATGATCACGGAGCTAAGCCGCGGACGGACAGACAGACGGACATGGCGAAACTATAAGGGTTCCTACTTGACTACGGAACCCTTCAAAGGAATTTCGAATGAATGAAATGAAAGAAATTCAAGGTAATTAACGATAATAAAAATACATCATTACATTAACAGTTACATACTGCGTGCTATTTTCTTTAAAGCTGTGTTGTGACCAAATCTTGCGTTTCGATCATGTACTATTTCTGTAAATTGGTAGAATACGATCGCCCCGGGGAGGGGGGAGAGTAGATAAAATTTAATTTTATTATTAATTAATACTGTATCCAATAACATAGCTATTACAAAGTACCACAGTATATGTCATCATAGTTTTGCCATGTCCGTCTGTCTGTCTGTTTGTCCGTCCGCGGCTTAGCTCCGTGACCATAAGTAATAGAAAGCTGAAATTCGGTATGAGTATGTGTATGTATGACGCCGACAAAACGGTAAAATAAAAACTAAAAAAAAAAAAATTCGGATACCTCTCACCTAAAGTGGGGGTGATTTTTTTTTCGTTCCAACACTAGTGTGTGGGCCTGTTAGGTGTCGTTGAATAGGTCTTTTTAAAAAAATAGGGGTATTCAAACATTACACACGCAGAATTTCATAATTTTCTTTAAAAGGACGTAATTAGTGCCGCGCGGTGTCCTTATATTTTGAACGTTACACATATTAGTTAAGTGCCATATTGCGTTAAAACATTCCGCTTAATCTGGCGCGTATAATCCATAACTTCCAGAAGGAAATAAGTAATTACGGTTACTTTGGCGTTTACGACCTTTTTATACAACTTGAAATCTTTCTCGTAAATCTATTGTGAAGGATGGGCAACTACGGAACCCTACACTGAGCGTAGCCCGACTTGCTCTTGGCCGGTTTTTTCTTAAAAAAAAAAGAATGGGTATAGCAAGCTCTCCTTTAAAGATAAACAAATACGATCGTGGACTTTGTAGACCTATAGAAGACCACCAATCCCACGATATATTGTTTTGTTACATCTCAAACGGATTAGGCAGATGTTCGATGAAAACTCCCAGACGATATGTTTCTTTCCGACTTCTTCAACAATCATCGTCATATTTCAACTACTTTTTACACAAACCCTTCACAAATTATACACCTATAGCTTCCTCTATTGACAAGTGAAATCCACATGAAAATCCGCTCAGCAGTCATTGAGTTTATCGCGAACATATAGGCGGACAGACAAACATACAGACGCGGGGGGGTCTTTGTTTTATAAAACGTAGTGAAGTGATAATCGGGTAAAAAATATTTCAAATATAACCATCACAGACAGCGGAGCAATTGATCTTCGTGTTTCATTTATAAAGAGAGTCAATACACGTATATATCACTTGTTATTCCGAATAAATACATAAAAAGCAATATAATAAACAATAATAGGTACTTACATACGTCTTAAGTACATACACGTCGTTAAATAAATCACGAATGGATAGATAAAATATACGAACATGAATGGCAAATGTTAGAAGGACACTGCTTTAAATAGGTACTTAGTAATTGCTTGCGCCTCAGCGTAAGTAATCGCTCTATAAATGTAACACTATCCACTATTGCCACGGTGCCGACCTAGGCGTTTGTTTTCCTATCTTCTTAGTTAAATGGATGATAGGGTTTGTATGAACTTGTAGAACTTAGCTAAATATGATATTGGCGGATTTTGGATATTAAATAGTGAAATTCGAGTTTTCTAGTCAAGAGATTGATAAGCCACGTTTGAAAGTCATTCGTTATTTTAACTATACTCGCATCAAAGAAAATGTATTCAGTCGCGTTATTAAAAATCCATACTATCCATACAAATATTATAAATGCGAAAGTGTGTCTGTCTGTCTGTTACCTCTTCACGCTTAAACCGCTGAATCGATTTTGATGAAATTTAGCATGGAGATAGTTTAAGATCCGAGGAAGGACATAGGAAAGTTTTCATCCTGGAAATGATCCCTAAAAAGGTTTCAAAGTGAGTAAGTAATTTATGATGACATTGATGACCCTGTAGGAAATGTAATTATCAGACCAAAAGCACAATTGCTCTTACATTTGCTAAGGCGCTTTTAATAATCCCTTTTATTAATTAAGGTGATTAGGTGGATATGGATATCTATCGTGTTGTACGAGGTTGCTTCCATACTTCCAAGTTCCACGCGAACGTAGTCGCGGGCAAAAGCTAATATAAAATAAATAGAAATAAATATTACGCATTATTTAAGACGCATTTTATTAATAACCATAAATAAATGTTAAACAATAATAAATCACATTTAGTTTACGTTAGCAGACGTTACTGCTTTAATAAAAATAAGTAATTCGGGTGTAGCACATCGTTACTATCGATTCTCAACAAATTTGAGACGATGGTGCCGATGATAAAGTCTAAATCTTTACGGTAGATGGCGCTACGATGCCACCCTAAGGCAGGTCGAAGCAACTGGTTGAAAAATTCAATGGCTCTGACATCTGATTCGGTGGTCCCATTGGGAGGACGCCAGTGTTGGCCCGGAAAGCCGTTCGCTTCATTTGTAAACATTTAATAATAAATCAATAAGGTACTTGGTAGAAGTGTGTTTACCAGACCCGGAGTGTAACGAGCTATAAAATTGAATAACGAGCGTCTATGTGCAAAAATTAAAACGCTATTATTTTTCCTAGATTCGTAAATCGGGGCACGTGACTAGGCGTAAATATAACAAATTGTGATTTTGTCTGCCAGCAAGATTAATGATGACATAAAGAATAAATACCGGATACAGTTCTATCTATTATTTTTCCTAGATTCGTAAATCGGGGCACGTGACTAGGCGTAAATATAACAAATTGTGATTTTGTCTGCCAGCAAGATTAATGATGACATAAAGAATAAATACCGGATACAGTTCTATAGCCAACATATTTATTTGAAGAGGGTCGGTGGAGACAGTTCTCATCGACCGAAATAGTTTATTAATCATTAACTTATTGTATTATTGAGGAGATGGATCACTGATTTGCTAAATTACTCCTCGCACTGCGTCCGAATACTATATGCATCTGCGGGTTTTATGGTCATGTTTAACGTACGATAGTTTAATTTATAATTATTATAGAGCATCCATCACATTCATATTCGTATAGTTCGGTGAATAGAGACTAAAGTACTAGGGGTGACCTTACAAACCGTCCGGTAGTTTTGAATTTTTGATATGTTGAATTGTTGACCAAGATAGTCACTTGGTCAGTGAGTGTTCAAAATGCAAAATGCACAATTCTCCCCCCTCGGCGTCCGCCGCCATATTGAAACAACCAGCACTTTCTTCAGATTTTTGCTTATTTCTTTGTTTTGCATTTTACCTAGAAAAAAGCTTACAAAGTGTTGTAGAGAATTAAACTTACTATATTTTACATTTCATATTTTGTTTCAAGGACAATCCGTTACGGATATATGCACATTTAAAAACCTGTAAAAGTCGTATTTTCTGGAAATTTGTCAAAGTTCTGGCTTTTGGACGCTGTAATTCAGTTACGGACTAGTCTAAGAAAAAAAGTATCAAAATAAAACTTGTAGGAATTTGGATTTTAATAAAAAGGAACTTTGCATTTTAAACACTCACTAACCATAACACATCAAAAATTCAATACTACCGGACCGTTTGTAAGGTAATAGTACATTAATGCAGAGGCCGCGAAATAGGGGATTATTGGCCGAGTAGTAATAGATGGCTGAGTGATAACGAGGCCATCTAGAGATACGAGGCCGACAATCCCTGTTCGCGCCGAGGCTTGTATAGTGCTTTTCTCAAATAAATCCAAGGAAATAATACAAATGTTCAACTTATATATTCATATAAAAACAAATTTATTTCAAACTTAATAAAAAAAAACAAATTTATTTTTTTAAGCTGTTCGGGTCAATGTTTTTGCCACCAAATGTTAAGATGATTCTATTTATTAAAAAATGACAACACCTTATTAATTAGATATTGTTATATTTTTTAACAATAAACGTGATTCCTTGTTTATTTTATTGAATATCGGATTTAATCTAATTGAATAAACTAGTTAAATATAAGAAATAAAACGTAAATATACATGCACAAACTAAGTTTTTTTTTATTGGCAGTATGCCATAGATTATCAATAAAAGAAATAAACCCCACTGAAACAAAAGACAATCTCTTTGTTGGCTACGGCCAATAATGTTGTATGAAATTCCTTTATATCGTTCTAATTTGAAATTAGAACGAATCTTCAACAATTGCTATACAAAGACGTATTTCGCGTTCTGATACCACGATCATAAGAACGACATTTCCTTGGATGTTTGAGAAAAACCTCTTTATTCACTGGATTAGTATTGGAAAAATAAATGCTGTGTCATTTATTTGTTGCACGATAAATGTCATTACCATAATCCCCCTTCGTCGTTGCGTTTATCGCGCGGGAAAATTACGTCGACAACTACTGCGAATTTGATGGACGCTTTATCATTTTTATTCACGTGACAAACGCATCCATCATAGGTCTGATGGAGTAGATAAAATGAAAGTAACTAACCTCTGTGAACAGCGTTGAATCTGCCCTCAACCTTGGAGCGCAACGAGTCCAGCTCGAAAGCGGCTGCGAATCCATGATCTACGGAGCGGCTTTTTGACCTGCAAAATTAAAAACGAAGATCATCTACCAATGTCCAACTATCGGCTGAGACTTAAAGTGTGTTTCACGTGGAATTCTAATCATTCGGCTCTATCGAGATCATGTTTTCCGGTTATGATGGAATGCGTCCCCAATTTTGGCTTATAGACTTAATTTTTCTTTGTAGGTATCTGTGTCATAGATTACTACTATACAGGTATTGAATATTGATGACACAAACTGAGAGTATTTTCATAATAAGGTCAGCGCTTTAATTCAAATAATGACCTGTAACGAATGTTATCAATAAATTTTTCATTTTCATTCATGTTACCAAAATGTTACAGAGTAGGAAAAGGAACCAGCAAATAATTGGTTATATATATATAGTAGTTTTATAGATATACTTCAATAGTTAGATAAGATGAAGAATGTAGCTCATAGTTAAGTGTCCTTTATTGCATAATTGAGATGACAATCAATTTTGTACAGTTACAAAATATGTATATAAATGTAACGTATTCAGCGCCAGAAAAAACAATGAACTGATTAAACAAGAATAGAAAAAAATATAGCGAAGCTATAGCCTACTGTTACGTGCAGGTGTGTAGGAGTGAAGTGACAGCATACCTCTTGAAGGACTGGTCGATACTCTCCGCGCTCCGCGACAGCTGCTGCGACGCCCTTCTAGACCTGCATGCAATAGAGACCACTTGCTAACACAGGCAGTGCATGCAATACAACATCTACCAATCATACACTAAAAAAAAAAAACATTGTGAATCTAATTTAAACACACATACTTTAAAACAACAAAAAAATACAAATGATAACAAAATTGATGTCAATGTTGTATTTAAGATTATTTCCATAGTGGAATGAAATAGTTATTTTGTAACCACTATGAATATATTCGTAATAGCATGGATGGTAAATAAATATAGAGTGGCCGGCGTAGTTAATGGCGTAAACAAACATGTTTAAGTGATGTTGTGTCCGTGTAGAGCGAACTGACGTCCAGACATGTTCATCATGCAAAACATTGTGGCGAATGAGTATGAGTACCTACTAAGATTCAGTGATACTTCATAGTACATTGTTGTAGAGGCTGTAAAGTAAGCAATAGATGAACGAGTAAATTTTGAAGGCCGACCCGCAGCGAAGGCCTTCGATAATACGACTTCATCTATTGCACTTTCAGCCGAGATTAAACTTTGTGCTTTTCACGACGTCTGCGAGTAAATAAATTATAATACGAGTTTAGTATTAAACTCGGCGTCATTTTGTAGCCGCATTGTCGTAAAGATGAAAACTATTATATAGATTATCGTATATAAAGCTTATTGTGTAGTAATAATTCAAACGAAGTAACGACTATTTTAAACCCACTTATAAGGAAATACCTAAAATATTCGAACTTACCTCACTTTCAACTATATAACATTTAGTCTAGGTTAATACACTCAGGTAAACAACACTACGATAGTACGATACATTCTACACTGAAAGGTCATTGTAATGGTACATATTATTAACCTACATTCCTAATAATGTTTATTTCGTGAGTCAATGATAACATTATTAAATGTATCACATCACAAAACCAATATTATTTAGTATATTTACTATACAATACATTTGTTTTTTAAATATGGAGGGATGCCCCGTGGCGCATGCGCGCATCTCATGCAATGGTGTCATGGCTTTTCAGCCAAATTTTAAAAATATAATGAACTTAATATATATACATATTTATTAAAACCGTTTATTTGTTGAAAAATAAGTAATTGTTAATTAGGAAATTGTTTTAAGCGCCATAACGAACTTTAAAATATAAATCATTCATAATTTTCAGGCTAAACCTTTATAAAGGAAATGTATAAAAAAGTAAACAGAGGCGTATTATCTTACTTAAGAAAATAATTTAGTTTTCTAATATTTATACGTTTAAGAAAAAATATACCTCATAACTGACGCATTCTCATTGGTTAATTTAATTTGACACGCAGCAGACTGGTTAGCTTTGATTGGTTAAATTATCGTTTAAGCCGGCCGAGAAAATTACTCTGAAATATTTTCTAAAAAGTTGTATCCTACTATGATATCCATGTATAGATACGAACTGTTACCGTACCGTGCTACATTGTTGTCGTGTTGCGAGCTAACATATATATATACAGTTTACAAATGTACAAATATAAGCAGTTTTGTGTACTGGATTCAGGTAATCTATGACCACATTTTCGAGCAGTGTCGTGAAAAGTATTTTATCGTGGCTTTTATTTAAGGTACAACTAAAACGTTTTGTGTATCCTGTTTATTTAATAAATTGCAAGTCTTTACTATTTTTACTTAAGCGATATAACTTGCCACTGTGGATTTTATATGTAACTGCATTATTATTATTTTCTCAAACATCCAAGGAAATGTCGTTCAACTGGCTAATCTTATTTTTAATTTCCTCGAGCTTCCACTACTCCAATAACAAATCGGAACAAACATTGCCCCGCTTTTTGCCTCTCTGTTGATTAATTGGCACTGGGAGGATATCAAATATTCTATGCACGAAGATTGAACTAAAACAACGAGTGCAGAATCGTTATGAAAGGTTGGAGTTTAATAATCGACTTTCATTCTCAAAACTACAACGCATGTAGTCATTGGCATTGTACAGTCGCCATCAGATATTTCGCAGCATATAAGGCGTTCATAAATATCTGAACATGTTCTGTAACGCCCAGTCAATAAGAGTCGTGTTCAGATATTTATGAACGCCTTATATGCTGCGATATATGTGATGGCGTACAATCGCAACTCGTATGGCGTATATTATAAGTGTGAATGGTCTAAGTCAGTGGTACAAATCTAAGTAGCAAATCCTTCCTTACATTGTTTCAATCGTATGATGGTATACCTACATTGTAGAGAACTGTAGAGTCTCTGTAGGCGGCGGAGGCAGGAGCCGATAACGCGATTATGTGCTCGGAAGATTAGAATTCAATATAGTGGCGAAAATAATATCCGCGTTGCGTGTTTGGTGCCGTTAAGTGGGTTAACTTAGCAGGGAGAATTGTTTTCTCTTTTTGGGATATAAAAGAATATGGAAAAATGTCCATGCCAAACAGGAGAAGGAGGAGGAAGGAAAGGAGGATTGAGCGTTTCGTCGGTGATTTTTCTATCGACATTTAAGTCACATAATTTTTAAGGAAAGCTGTTAATTCATGCGGCAAATGATGTTTCTCGTATTCAGGGAGGCATCGGCGACCTGTTGTGCTTAGTGTTCAGCCTTAGTGGTACTAGAGAATAAAGGGGTGGATGAGCGCTAGGGCGCTAATCGCCAAGTGCCGCCGGGGAGGCAGCCCCGAACTCGCCCTTGACACTGAGCGAACGCCTGCACTCGTCACTCCACTTACACTGGCCTATTATATTCCAATTCACATAGAATCTAGGTCTTTTTAGGCTTCCGTACCTCAATCAGTAAAAACGGAACCGTATAGGATCGCTTTGCTGTCTGTCCGTCTGTCTGTCTGTCAAAACCCTTTATCTCAAGAACGCGTGGAGGTATCGAGTTGAAATTAACACCATAAATCAAACTTCTACGTTAACGTGAAAAAAAGATACGGCCGTTTATGTCACAAAAAACGTACATTTCGACACTCTCAAGGGAATCAAAATGATAGGGACTTCCCGATGACCTAGAACTATGAAATTTGGCAAGGAAAACTGTCATATACTACAAATACTTATAAAAATCTGAAAACTATACATTTGTAATAAAATCATAAAAAATATAGTCCTTTACAAACATTATATTTGGAGAACTCGGTTGTGTTAAGTTTGCAGCTCGTTTGTACGCGGCGCCTTACATTTCAGGTGCAAACTTAACTCAAACAGGCCAATTAAGATGTGATAAGTGAAAGTATGTACGAACCCTCGGTGCGCGAGTCAGACTCAAACTAGGGCGGTTTTTTTAATTATGTGGTTGTGACACGGGTACTATTATTAGTCTCTGAAATAAGGTTTCGTACACTGATCGACACAAATAAGTTACTTTAGGGTTTAACTTTAATCCAGTAAAATATAATAGGACTACTTATTTACTGAGTGTATGTAGGTACCTATACACCTCGTATATAAAAAGTCCAAGGTCCGTTACACGCGAGTAGAAGATAGATATCGAAGGTTTCATTGCTAAGCCACCGTAATTTCAAGATTACTTGGTACCTACATAGCCATTTCTCGGGGGTAAGTAATATAAGATATAAGAACTTATGCTATAATATTCATATTATATACGCTCATATTGTATAAGCTTGTTTTGTATACCGTTCAAGGTGTATAACGAACGTTGGATATAACATCAAAATATCTATTTTTGTTAAGTATAACGTTATTTAAGTATAATATCTTTGTATATAACGATCATAACGTATAACGTTCATAATATCTCAGATTTATAATGTATATTACTCAATACATCTAACACCAAAATGCATAATGCTCGTATAGAATAACCGTCTGCACATCAATTGTGTACATACTTATGCAATAGTTCGCTGTAAAATTAATATAATTATGTACCTCCATGTAAGCAAGCATTTTAACGCTCCGCTCGCTTCGCTCACTCCGCTATCCATGGTCATAAAACAAACCTAACCTAACCTACAGTTTTCGGTTTTTGACCCATATTCCATTTTGTCGCAGTTCTTCCAAACGGTATACTCGTATTCGCCAGAATTTCATCTGCCATTATCATTGTGTACATACTTATGCAATAGTTCGCTGTTAAATTTTAATATACCTCCATGCAAGGAAGCATTTTGACGCTCCGCTCGCTTCGCTCGCTCCGCTATCCATGGTCATAAAACAAACCTAACCTAACCTACAGTTTTCGGTTTTTGACCCATGAAAATGAAAATGAAAATGAAAATGAAAATGAAAATCTTTATTTGCTTTAAGTGTAGTTACATTTGGCTGACATATTCTATTTTATCACAGTTCTTCCAAACGGTATACTCTTACTTGCCAGAATTTCATCAGCCATTATCAATTGTGAACATACGTATGTCGTATGCAATAGTTCGCCGTTAAATTTTAATGTAGGTACCTCCATGCAAGCAAGCATTTTGACGCTCCGCTCGCTTTGCTCGCTCCGCTATCTATGGTCATAAAACAAACCTAACCTAACCTACAGATTTCGGTTTTTGACCCATGTTCCATTTTAGGGGCATAGGGGTAGCAGTTGTAACCTATTTAGTATATCATACGCTATTATATTTTCTAATCATTATACTAAAAGAAAGTATATACTATGATCGATATAGGTTATGTATGTTATATCAACTGAATTTAGAGTATTTGAGTGTTATATAAAAAAATATTCTACAACATGAGTATTATGCTAATTGACCGTTATTCCTAATAAAAATATTGATTTTGATGTTATAGCAAAAGTTCATTATATCTTGTGAACGTTATTAATATGAAATTATATATTATGTAGTTATATCTCATGGGACGCACCCATTTCTCGGACAATTCACGGACGAAGATGAAAGAAAATTAAAGCAATGAATGGGTTACATACTATTATCGCACTAGTTACTCATGTCGTTCTTAACCGCATTACATTGGTAATGAGATACCATCGGATAAAGTAACACTGTTGTGCCTATAGATATACGGGATTTTATAATACGTTCATTAATTTATATATTGTTATTATGAAATAATAATGATTGCCCTGAATATGTCACTTTTATACTTATTTATATTGGAGCGCGATAAACATTATTTCATTAAGTAGTCAACATGAAGCGAATTCCTGTTAAGATGGAATCAAGCACTTATACAGTAGTAAAATAAAACCTGTCTTATTGAAATATAATAAGTCGAATAGGATCCAAGGATAGATCTGAATGAATATTGTAATTAGCGTTACCTATAGTATATTCATTCTAGATTTTTTAGCGGCAAAATTTATAATTTTGTTTTATTGCTGTTGTGTTATACCTATATGTGAGTACATTATCAAATACTACTCGAACGGCTTCACCCCTTTCCCCCCCCCCCCCTTGAAAAGTGTCCCATTTTACAGATTTTTTCAATTTCAGGAAAACTAAACAAGCTAAGAGAAAATGGTCTATGACTAAATTATTTATTAATAAATTTCCTACAAATAAGTACATTCGTTTTGATACGAGTTATAGTTTTCTAGCTATGGTGCACCAAAGTGCTTGCACTTATCAAGTGCTCTTATAAAACTAATGATATCGACACAATGTTATGCATTTAGTGATTGAAGTATGTGAATTGAAGGTTTCTACTTCTTCTAAAATATCTAGACTAACGGAGGTTACTGAATCATTATTTGTGTTGTTTGAATCATTAAAATGTAGGTATTGGGTAACCGCTGATGGTTATAGGATATTATTATTCTTTACTCGATCACGGTAGAGAAAATGAGAATTATTGATTTTTAAAATTTGTAAACAGTCCTAAAATACTCAGTGTTTCAGATATTTTTAGGTTTTTCTTCTAAAGGGTCGGGGACACGTTGCTAGATCCCGTGACATGAATATGTAAATATATAGCGAAATTGTGCAATGTAAACAAACCTGCTAATTCGCTCTAATTGAAGTAATTACAGTCTTCGATTGAACGCCATTTGTATAAAAGAATAGACTGAAGTCATGCCATCATTGTGCAATCTACTTACTCATATCAACTGTATAATAGTATCTTTCAAATTACGGCATCACAATCAGTCATAAAACTCATCAATAAACAGTATTATTGTTTGCGGTTGCTAGTACAGAAACCAAACTTATAGCACCTATTTTTCTCAAAAAAAAGTGCCCGACTTCTGATATACCTACCTATAGAACGAAATAATCACGATGGTAATATTTTTTACAATGCATGTGCTCGAAAAGAGCTTATTCTAGGCATTCAAACTGTGCGGAAAGTACTACATTTCCACACTTGTGCTTTTTATTTTTAATTTTTTTTTTAATTTCTAGCTGTATCTGACAGCCTCACACAAAGAGGTTTTATTGTTTACAAAAATTTTGATAAAATAGTCAAATACCGATTATTATTACATATAAAAGTAGAATAAAACCAATACTTCATTAATTAATTAATTTAACACGTCATTCATTAGACATTAGATATAAAATTTGATCAATAAACGAACTTTAAATCATTATTCATTAAATACATTTGGCTGAATGTACACGCGCTTGTGCCATAAGACGTATATAAAAAAAATACTTTTGCACATGCGCAGTAGTAGACATGTCGAGCGCAGTTTACAAATAACCCCGCCATTTTTTATTGATGTCTAGTTTATTTCGAAGTTGTTTTGTGCAAATCTGCTGAAATAATGTCGAGATAAAGGGACGAATCATAAATTTAACGCGTAAAATGTTTTTGAAGAAGTAAATATTGTTAACGACGGCCTCTTGTTGGATAAATCAAATCAAAAACACTTTATAGTGTTTTTAATTTGATTAATGTACTTTAGTACTAGGCATTAACGCGGATATTGTTGGTCCGATGGCTGAATGGGTAGCCACTAGAAAAAAAAAATATCAGCTGTTCATAAACACAGACGCCATGATTACATTAACATTAAAAACAAATTACTTCCCGGCCTAGGCCTTCAATTTTGTATGAAATTCCTTTACAGTTCTCTCGAATTGTTCCGCCCGAAACTTGACACTTCGAAGCCTGTTTTAACGCACGTTATGACGATATTTCATTGCATGTTTGAGAAAATACTTTTTTTTAACATCGCGTCTGTGTTCATTAACTGGCTAAACAGCTGAATTGTTTTTTTGAGTGGTGTATTTTTTTATTTCATTGCATATGTTTGAGAAAAGCACTATACATGCCTTAGCCGTAAAAAGGGCTTGCCGGCTTCGTAGCACTAGGCCTCCCTTACGGTCGGCCGTCTATACCTACTCAGCCGGCAAGCCCTTATTTCCCGGCGGGCCGGATGTGCGGGTTTCCTCACGAGGTTTGCCCTGGCTGCACACGTTATGGCTACCAACCTGCGCTAGCAGTACCTCGTTAGCTCATCATGAAAATGCATAATGCAAGTAGCAGTTTTATATACATCTATTAATATTTATGTAGAGGCCAGTGCAAAATAAAATTTAATTGAAATCACTAAATATAATGAATGGTGCAAGATAACTGAAAAAAAAACGGAGGCAACCTGCATAATGCACATTAGGTTATCTCAGATTTACCTTGTGTATTTACATAAAAGATATTTAAAGCAGTGTTCTAAAGAACTAATTATTCATGAGCGCCCAACTACCACGACGAAGAATAAAGTGTTCTTCGAAATTCCCACCGGAACAACGAAATGGACCAAAGCTACATTTTTCTGTGTACAAAATATTATTGTTACTATAAAGTAAAATAAATAAAAAATACCTTTCACGTGTATACTTTAATGACGGGCGAAGAGTCACAATGCAGATTACATTGATGTGGCCAGGCCATTAGGGGGAAAACCAAAGCCTGATCAAGATGACGAATATACATCGCAAAGGGATTCATAACAAATTGACAATAATATTTCGCAACACCTCCAAATTAAAATAGAATCTATTCAAACAAGATTGGATTAATGGCCTTTAGATTATACTAGGAAACATTTCCACTTCCATTTCATTTGAAAACAAATACATTTCCAATAGAGAATACACTATTTTTAACTTAACTATATTATGTAGCATTATATATTTATCAGTTTATCACCATATAAACATACAAAAAATACCATTTAGGGTGGGGAAAAGTAGGGATAGCGCTTGGATCATATTCAAATCCTTTCCTGTGGACAATATATTAGTTAACGATTTTGGCTTGTACTTACTTATAAGGATCCGTAACAAAATTAGGCTTAAAAGTTTATTAATAAAGTAACAAGACGTAAACTCATAATATCAACCGTTTAAACAATGTCGCGGGATTTTGCAATACAACGTAACATCGAAGCTAATACGAGAAAGGACATACTATTACTATCTTCCGCTTCGTTAATCATTAAAAATGGTGTAACACGCTCACAATATTATTATAATATGACTCATGAAATAAAATTAAAACAATCCTCTTAACGCGTAGCTATGTGTTTGATGATTTAATAATGTCCACTTAGCCAGCGAGAATAAAACGTATATATTATCCTGTTCCAAATAACATAATTCTAGAGCAACGTCTTTAAACTAAACTGCGGACGCACCTACTGTCATGCCGAAACTGGAAAGGTTCCTATTTTGATTACGGAACAAATAAACAAATACAAAGCTCAGAGTATCTATAAAATTTTATTTTTATTGCAACCATGTGATAGGCTCAGTTTTCACTACCAAAATTCAGGTCCATTACCTAATTTAATGTGGATCCTATATTATCTTAATATGAAATAGATCATAATCATGACAAGAAAGTACAAGAAAGTAAAGAACAAGAAATATATATGTAGGTATGCGTGATAAATTCTTTAATGTCTGAAAGAGCTTCAGATTCAATTTATTTTATAGCGGTTGCCGTATGTGTTGGAGAAAAAATTAATTAATCTAAGAAATCTCCCCATCTACAAATGCTTTAACATATTATTTCATAAGCTTCACAAAGATGTTAATTGGAAAACAAGTATCGATCATAAAGCACGTCCATCAATGGCAGAGCAAACTGGCCTGACCTTGATGGCTAAAATGTCCTTCCGTCATACTGTAACTTATATATTATAGATAGGATAATGGGAGAACTACGTGACCTACGCGGCACGCCTGCTACGACGAAGTGATTGCTAATATTTTCTAACTACGTACTGCGAGAAATAAACAACCAATAGATAAATTATATTGTAGTCCAATCCTATTACATTCTAACTCACAGAAAGACAAAAAATACAATGTGGTAGTAGGTCCAATAAACATAGTTACTATTTGGTTTATTGGATTTTTACGTTACTATATTATAGTCGTCTCGTCTATGGTACATAGAATATGAAAAAAGTTTGTAAGTCAAGTTGACTATTACCTTCGCATCCGGAAAATAAATGCGCTAGCAGCTTCTTAGAATTGCGAGATTTCAAAAAAAGGCGGTTTTATTACATGAGCTTAGTAAAAATTCCGAACCGGTAAAATGGAAGTTTTTGCAGCGCACATTTTTTTATAGGTAGAGTATTGCTACCTACACACGAGATCGAAGATAGATCGCCCTTCGATCAACATTCATATATGAATGACGTGACAAGTCATGTTCGTATGTTTATTGGTTCCGGACGTATTCTGTTTATAAACAGAGATGCGCGACAAGCAACGAATATGGTGGAGTGCACGGACATCCACGATGCTCGTTTACTAATTGCGCAGCTCCACAATTAGTCCAGTGCCGTCCACAAACGAGCGCAATTGGCGCAATGGAGAGGAAATGAACATACATCCTCGAATACACGTACACGGCCGCACACAACGCGACGTATGTCGAAAACCAGTCATAGCTTTATTATTCTTACTTGTCAGAAAATTGTAGGGCGTTTATCCGTACGCACTTATCTGATAAGCCCATGAAATATTAATCCCATCAATCAAATTAATTTCCTTGGAACATGAATCTGTGTCGGCGGAAATTACGCATATGTAATTTTAATGAATCCTGTATAAAAGTTACAGGTAAACTGTTTGTCTAGTATAATAGGCGGACACGTTAACAGTTGACCAAAGCGGGCAAGCTATTAGACGAGACAGATCGGCGGACTGATACTGGAAGGAAGTTCAAACTAAGCGCAGAAGAAGGGAAAATGAAGTGTTAAACACTTCATGCAGCTCAAGATTGGAAATTTCCTCTTTGCATCTAACCTGTCATCCGCCTCACAATTTGCCGCCAACGGTACTTATCCAGTCAACTAGTCGATCTATTTACAGATTATACTTTACTACGTAGTAGCAGAACTATTTGTACTTGACCAAAGCCAATTAGACGTATGTGGTTCAATAATGGGTTTGAAGACAATACGAAAGAAATGAGACCCTTTGTAATAAATCTAGTCAGGTAATTATTAACTATAAATAGAACATACTTCACAGACAGTAATCCATTTACCGTATACGGGCATACTAAAGTAGTGACCGATCCGTGCGTATAAATTTGCAATAAATAATTGCGAATGTGTGACACACATACATCTCGCAAGCAGTGCATGAATGCGACCGTCCTTGTGTACGGCGACATTGTCACCGGCAAAGCTGCGGCCACTTCGCCGGCACATGTAGGCCAGCCTCTTTCCGTGGTTCATTTATAACAAGGAATTGACAACGCTACACGCCGATGTCGATTCTATATCCGCTCTTTAAATATGCCCTTCATAAATATAGGTATAGGGTAATTCCGGGGTAGATGGCCATAAAGGAGAGATGGCCCGTCGAAATAATTCCAGATCTGTTGGCTAGATGGCACTTGTAATAGTTTAGTTTACTTGGCGACGCGCGTAGAAGTAAGGGTGCGTGCAACCTTTTACAAAAAAAATAAAAAAGTAAGTAAAATCTTTGTTCCTATTTGTTTCGTGAAGTGGAAATATTTTTCAGAGGGTTCTTGTTTTAGGTTGTTATGATATTAGTTTCGTAAAATAAGGGTTATTTTTGGTTCGGTTGCAAAGTTTACGAGTAACAGTTTGTCATAACCTCAAAATTGCTCACATCGTGTAGTGACTTATTTTTTTTTTAGGTGTGGTCATCTCTCCCGGAGGAAAAGGAGAGATGGCCAGTGTTAGTCAGTGTATGATGGCCATATGGCCATCCGCAGAAAAGCTATCTGATGACTATCTGATAGCAGTAACGACGTCTTTCGAGAACTGGCTTCAATAAATGGTGTGCCAATTTTGGGTACAAGAAAATTGCACTGAATTGGAAGACATGTGATCTGATTGCGGTGCAGAGAAAAATGGCTTTAATAAAAAGGATATAAGACCGAAAACTATGTTATAATTAGAATTAAAGATATGGCCATCTTTCCCGTTATGCCATGGTCATCACACCCGGACCACCCGGGAGAGATGGTCAATCGTGAATTTAAAAAAAATACATATTTTTAGGCGATCCTATTAGAAAATGTTATTTTTGCTTCTATAATTCTAAAGTTGATGGTTTAAAGTTTAATCACAAATAAAGATTTCTATAATACTATGTAAGATATTTTTTAACAGCATTTAAGAAAAACTATGGTCAACTACCCCGGACTTACCCTACAAGTTTACTATGTTCCTAAAAAGATTGGTAATACAAATACGTTAATATTTGCTTAATTTGCATTGTAACTTAACGAGAGCACCCTTTATCGAATAGCAGTCATAGACATTCGTTTCCTTCATTTTCTACACTATCCGAAAATGTTCATGCCTTATTATAATTCTTTATAAAATAGTTATTTGTTATGCAAGGCTGCAAAGTTGTTATTTGGTGCGAGTGTTGAAATTGAAAGCTGAGCGTAGCGAGGCTTTCAAGACACGAGAAGCTAAATAATTTTGCAGCCATGCGGAACACACAACTTTCCACCTCACTACAGCGAGGAAAATGCAAGATTCCAGAAAAACAAGTAAAACATAAAAATAATCATATTTAATTTTGCCTTCTATTTAACACATCAAAAAACATAACACACTCAAATCCAAACCAAATAAATACGAGAGAAGCACACATAATAAAAATTAAAAGTAATATGGCCGTAATTTGTATTATCGTCGTGTATATTTTATCGTTGGGTTTTTCATAAGCACTGTTATATTATATTTGTATTTGAAACTACTTGACACATTCGCTGTGAATGTGTGAGAATGGCATCCTCGAAAGGATTAGTTGGCCACTCGGAAGTATTTTGCATAACACTTGCTTTGGAAGTTATTGGACGATGGGATCCGAACAAAATTATTTCGGCTTTATCTTCTTCAAAAACGCCAATAGTTTCGGTAAATTACTTATCGTCTCCAAATATTTATAACAAATCCTTTTTCGTTTTAATGCAGGCTTTTAGCATTGAATAAATACTCCAAATTAACTTTCTTGTTGTCGATATTTCTATAAAGTAAGACAACAGTATGTATTCTTCACCGAACAAATTTACGTTGTTTACGTGAATCATTGAATTGTGAAAACTTCTAACTTTTTAATTATTATTTTTTTCTCGGGTGCGTTCAGAACTTACACTCTTATGTTCCAACTTTTATAACAAATAAATATTAAAATTTGTGTTGTATTTAATATATTTACTAGTCAAAATATGTAAATGAAACTGAAATACTTACTATTAATATACATATATAAACATATTCAACATAAAATAAAGTGTTGAAAAATAAAAACTTAAAAATCTGTAACCACAAACCAGGTTTCTGGACGTGATATTGTAGGTGTATTTTTTTTTAAGAAGTATTCAAACGTACACATATGATTTTAGCCGGCCTGACCAGATCGCCGTTTATTAGCGTGCGTTGATTGGTTATTCGAAGATTTATCGACTGATGAAATCCCTCACGCGTTGAAGGAGTCTTAAATATAAAAAAGTTACATGCACCACAGAGAATCATAATCGACATGTTCGAAATTCAAATGACTTTTGCACGCTAGCGAATAAAATAGACTTGTGCACGCAGATTTCGCCCTATAAACGGAGGTTTTCCGAGCGAGTGAGCAAATTATATAAACGTTTGAATACTTCTTTTAAAAAAAAATATACCTACAATATCACGTCCAGAAACCTGGTTTGTGGTTACTGATTTTTAAGTTTTTATTTTTTTTACACTTTATTTTAAGTATGTTGAATATGTTTATATATATTAATAGTAAGTATTTCAGTTTCAGTTACATATTTTGACTAGTAAATATATTAAATACAACACAAATTTTAATAATTATTTGTTATAAAAGTTGGAACATAAGAGTGTAATTTCTAAACGCACCCGTGAAAAAAATAATTATTAAAAAGTTGGAAGTTTTCACAATTCACGTAAATTTGTTATGTGGAGAATACATACTGTTGTCTTACTTTATAGAAATACCGAAAAGAAGAAAGTTAAGCCCAATTTGGAGTATTTATTCAATGCTAAAAGCCTGCATTAAAACGAAAAATTTGTTATAAATATTTGGAGACAATAAGTTATTTAGCGACTATTGGCGTTTTAAAGAAGATAAAGCCGAAATAATCTTCGGATCCCATCGACCATCGTCCAATAACTTCCAAAGCAAGTATTATGGAAAATACTTTCGAGTAGCCAAGTAATCCTTCCCAGAATACCATTCTCCCACATTCACAACGAATGTGTCAAGTAGTTTCAAATACAAATAATATAACAGTGCTTAAGAAAAACTCAACGATAAAATATACAGGACGATAATACAAATTACGGCCATATTACTTTTAATTTTTAATATGTGTGCTTCTCTCGTATTTATTTGGTTTGGATTTGAGTGTGTTATGTTTTAAATTCGATGTGTTAAATAGAAGGCAAAATTAAATATGATTATTTTTATGTTTTAATTGTTTTTCTTGAATCTTGCATTTTCCTCGCTGTAGTGAGGTGAAAAGATGTGTGTTCCGCATGGCTGCAAAATTATTTAGCTTCTCGTGTCTTGAAAGACTCGCTACGCTCAGCTTTCAATTTCAACACACGCGCCAAATAACAACTTTGCAGCCTTGCATAACAAATAACTATTGTAGGTTCGGTTTCTAAAAACTATTACATACCCCGTAATCGTTATTATTCGTTTATGACAAACCGTACTTCTGTTTGGTCCTGGGTTAGTTATTATAAATTCTGGTATAAAACATTTAACTTGTATAAAGTTATCTTGATACTACTTATGCACTGGACTGTACGTGCAAATAGATCTTAATTATATGAATACTTAATCAATTTTCTGATCATATTCAATCATAGGCATTAATCACAATTGCTGAAGTCAACAGACCTGAACTCTATACGTAAAACAAACCGCATGACGCTATTGCGGAGCAAATCTCCTCCATCAAAAGTTAAAAAAATAGCGGAAACATTATTTGGGCAAGTTTATGTATTTTCTAGACCATTTTTTGAGACGCCGACAAGTTGAATCCGTCGGTTTTTTCTCGCTGTAATTAGCTTAATGACAATAGGGTATTTTTCGGTGAAGAGTGAGCGCGACGCGCGATAAACAGTACGAGAATAGTCCTGTATTGGTAAAAACCACCATACCTAAACCATACCGCAGTAATCGCAAAGAGCGTTTTCTCGTAATTGTCAGTTTCTGTTACTACTGACTATTTAAGTAAGCTAGGTACGTTAGTAATAATTTACAATTTATCCCCAATATTTATGGAAGATTAAATTGCGATGTTGGCTTTCAGCCAATTCCTTAACTACGGCACATATCTATTTTTTACAAATATCTATTCCTCCAACTTGCACGGAAATATTCCCATTGATGTCCTTCGTTATAGGTGTTTTAATAAATAAATAATAAACAAAAAATTTATCGGCCATGGCCGGCACGCAGATTACACACGCACACTACACGATTGAGACTTTGAAAATTCACCATACAGGTAATTGTCCGATAGTCACGTATTAAACATTGAGATTAATAAAATAATAGTATAGTATATTATGCAATCGTTGCACAATGAAGGTTCTTAAAGTCGAGTACCGCGTTTAGGTCACGAGGCTTGCCGAGTGGCCTAAGTAAGGTACGAGATTTTAAGACCTAGTAATTGTGTACCTCACTATTGCATACAATACTTTTTATACGAGCAAAACACAGAAAAACATTTTTACTTTAATCGTCATTCCCCACTATGAATTTTTATTTTTGATGTAACCTTTTTCGTTTAACAAAACTGACCTATTAAAAAAACATGATCGCGATTGGTCATGGCGGGTGCCTCGTGATTGGTTAAATTTTTTGACTTGTATATTCAACCAATCAGTAAAGCACGCTACGCTTTTTTTAAATCAAATATGCTGATGTTCTCTTTTTGAAATTATTAGAGTTGAGTAGAGAGATGTCTTAATGAATATTAAAGTTCTTTAGCGGATAGAGTACCTATAGAATTTCGGTACAGGATTAAAAAGTGTGTTATTGTGATTTTGTGTGTGAAAGTATAATTGACAGATTAAAGTACGCGAGTATAAAAACACTTTTATTGTTTTTGCGTTTACTTCTTGCACTAAAATGTCCCGGTTCTTCTACTGACAATGACTGTATTTTAATGCAGACTAAATTTGATTAAAAATTTCAATATGCGGTTAAATTTTAATAGGTTAAATTTTAATCACAATATTTCCGAACAAATTGAAGAATAAATCATTTACACTACCTATTTTTTTATTATTATGCAAAAATAAACGGTAGAATTTGTAATGTAAAAATCACGCCTGTGTTTCGCGTGTTAATAGTTTGAATTACGGAAATAAAAATTGCACACTCAGGAACACTTGACGAGCAAATGTGTTGAACAATGTTTTATATTATATTACACATGCAAGTACAAATCTTTAAAATATACATTTATTGTAACCTTAATATGTAGGTACCTACACGGCCGCAAATAAACGAATTATTGACAACTAACGAAAAATATATGTGGGTTGTGTTGGCAGTCCTCCGAGATTTCCAGCCAGACATTTGCTGAAATGCAAATTTTACTAACACAAGTCTCCCATAATACACTTCAGTGGGTGTAGTGAAATCGTAATATAAAATCAACAGACGGCGACGTCGCGACAATGTCTACCCGAATCTTAAATTTAGTCATGTGCATCACGCAGTCGGATAAATAAATAAACAATGCATGTTGCCCGAACATTAATACAGCAAATGTATTTCATACCGACGAAGAATTCAAAAATATAATAACAACTTTATGATCTTGAGCACTTCGTTGGTACATACTCGTACTTACATAGAAATTGATAATTGTGGCAAACAAAACAAATTAAAATTATCAAAATGAACGAACATTTATTAGAGCATTCATTACGAATATTTTTATCAAGTGGTTTCGGCGTCCACGCTTTGTTTCCTTAAACGATCATTCACCTTTGTTAGTGTGCAGCGTCTCATGCAGCGAACATTTATCATTTACTTAATTCAATTACCTAATCTCTACACAAAAACACTGCATATGCACGTTAAATAACGTTCGTGTACATCCGTTCTATAGTTAGTCATCAACTTGGTGTAATTTTAAACATTGTTATAATGATTTAAGGTGTAAATATCGTACAATGTGCAATTGTACACCGGCATACTACGAAACAAATTAAAAGTTTATTGAAATATTGCTCCAATAACCGAACCGAAATAAATTAATTACTATTATTTCTGATTTCATCCAATCCTAAGAGTCGGTATATACTTTATAGCGGTGTAGCGTCAAAAGTATACTTAGGCAAGCCGGGGCCTATTTGACTAAGTTTTTCTTCACGAGCAATTAGTACAAAGGTGCGAGTTCAATGGACGTCACGCCACTGACACTTTTTACAAGGTTTTACACGGCCAAATTTAATATCGAATACTCACTACTAAACAGAAAATTTTAGCACAGAATTATGGCATTGATGATTGAAAGTACGCAGTAGAGGCTTGATCTAGTTAAAAAATAGTATCAGTATAGGTGAATGCACGATTGCGGAATCATAGTAATATGGAGGCCGAAGAGTGACGAAACTATGGGTAGAATGTGTGTGCATGTGAGATGTACTGGCTCGCAGCGCTGCCCGATGGAGC
Organism: Apotomis turbidana; assembly: GCA_905147355.2. NCBI lineage: Eukaryota > Metazoa > Arthropoda > Insecta > Lepidoptera > Tortricidae > Apotomis > Apotomis turbidana. Next base: position 40,173,813 of record LR990280.1, on the reverse strand, counting down.
CCGGCTTATACGACCAAATGCAAATGTATCCCATTGTCAAAAAATCTTCTTTTTTTTATACGAAAATGACTAACTAGAATTTGTTATACTATAGTTTATCGGTATCGGTCTAATTATCGCCTATCTGAATAGGTCATGATTTGATTCAGTAACCATTAGGAGAATTAGGTACAGCATAAATGATAATATTTAATATAGTAGAATATTTATTCCACCTTTACCCAATTTAGTTTAGTTTTTCAATTGTTCATTTACTACCAAATGATTAACTACATACAAATATCACTTCTTAAATGAGTTATAGGTAATAATCTCAGTATCTTTGATAATATTCATTATCAAAGTTATCAATGTCGAACGAATGTCAGTATCAAAAGTGATTTTTCAATAAGTTCAGCAGCTGCAGGCGTTGAGTGTAACCTTAGCAAAGGCATAGGTGATTACACTACAATGTGGACTTCTACGGTGGGGCGCTTGGGGTGTGAATATTGTTCTTATACTTATGCATACGGGTAGGTACATCCTACTTGAACTCTAGGACAGAGTTAATAAATAAGGACTGCTCTTATTATGCAAGAAGCTCTCGGAAACGCCCCAAACAATTAGAATATCCTGACTGTCTACTAACATATGACAGGATCTAATAAGATACAAGTATATGTACGACAGGTTGAAAAACCAAAATATGACCTACATGGTAAGTAATCAACTTTATGTTGAAATTTGTATATGTATAGGGCAATACTGTAAGTTAGTATCAAGGGATTCAACTCTAAGCTCTTAAGGTTTACAGAGACCCTGTAAAATAAAATATTTCAAACAACTATCGCAAATTAGATACTATGCGGTGCAGAAATGTTCGGCCTCTACTATCGCCCACAAGTAAAAATGAAATCGGTAAACATTACTCGTACATCCTTATGTGGAATACTTGAAGGTAAACAATAATAAATTTGCTCACTGTGTCATGTGAACGCAAATAACACTTAATCTGATTTATACTAGTTAGAAGGAGCAGTTATGCCCACGCGGAAGAAAAATATATAATCAATCTTCTGTGGCTTGCCGTGGTTTGTAGTCGGGGAAAATTATTGTTACAGCGGAATTGTCACTCGTGTGCACAGAAAACCCTGCAAGCCATCACCAAATACGGCACATGTCAACGCATTCAACTTATTGCTTTTAAGAAGTAGGTAATAACATTGTTCTTATCATTGGACGTGGGATTTATTGCATATGGCCCTAAGCAAGTTTTGACTAAGGCAAAAACATAAAAATAAATAAGTAGGAAAGCAAAAATACATTATTTACCTACTTTGGACAATGTAACTTTAGGATCAATTTAATTTTTGTTTAGAGCTTCTTGTACATGTAGGTGTACAAAATAATAAAGTTGTAGTGAAGGTACAAGTACGAATAAACCGTCCACGCCTAGCCGGCCAGCGGCGGACGCGGTCGTGCCATGACCCACAGAAATCGTGAACAAATATAGCCCGCTACTAATGAAAGTGTCAAGTCAAGCGCCTCCAAAGGACGACTCCGCCAAATGTACCTTTTAAAACGGATAACCTGCAACAGCTCATATTAAGTATTATTCCATTTTGATTTCACGGTCTACTTTCTGTTATATAATGAATAGAATAAGTATATAATTAAATATATGCATAGAAAAGACGTGGATCACAAAAAGTTGTGATCAAATCTAAGAGTAAATATATTCACGGTATCAGAAGTTTCTTAAGATAATATATTTCGTATGCTATCTCTAACACGAAGATATGTTTTAACAAAACTTTTCAAGTTAAGTAATGAACCAGGCCCATATCAACATGGCTAAATGTCGAAAAAAGGAAACGAAACCACCAGACTTCAACACATATGTTGTAAAAGTTGTCAAATTTATGTAGCTATAATAGATTGCTTCTTCGATAATCAGCGTTAACGGTTATTGGTACAAAGATGAAAACAAATTTGGGCCTTATGGTAAGCGACATAGTGGACCCATTTTAATCCCCGACAAAAAAGAGGTGTGTTAATACGTTTAACATGTACTTATATCTGTGTGTCTGTCTGTGTGTCCAGTTTAAAAAATGTAGAGATGGTTCTTAACTATATTTGGTTCGGTCGGGGTTTCTTTTATATTTTGAATTTATCATACGTCGTCATATACCGAATACGTCGCATATGATAGGCCGACAACGTGATGGGAAGAACAAGGTTATGTATACTTTTGACCGGCCTAAGTTACAGGCAAACTCTAGTAAGCTAATAAGGTAACAAAAATATGGCATGGCAGGCATAAATATTTGCAGAAGTCATGTTTCAAGAACAAAAACAGTATACTTGTACAAAGATAACATAATGCCCACGTAAATCTAGATAGTGTCTGTTACTAATTTATCAAGATGACTAAAATCATAAATTTGTCACGTAGGCACACAACAAAGTACACACACACTCGCGCAAACATGTATATATGGCGAGCTACGCGAGAATTACGTACGAAACCCCAATATGAGAGCACGATGTTTGGTTTTTTAGATGAATATAGTCTACAATAATAGTGAGACTCAATCAAAAGCTTCCCCAAATTTCAGAGGCCGACCTAATAAATAATCTAAATTAAGAAATCCGGTCAAAACAGAATCGGAATCGCAATATAGTAACTAGTCGTTTTTGATATAAGTATAATTTAGACATAGCCCGGGCGGTTATTTGTTGTCCATGGAATTACTCCAGTGGCAATCTAAGACCCTTATCAAAACGGTGTACCTACCACTAAAACAATGAGTAGTAAGTAAAGCAGCTTAGTCCGGAACCCGTTTTACGAGATACTCAAAAGATTTTCGACAAGGTCAAAGGTAAACCAGTTTCATAAAATATCCAATTTTCAATTTTTATGGGGGCATACTCACTCATGAAAATGACACGACTTTACATACAGGCGAGTTAAAAAGATCGCAATGAGTGTTAAAAAGATTCGGAAGCAGAGCAGCTATCAGATGAGAGCGGGCAAATGGGACGCGTGCGAAGTTTTTAGCATTCAATCAATATACCACAATATCGCAAGTACATACTTTAGAAAAGTTGCGGGAAGAACATTATAAATTTCAATAGTATTTTTTTTGGCATGTACTTAATTTTTTCAACGAGAAACCGATCACTGCTAAATAAAAATAACCATTACACGCTAATACAAATATACAGAGAAACGAGAATTAAGTATGATGGCTTGATTTGAACATATCAACGACATGGATTGCAGTCGGTCAATATAATTGTTATAGCGGGGTCACGTGACCCTGAAAGTAACTAATGCGACTAGAGCAAACGCAGATATGAACAATCAGACCCCATTAGGTCAAGGAATTCAACTGCAGATGTGGCGAACCTATTTTATAAAGAGTCAATCCCTCTCAAATTATCATTAATCTATTCTCAAATGGAATTTCTAACTAATTGTAGTTACATGATTTATGAGACGAATAATGACAATATAAGGTAAACGTCCCTGTGCTTTACACTGTCCCAATAGTTGCCATTTTGAATGTTATGTCATTAGCAATAGAGGTGACAGCATGGTGTCAACTATTAGGCATGTGTGTCGAGCACAGGGACGTTTACCTTATAACATGTACAGTCAACCAAAAATGTGGTCTACCACTTTTCGACTCTATTTTACATGTAATAGAGTCCAAAAGTGGTAGACCACTTTCTTTGCTGACTGTACATAAGTTAAGACAACTCACTCGTGTATTTAGTTTGGTATTACTTTTTATGAAAACAAATGGTTCCTGGCATTTTTGACAAAGGAGGTTGTGATCAGATGAATACCGACCTGTTTTTAATGTTGTCTGGGACGAACACATTCCACCAGGAAGGTCTCTTTTGCCTTACGTAGACCGGACTGTCGCTCTCTTCGTCGGTATCGTTTCCTCCTCCCGATTTTCGCCTTTTTTTGCGTTCCAGTTGCAGGCGAGCCGCCCAGGAGCGGCGGCGACCCTTGTCACCGGAACCGAAGCCCTCCGCCCCCATGGACACAGATAACGAAGCCCGACGGGGAGGGTCGGGTGGCGGGCCGTCAAAATCGCTTAGTTGTCTATATCGTTCGGCAAACGCCGCATCGGAAGCTCGCCGCCCGTTGGCCGCCAAGCTCGGCGGGTCGGCGAGTATCATGTCGGAGAAGGCTTCGTCATCATCGGTATCGGGCGTGAGGGGTTCGTCGCTGAAGCGCCGAGGGGTCTCGTCGATGGACTCCTGCAGACTGGCGAGTGGCAGGCTCGGTCGGTGCGAGCGCAGGCCGCGAGGCGCACGACCCGGCCGGCCCTGCAAGCGCGCCAGAGCCAGCGGCACCGGCGGCTCTGTCAGCGTTGATTCACTCCCACTCATCATGCTTGCTGTTTGTGCACTCCCAATAGTTTGCAAACAAGCAGTCTCATTTAAGCTGCCTGGCTGATATCACTCCACCATTTTCAAGTATAATGTTCCACGTTTGCATAAAACTTCAGTGTTTTAACGATCTATTTCACCCACTAAATATGGCGTGACAATCCTGGCATCCATGTGACAAATTAATATTTATCTCTACAAATTACGCAAATAACACTTATTCGCCCAATTACTGCGTAATGGAATGGCGTTCAGTTCATTGTGTGTAGTTCAAAGTACATATATTGACTAATTTTGGTTCATCTATGTATTGTTAAAACTTAGACACAGATCCCTTAGTGTGGGCAATATGGGCATGCCGGCAACCTAAATTGCTAATATGACGTATCATTTCTTGAATTGCTCAATCGAATTTAATAATAAATTAACCAGTTTTTAGCAATAAAAAAAATATTTTAACAATCGTTAATTTTTGTCGCACAACGGAACTTTTTAGTTAGCCTTAGAAAAAAGGGATCAGAAAAAGTACCGTTGTGCGACAAAAATAAACGACACAATAACGAACCTCAAAACAGTACCTTAAGTACATTATTCGATGGTTAATTTGTCGTCGTATAATGGAAAAATTGATACAATTTTTAATTAAATGAGTTAAGGTAGCAAACATTCTTAGGAACCATGGCGTCAATTTTAGATTTAATAAAAAACCGCATTCATATTTTTTTGAAATCTCATATATAACTGGGAATTTAACCAGGTGCAAACCTGGTTAAATTCTGTAAGTAATCGCATGTCATTTTGTAATATTCTTTACAGCGGTTTTGACCGGGTAGGTAATGTATGAAATGATGTATGAGATTTATAAAAAAAAAAATGCAGTTTTTATTAAATCTAAAATCGATGCCATGGTTCCTAAGAACAGATTTCCCTATCTCTTATAGTTTGTAACTTCTCCCTACTGACCCGTTGGATTGATCACCCGGTATAGTGTTAATCATTAATAGTCATTTAAAATTCCTGGAATGTTATATAGTTTCAAATGTGTATGCGCTAGGCGTCAGTTCTGTAACAAAGGCTACTGAAGCGAAGTAGCATTCCGTGGCTTTTTGTTCAGTGCTGACAAATTGTCTCACTTCACCGACAATGCGTTAACTAGTTAGCGCTAATGGTCGACAATGAATGAGAATATTAAGCCATAACTGTACCTACACATTTACTATGTCACTTGAATTACACGGTTTCTATTTATCAGTTTAGTTGAATTAAAATTAATTTCGCGCATTTTTATGCATCGAAAAGAACAATAGCATTATCTACGGTGAATATTAATCACTACATAGTATAAAACAAAGTCGGTTCCTGCTGTCTGTCTGTCTGTTTGTCCCTATGTATGCTTAGATCTTAAAAACTACGCAACGGATTTAGATGCGGTTTTGTTTAATAAATAGAGTGATTCAAGAGGAAGGTTTATATGTATAATACATGCATAATATAGCATTAGCGTAGCCGGGGCGGATCGCTAGTCATATTTTTATTAATCTGTAATTAGTAATAGGACATTAACGAATTCGAACGTCTGATGAGTGGGTCTCGGCTAGAGCAGCAGCCACAGGCTAGCCGGTGAAGCGAGTAAGGCGGTATCGGTTCTATGCCTTAAGCAGGTGGTGTGTAGCTTTCGTAATTGTAGTATGCGGACGCCGGCGCGCGCGCAACTCGACTGTTATGTGGGGAAAGTTGCCAGCTTCTTGCATAAATAGATTTCATGTTGTTTCGCTAAATGGTTCTATTGCATTTATTGTTGATCATTTGAAAATCGGAAAGCTGTTACAACAGTACACTATGTTTAAGATTCGAATATTATAAAAACTGCTTTCATTCAGAAATTTCAGAATATGTGGTTCGAATGTATTCATAAATATATGTTTGCAGGAACGGACCCGACTAGATGACCACAATCACGTTAGTTGTCCTCCGTATGCGGGCAAGGTCGAAGCACAATTTAGAATATTAATTGTCACTGAAAGTACATGAACATGACACATCATAAAACAAATCAACAAGTTAAACGTTATGAAGCCAAAGGCATTTATTATGTTATTTTAAGCAAGTATCTCATTGCAAGGCTGAGCACACGTACCTACTTTAAAACGTTTTTGATGCGCGTATTTTTTCATATTTCACAACTATTATGCAGGTCAAAACCGTATTGCTGGATTAATAGCGTTACCTTTTATAGGAATCAGTTCCGAATATGCCTAAATACATTTTTTTTTAGATATATCGTTTAATGCTGGCGCTTTATTACCTATCATAATTAAATTGAAATAACTCAGCGCAACTTAATAGAAACAAAATCAAAATCCGACCTGCCGTTTGGCGAGAAGAGAGCACAAGGAAATCTTCACCTCGCCAGCTCAAACATAACTCATTTACTGCGAGATGACAGTGAAAAAAAAATACATTATTGTTGAAATAAAATTGTTTCAATTTTATACTGTAACTAATGTATTAACATAATTTTTAATTTCGCCAATTTTTCATGGATGCGGGTTTTTAATATATGGGAGTCAATTTGTTTTTCTTACCATTGTATTTATTTTGAATGAAATACCTATTATTCAAACAATAAAAAAGCAATTAATAATAAACACACACGTGATGTAGGTATATATTATAATGACCAAATAAATAATGACAACCGTGGCGGATGTGAACGTGGCGGTGTGTTGGAACGTAAGTATTTTTTTTTCAATGTATCTATTTAATGGTATTTGTTTGTAAGTAGAAGGTATTTATTTCCTTTTAAAATATAAGTACAAAAAAATCCAATATGTTCTCGCTGGTGAGGTGAAAAGTTGTGTGTGCTACACGAAAGCAATGTTTTTGCCATCTCGTGTTATTGAATCCCTCACTACACTCATTCAAGATCAGCACTCGAAGCAAAAAGTAACTTAACTTTCTTGTTGCACAACTATTTTATAATAAATGGCGCCGCGCGCCCTAGGTTATATAAATCCTGCATCGCACTGTTTAGATTTTTCCTGAAATAATGACCCTCCATAGAAAACTAATTTTAAATACAATCTTAGAACTTTATAATAGTATTGAAGATGCGACTGTATTACAAGCGATACTGAGTACATAAGGAGATAATTTGACAAAATCACAAATGATAAATAAGCTAAATTCAATGTACATATTTACTTGGAATTAGATTTGATCAGAATTAAGCCGCCGATGGAAGGATATCCGATACCGGACCGAAACCGCGTAATAGGTACGAGTAAGTACCCGTCAGGGATTGTGTAGGGTTTCAGCTCCGTTCAATGGTTTCTTGTTTACTTACGCAAACACTCAAGTTACTGTCCACAAACGTAGCGAGGATACCGTCCTGCTCAATCCAAAAGGAATTGTGACACGATCGAACCACAATCAACAATAACAGAACCGCGGTGCGATTAGCAGGAGAGCCAGTCAAAAGAATTATTCATTTAAACTAGGTATATATTTAGCTATAGGGTTATTAATTTAACTATAAATGTAGGTGTTCAGAAAGCCCAATTTGTTTAAAATAACGTTTCAACATATTTGAAATATTAATGACTAATGAAGCCCTATAAAATAAAATGCATTGACACATTGAAAAAAGAAAGACAAAATTATAAAGTTCTATGTATGGTTACATCAATTTGTACTTGGATATAAGTAGAAATGCCTAGGTAATATTCTTATGTCAGTCAATCGGTGGAAGCGCAAATCTGTCCTCTCAATGTCACTGAAGAGATTAACCCAGCGAGAGGGCCCGACTTCCGACCCGGCAGTAATCATGACACGATCCACCACCAACATTACACGTGTTATCATCATAAATCATAATATATTCATATGAATGTTACTGTAATTTCCTACTTTTCTTTCTGTTGTACTTCACGAGTAAGTTATACCAACTTTGAACAGAAATATGCCGAAGAAGATTCAGTTGAGACGTTGCAAGTTTAGTCAGTACGTATCAAACAGGTATATCTTTGATGTAACAAATTGTTGATAGATAGTGTATTCCAGATGCGAGAAGCAATGTAAGTACTAAGTATTTATTTAGCCAGACACTATTCTTATGATGTTTACGACGATTGAAGATTGTTTGAAGCAAACCTAAGGTGCTCACGTTTTACTACTGTAAACAAACATAGCCAACAGATTTTACATTTGGAATAATTTTATACAAGTAAAGTGTAAAATAAGGAAGTAATCAACATTGCATTAGAAATAATGTAACGGGATATTATCACGCATGAATGCACCATATTTACATATTATCATTATTATATAACCTGATTTACACGATAATAAATAGTAAAATAATTGACTTATTTCTTAATGGAATAAAGTTTATTATGCCGATATTTCCTATAGAAGAGGCTTAATATAAAAATAAGAAATTACAAGGTGTGTTAAGACAATGTATTTTTTTAATGTACATATATTGATCCTGCAATAAGCATGAAATACAAATGTCACTAAAAACCTCGACCGAAACCAGTCGTAGGTGTACGTGGTCTCTATGATAAGCATTTTACGCTGTAATGTTTCTTTAAATGGACCTTTTCGTATTTTAAACACTAAATTGTATAGACGCAATTATGTGCTTAAATTGTTATCAAAAATACATTAAGACTGTATTCCGACCTTGGATATAGATATGAGCGCCGATGGCCAATTCCGCGGCGGCGGCGTGATAGGCAAAATTCCGCGGCGGCGGCGGCGTCGGCGGCGTGACCTTGAGCTTTAGATTTTTATGAGGGAGCAATTTGAGAAAAAAAAAACCTGGTTTTTGTGACTATTATTTATTTTAATAAAGGAACCAAGTATGTAAACAATCATATTTTTTTAATTGCACACAAATATAACTAATTAAACAAAACAAAACAAAAAATAACACTGAATGAAAATTCTCAGATTTATAATCGAAATAACCCTAGTGGCCCTAGGGCCCTAGTGGTAAAAGACGGGTGTGGCGATACAAGTCAGCAGATTGGGACGAGATGCGTCACTTTTTTGCATCCTACCCTTGGCGCGAGGTCTGCTTCTCTTCGGGGGATTCGTCAAGCTGCGCTAACAATGTAACCGACGTCATTCGGCAGGGTATGGAGTATTTCATTCCATATTTACACGTTTCGACTGGTTATGCAGCACGCCCATGGTATAATGCTGACTGTGATCGTGCGGAGGCACTTAAAGAGTCAGCTTACCGTGCATGGGCTGATGCTCGAATACTTCCCAGCTGAAAAAAGCATTTAATAAAGCCGCCAAATCCTGCAAGAAACAGCTACGCAAGGCACGCTTCGATCATATACGCCGCATTGGGACCAAACTTGCCTCATATCCACCTGGAAGTAAGGCATTCTGGTCCCTGGCTAAAGCGGTCGAAGCCAACTTCTGTCGCTCTTCGTTGCCACCCCTGCTAAAGCCTGACGGATCTCTAGCACATGCAGCGGAGGAGAAAGCAAATCTATTTGCTTCTCTATTTGCGGAAAATTCGCATCTGGACGCCGCAAGTAGTTGCCCACCTATCTTATCTTATCTTATACTGCCCACCTATACTGCCGCATGTAGGAACCACCATGGAGCCAATCCATATACGCCAGAAGGAGGTTCTTGCAATCATGCGGAGTCTTGATGTGAATAAAGCTAGTGGTCCCGACGGAATTCCTGCTGTTGTTTTGCGGAACTGTGCGGCTGAGTTGTCCCCGGTCTTAACACGCCTGTACCGTCTCTCACTTGAGACTGGACTTGTCCCGACGTCTTGGAAGCTTGCAAATGTGCAGCCTGTCCCCAAGAAGGGAAGCCGGGCTGACCCTGTCAATTACCGACCAATTTCCGTAACCTCCATACTCAGTAAGACTATGGAGCGTGTACTGAACAAACGCCTCCTTGCATACCTAGAAGTGAACGACTTGCTCAGTGATTGCCAGTTTGGATTCCGTCCGGGGCGATCAACTGGGGATCTTCTTGTGTATGTCACTCATCTATGGAGCGAGGCGATCGAGAGACACGGGGAGGCTCTCGCCGTGTCTCGATATTTCAAAAGCCTTTGACAGGGTCTGGCACGCAAGCCTGGTGGGGAAACTTCCAGCGTATGGGGTCTCTGAAGGTCTCTGCAAATGGATTGCTGATTTCCTGAGTGAGCGTTCGATCCGAGTAGTCCTTGATGGCTACACTTCGGATCCCAGGGCTATTGACGCCGGTGTTCCTCAGGGGTCTGTTCTATCTGCAACTCTTTTTCTGCTGCATATTAACGACATGCTTATGCCCGGTACCTTTGGGTATGCTGATGACAGCACAGTTGTTGACAGATACACATCCAGCGCAAATTCTAAGAGGGACGAAATCCAGTCTTGTCGAGAGGCGATGGTGGATCGATTGAAACAAACTCTCGTGGCAGTGTCCGAGTGGGGAGATGCCAATTTAGTTGGATTCAATGCCACCAAGACTCAGGCGTGTTTGTTTTCCGCTGAACGGAGTCCCTTTGACCTGACTCCCACTTTCCAAGGTGTATCCGTACCGATTTCAGACCACCTAGAGCTTCTTGGGATGACCTTATCATCCAACCTCTCAACTCTCTCTCAACTTCGGCCAATACATTGAATCCTTGCCTACAACTGCAGCAAAAAAACTTGGGATCCTATCTAGGGTGAGGCGGTACTTCACGCCGAGACAGCTGCTTCAATTATATCAGGCGCAAGTCCGATCATGCATGGAGTACTGCTGCCATATTTGGGATGGGTCCGCCAAATACCAACTGGCCGCCTTGGATTCAATTGACAAGCGTGCGAAGAAGCTCATTGGCGACCCTGCCTTAGTTCAGGAAAAGCTGCAAAACCTCGAACACCGCAGGAAAGTCGCCTGCTTATCGGTTTTCTACCGGATACACTTTGGTGAGTGTGCACTAGGACTGCATGAATTAATTCCACCGTCTCCGTTCAGACAATACAGTACTCGGCGCGGACTTGGATTTCACCCTTATGTTGTCGATATACCACTGATTCGTACGAAACGCTTTGCGTCTACTTTCCTTATGAGGACAGCTAAGGAATGGAACTCTCTTCCTGCGCACCTGTTTCGTGAAAAATATAACTTGGATCTCTTCAAGTCGAGAGTGAATAGGCATCTTCTAGCCAAGCATGCTCCATCTTAAGCCTTATTGTCACTTAACATCAGATGCAATCGAGGTTAAATGCATGGCTATTTTGAATAAAAAATAAATAAAAAAAAGCATATAAAACCATCACAATCTTCACTTTAAAAACGTGTTTTAATACAAGTCTTAATGTATAAATATAAATCAGTTAAAGATTACGTTTCCAGAAAAATAATCATATTACTGCAGACCAGTTTTCTTTGGCGGTTCTTCCTCCTCAGTAAGCCTTATAGTGAACCGCTGGTAGATATTTTAAATAAAAGAAAAATACCCTTCTGGCACATGTGTTAACTGTCTTTACATATTAGGCCCATCTGGCATGTATGAACACTTTTATTTTATAAATTAATATTTATAAATGGAAAGTTTGCACAAATGTAACTTTGACAGGGAAAAATTATGTTTTTCTCAGTCAACCATTGACAACGGTATCTGTTAAGGTACTGAAACGTCAGGGAGGCTCAAATAATTAATATACGCGATCTAATCCGTTTAAATTGTTTTATTTAAATATTAAAACTTAACAAGCATATTTTTTAACATCACAAAATTTTTAATCACAATCTCTTAGTCACAACACAATCAATTTTAAAAGCTAGGTGGCGCCAGGTACGTTAAACACATTCTAAGAACTCATCATCGTGTCAGACTCATATTATGACGCGGCTCAAAAAAAAACAACACGCGTTCACTCGGCAAAATACTTGACTCGATTGAAGCCATCGTGCGACCGAACGCGGACGCGGGTGGGATACGTTACGAGTGCGAGCGAGAAAGCAAATCGCAACTTGTTGCGCCGGCGCGCCGCGTATTTCACACGGCGGCGGCGCGCCGACTCGAATCCGCGGCGACGGCGGCGCGCCGGCGCGGCGCTCATATCTACTTGGATATATATTCATTCTGGATATGCTTCTAAGCATCTTCTGCTTTTGCAATACTTTCATTATCATGCGCAAATTGTAACAACACGATTCTTACGAATTCATGATAAACAATTTATTTTTGGCAAACCTTTGAAGTTCGAGAACAGTTTAATAGTTCAATAAAATTAGCTGAAAATTTGGCTATATTAAATGCCAACTTTTATCTATAAGGATATGTAGGATATAGAGCAAAGTTCAATTTTATTTACTCTCCGTTTTCCTCGATGTCCCCGCACACCCACAACAATTTCATTTCGATGAGGTTTAGAGTAGGCTTTCTCCTCCAAAATATTACACAGACCATAGTCCAAGGGGTTGAGATTGGGGCTTCCTGAGGGCCAATCTTCAACCGCAATAAATTCGAGTAAATGCATCGCTGACCACCGTTGTGTTGTCTTAGCTTTATGTGCGGAGGAAAACCATGACATATGCAGGATGGTGGCGCAATAAATTCGAGTAAATTGCATCGCTGAACACCGTTGTGTTGTCTTAGCTTTATGTGCGGAGGAAAACCATGACATATGCAGGATGGTGGCGCAATAAATTCGAGTAAATTGCATCGCTGAACACCGTTGTGTTGTCTTAGCTTTATGTGCGGAGGAAAACCATGACATATGCAGGATGGTGGCGCAATAAATTCGAGTAAATTGCATCGCTGACCACCGTTGTGTTGTCTTAGCTTTATGTGCGGAGGAAAACCATGACATATGCAGGATGGTGGCGCAATAAATTCGAGTAAATGCATCGCTGACCACCGTTGTGTTGTCTTAGCTTTATGTGCGGAGGAAAACCATGACATATGCAGGATGGTGGCGCAATAAATTCGAGTAAATGCATCGCTGACCACCGTTGTGTTGTCTTAGCTTTATGTGCGGAGGAAAACCATGACATATGCAGGATGGTGGCGCAATAAATTCGAGTAAATTGCATCGCTGAACACCGTTGTGTTGTCTTAGCTTTATGTGCGGAGGAAAACCATGACATATGCAGGATGGTGGCGCAATAAATTCGAGTAAATGCATCGCTGACCACCGTTGTGTTGTCTTAGCTTTATGTGCGGAGGAAAACCATGACATATGCAGGATGGTGGCGCAATAAATTCGAGTAAATTGCATCGCTGAACACCGTTGTGTTGTCTTAGCTTTATGTGCGGAGGAAAACCATGACATATGCAGGATGGTGGCGCAATAAATTCGAGTAAATGCATCGCTGACCACCGTTGTGTTGTCTTAGCTTTATGTGCGGAGGAAAACCATGACATATGCAGGATGGTGGCGCAATAAATTCGAGTAAATGCATCGCTGACCACCGTTGTGTTGTCTTAGCTTTATGTGCGGAGGAAAACCATGACATATGCAGGATGGTGGCGCAATAAATTCGAGTAAATTGCATCGCTGAACACCGTTGTGTTGTCTTAGCTTTATGTGCGGAGGAAAGCCATGACATATGCAGGATGGTGGCGCAATAAATTCGAGTAAATGCATCGCTGACCACCGTTGTGTTGTCTTAGCTTTATGTGCGGAGGAAAACCATGACATATGCAGGATGGTGGCGCAATAAATTCGAGTAAATTGCATCGCTGAACACCGTTGTGTTGTCTTAGCTTTATGTGCGGAGGAAAGCCATGACATATGCAGGATGGTGGCGCAATAAATTCGAGTAAATGCATCGCTGACCACCGTTGTGTTGTCTTAGCTTTATGTGCGGAGGAAAACCATGACATATGCAGGATGGTGGCGCAATAAATTCGAGTAAATGCATCGCTGACCACCGTTGTGTTGTCTTAGCTTTATGTGCGGAGGAAAACCATGACATATGCAGGATGGTGGCGCAATAAATTCGCGTAAATGCATCGCTGACCACCGTTGTGTTGTCTTAGCTTTATGTGCGGAGGAAAACCATGACATATGCAGGATGCTGGCCTCTTTCCACCCTTAGAACTTTTTCAGAAGCTTCCTGGGAACTGTGAGCATATATTTTATCAATTTGGCGGTTAACTTTTAATATTGCTCAACAGTAAAAACAAAAACATCTAAAAACAGAATATTACGTTATCCGCCCTTTGCGTGCCGCTGTCACAGTACTTTAGCTCTCGTCGCTCTTATTTTCCGTAGAACCGCTGGCAATCGCTGTCCTGTGCTCCATCAAAAAGCCCCAAGATTAAGGTCTTGTTTTATGATACGGGACATAGTTTTAGGGGGAATTTTCATTTCCCTAGCCATGATTTTCTGCTTGCTGCTAGTGTCCTTGTTTGACGTGGAGGACCGCTCCTGGGCCGGTCCTTCACAAAACCCATTTGGTTATATCGCTTGATGGTACGATAGATAAATTTCTTCGTTTTGTCAAAGGTATGAGCAGTTTGAAAATGTCATTCACTTGCTTGTGGCACTTGTATAACGCTATCACTGCAACACGATTCTCTTTGATGCCCTATTCCAACTTCAGGGAAACGGTACCTGGATCGAAATGTGCCAAGTGTCTATTTAAGCATAACCAAGAAACTAAAGTACATCGAACGTTCCATAATTATTAAAATGATGAAAAAGTTGGGACAGAACATATGGCTAAACTACGTACTTACAATTCTATTAGCCTTAAGCGGTTGGGTCTCCATGTACAAATAAATAAATAATACAAAATAATGAAGAGAGCGATACGTCACGAAGAAAGCGTAACAATGCCAACAAATTTACGTGATGTTTGGTGAAGGTAATGTGACTTAACGGATCATTTGTTCACATTACCACGGGAATACATTATCGAGAGCAAAACAACACGGTAACAAAGCCTTTTATATTAACGCGCATTGCTAACTAGCTGGTAGCAAGAAGTCGCGAACAGAATACCGATTAATTGTTACTTCGACAAATAGACTTACGTACGCAGGACAAAGAAGATGTCAAGCTCATTAAATCAACTGCATCGAACAAAGAATAATTTACAACGGGTTATTTTTAAAGGTAGTAATCATCTACAAAAATAGGAACAATAAAAATTTTTAACAAAAAAAAGAACCGACTTCAGTAAAACTAAAAAGCCGAAAATAACCCGTTCAAGTACAGATTACCTTTGACTCACCCTTTGAAATCGATCCCAAACCACTCAGTTATTATATTTATATATTAAAGTTTACGTGAGGTTTGGCACCGACTTCAAAGGGTGAGTCAAATGTAATCTGTACTTGAACGGGTTATTTTCGGCTTTTTAGTTTTACTGAAGTCGGTTCTTTTTTTTGTTAAAAATTTTTTTTTTTCGCTTTTTAGTGATTCATATAAAATACTTATGGCGGGGTGATCAGGGAGGTCTTGAAGGCATGCATCTCGTTTGAAATATCTCCTAACTCCTAACTGTTAAGGAGTTGTACCTTCCATCATCAGTTCAGCATGAGAAGATGATGACTACCATATGCAAATACTTAAATAGTTTTAGAAAAAACATTAAAAATATTATGAGTGCCTATAAAATTTCAGGAATTCCTTCGATTCCTCATGGATCTCGTCATCCGATCTTCACCAAAATTTTATGGGACCAACCTTGAGATGTCTATTCATGACCCTAAAAAGAATTTTCCAAATCGACTCATAAATGACGGAGTTATGAGGTAACAAACATTAAAAAAAAAAAAAAAAAAAAAAAAAAAAAAAAACATACAACCGAACTGAGAACCCCCTCCTTTTTTTGAAGTCGGTTAAAAATGCCATATAAACAGAAATTGCACATAGTGATTCAATTAGAACATGGACCATATTAAAAGCAAAGCACCCGGTTATTGAAAACAGTTTAAGTTTTCACTAATGTTTTTTTTTTTTTTATTATTATTATTCCTGTATGTCGCACCCGCTCACGGGACAATAGTGTCCCGGACCTTTGGGAGGCGTGCACGGAGCCGAAGCCAACGCGTAGAGGCCCTTTCGACAATTTAATGAAATGCAAGGTGTACATCGAGCGGATGCTGTCCCTATCCGTGTCATGGGACGCACACAGAGACAGCGCCCGCTAGGTGCAAGAACTATTGATGGAGACATGGAATCTAAATACAAATTGGGCTATGGGG
Source organism: Apotomis turbidana (assembly GCA_905147355.2). Lineage (NCBI taxonomy): Eukaryota > Metazoa > Arthropoda > Insecta > Lepidoptera > Tortricidae > Apotomis > Apotomis turbidana. The sequence goes on along the minus strand of LR990280.1, from coordinate 40,157,249 downwards.
ATGAAATGGAGGACTGGCTAATTGGGCTATGGGTTGAGACTATCGGGCGTCTACCAGCAAAAGTGTCTCATAGCAAAAATGGGACTGGTAGACGATGACTCGCCTCCCGCTAGATGGGCCCCCACAAAATAGCGACACATAAAGTGGCCTAAGGGCAACACCGGTGCGGAAGGCTAAGGGCGGAGAGGTGTAATACTGGGCTTTAAACCGAAGCCAACTAACCCCTTACGTTTCCACATCCACCCCCGAGCCGAAACTCTCACGACTCCACTCTGCCCGGCCGGTTAAGGCAAGACAGAGGCTGAGGCCCCGACCCATCACCCCCCGTCAGGATCCCCCAGGAGCGCTCAGGTACGTGGGGTCGCTACCCCCCAACAGCTCGCCATTATTATTATTATTATTATTCCCTTTATTCATTTTTGTACTTAGGCTAGGTTTTTTTTACAATAAATTTATATAAAAAGTAAAATATAAAAAATACATTACAAATATAAACACATTCTAAAAAAGACCTAACCTAGGGTGCCGCCGGCAGCGGGGCGGGGCCCAGACTACCGGTGGTTAGGGCTACAGAGAGAGGAACCTTATAACCTTATTATTATTATTATTATTTTAATAAATAAATATTAAGGGACAATCATACACAAATCGACCTAGTCCCAAACTAAGCAAAGCTTGTACAATGGGTACTAGACGACGATATACATAATATCTAAATACATATATAGATAATACAAGATCCATGACCCAAGAACAATTATTTTGCACAAATATTTGCCCCGGCCGGGATTCGAACCCGGGACCGCCGACTCAGTAGGCAGGTGTCTACAAACCGAGCCAAACGCGTCGCCAAATGATAATGATTGTTTTTGAACGTCATTGAACGTAATATTCCGAATAGTCTAGGGCCTAAACTAGACAGTCATAATCAGCCGTTAGTAACAGACAGAGCGTGGTGGGCACAAAGAAGGTGCGAGTTACGAAGAAATCGGATAGGGAGCCACATGAGCTGTGAACGAAAACTGGACACGGTCATATTTGCGTAACCCAATTATGAACCTAACACAAATATTTTGAATGCACTCAAGTTGCGCCTCGGAGAGATCAGATTAAGAAACCTCAGCATAGTCCAAAATGGGAAGAAGTAAAGTTTATGTAAGTGCAATTTTGTTGGCGATGGGAAGGAAATTACGGAGCCAAGTCCAAGTTGCAAGACTGCCCAAAGTGGACAAGTTGTAGCTAGCCCCGCTCCCGGCGCTAGCTACAACTTGGGCATAATTTTTCAAAGCATACGCTAGATTAGCACAATCTGACTAGTAGCTAGTAGTCGACAATGCCAGACCCAGCGACGACCAAGTAGGTAATAAGAGTAGTAGTCACTTTTTCATTCTTTCAGTCTTAGAAACGTTATACGTGATCGCTAGTTTTATGCACAACAATTATTTATTATCGATCACTTGTTGATAAGATTAGCCGTTCAATTTCGTTCTGATTTTATCGCTTATCGGAAATAGGTACAGTATTTTTACCAAATAAATCCGATTGTGGCGGCACGCATGATCGCACTAATATAATTGTATATGGCTGCACATTACGCTTTATTTATGCTTTTCATAAGATTAATCGTAACATTCTGTGATTGAAACCGCTAAACCGTGCCGTATCCTACACTTTTCCAGTCGCGTGATCACTTATATACACAAAAAATTAAATATTCACCAATGTTGTTTTAGCATATTATTAAATTGGTATATTATTAAGTCTTATTACATTGTCTAAATATTGAGAAAGGAATATTTAATGGATAGACAAAGGTGAATCAAAAAATATGCTTTTAAATTAACACGGACTTTAATCGGATTGGTTGGATAGGTAATTCAGCAAATTCGTAAATTCGGGCAGGAAGTAATAATGGATAGTTTGCAAGTAAATAATCTCCAATAATAACAACGCATTTACGCAAGTTTCAAGTCTATTTTCACATCGGTACTTGAGTCATCCCTAAATCCGCCTGCCAACTTGTACAAGTTTTATCTCTTAATTTATTCGCATGTTTCTGTTCAGTTTTAATCGCCGGGTCCACGTTAATTCCAGATTAGATAATTCACAGTTTACCAGGTAATGTGCA